>JAQJVK010000004.1:65407046-66007046 GCA_035578135.1 Flexamia atlantica
GTAAATAAGTCGAATTAAAAATGCACTTTGCTTCTATAGTCAAGTTTATTGCTATATCTCGAAATTTACCCAACGCACCTCTGTAAATCGAAATCCCGTGTAATAGTTCACAACATCACGTGTCAATGAGTCGTAATTGGTCCAGCGTCGCTATTTATTACCTCTGTAACTCAAATTTTCACTTGATTTACCTCTTTATTTCGAATTCAGCACAAATTATCTCTGTGAGTTGAAATAAGTAAAAGTTGCCTCTACAACTCGAACTATGCCTAAGTCTAACTATAGGTATCTCGCAGAAAAATCGTAATCTTGGGGCATTACGTTAGGTTTTGAGATTGTTTTTCATTCGGAGCGGAAATAGGGATATAATTCCAAACCATGTGTACAGTACAAGAGATAAATCTCTCAAATTACCCAAAGTAAATAAAACGATTTTTCGACATTCTTTTCAATATCTGGGTCCCAAGTACTTCAATCAGCTTCTGCTTCAAATCAAGAATATAAATAATCTTAATATTTTTGTAAAAGAACAATTACTTGGTTTTTGCTCAGCTGGATGTAAGAACTTTTTGGTATAAAAATATGTTGTTTTTATCAATTTTTAAAAGTATGCTGTTTTTATAGATACTTTTTAAAATTTTAACATAGTCAAGGATTCTTTTTTTTCATTGTAACAACAATTTAAACCTCAGATGTTACAGTAGGGAGATTAAATGTTATTAGAATGATGCTAGACTCTGTAGTTTTTTAGTTTTAATTTTTTCTATTTGACAACTGGTCACACAACTTGTGAAAGTGGCCAGTTTAATTTTTCAAAAAATATAACTTAATGACTGTATGTATATTCTTATTACTATATAGAAAATAAATTATTTATTCATTTATTTATTCATGTGTAGTTAGCGAGAGTCGACTGTATATTGTTGATTGATCTGTTCTAGTATTGGGGTGATAAAGTTGGGTGGTTCGGATTATAATTAAAGAAAAAACTCAAAAAAGGATCGGTGAGGAAAATCAAAAAGTCTTGAGAGGAAAGTAGTTTAAGCCCCTGTAATATTTTTGGGCTTTCCGCAGGATTTTAACCACTGATGTCAAGCCAAAGTCCCAAGATGCTAATCACTGGCGTGTAGGCCCAACACACTTAATTCAGACACGGAATTAGGCCTATCTACGTCGATCTTTTCTTATACAACATCAATAATTTATAGCCCAATGATAAATAGTTACTGAGACCAGATTCCGATCGAACCATATTCACAATGGTGTCTATAAACTTTGGTCGGAAGTAATGAGGTGATCACCTGTATTTTTAAAATTCATAATAGCGAAAGATTTGTAATTATTATTTAATTTGTTGGACTTTTCCTATCGCTTCTAGTGTTTAAACTACACTACGTTTCGAGAGGTATTGAAACTCCTCTCGTTTTCAAGTGACCCTACTTAAAGTTACATTAACCTACTTATGTTTATTTAATCTTTTTTGGGTTTTTTTGTTTTTTTGACATACAATTACATTCATCCAACATTCAACAGAAATCTCACTCACACAAAATTTCATACAAAACACATTAAACATACTTAATACAGAAAGAAAATTAAAACTAAAACATATTACATGATAAAGGGCACAGAAAATTAAAACAAAAACATATACCTTACTGCCGGCAATGCCTCCAAGCTGGCAGTGGCACGACACGCACACACGTCCACTCACACTCACATACGCAACTCGAATGTCAAAAAAACAAAAAAAAAACCAAAAAAGTAGGTTAAATAAACATAAGTAGGTTTATGTAACTTTAAGTAGGGTCACTTGAAAACGAGAGGAGTTTCAATATGTCTCGAAACGTAGTGTAGATTAAACACTAGAAGCGATAGGAAAAGTCCAACAAATTAAATAATAATGAGGTGATCACGTCTAGGATTATGTATCTAACTACCGTAAAAGAGGAAAATGATCGTCACCTTGATATATTCCGAGGCAGATAATGTTGCTCAGTTCGACCTAATTATATTTAATGCTAAAATTAAAATTAGTCTCATGAGCTGTCGGGGCCAATTTGTTTGTAACGGACTGTACTAGCTCAGAAAAAGGAATGGATATCCTATCCTTTGTATTATGCAGCCCTTCCTTAGAATGCTGATCACTGATCATGCAGTGTCCTTAAACAGCATAGACCCCATTTGTTGATTTTATCCTAACGTCGGAACAGATTTTGCATTATAGCCAAGGGTGTCTAGTTTTTCATCCGAGTGGGTTAAAAATATTTGAATTTAACTTTTAGAACCACTTGAGGTTACAACTTGGTGTTGGTGTAGATACGATCATTAGAGCATATTTCGTAATGAAGAATCACGTTTCTAATTTGTAACGTTTCCAAATGATGCCCATTTTCTTATTTTTTAACTAAAGATAACTTAAAATTCAAATCATTGTTATTGCTGTTACAACATACATAATATTTAAAAATTATAAATTTTATGGAACGTATAGTAAGAAGGCGAAAAAACAAAGAATTTGCTTTCCAAAACTGTACATTTTGGTCCCGAGATTCTAAAGGACCCTTAAGAGGCTAGTTTTTTTTGGATTTGGCCGTTTGGAATTGGCTCTAGGTACAGCAACTTGATCCCCTAAGATCCCTAATTTAGTCTGGTTTTAATATACAAACTAAATTTGTACGGCTACCTTAAGTAATTCAAAAGCTGTATACAATGGTGTTCAAATACATACAGACAGATAGACGGAATACTAGGCACGGGAGACCCATGGTTACATTGCAAAATCTTTTCGATGCAAGGAAAAAAAACAGGTTCATTTCGGTACAGAACACCCTGTATCACTCACTCGAAGGAGCAGAGTTTGGGCTAAAAGCATAAATAAACAAACTGATCCATCAGAAGGCAGTAATAATTTAGTCCCATTTAGGTAGTTGATCTATAAATAACAAGTAATATAAAAAAATGAAATTGGGAGAAATATTTTACTTTTTATGTAAAAAACACTAATAGAAAATGTCAATTCGCAACATGAATACATAATTTTTATAAAATACCAATCGTGTCAATAAAACAAGTCGTATACAAACATAAAATACCAGTACTGTAATGCAAAGTTAAAAATAATGGATTTAAATAACCATATTTCTGAATTTTTACCGTGAAAAAATGGAAAATTCAATTCAATTTCGCGGGAAGAGAGGATTTTTTCAGCTGCCGTCCAGGTGGCCGGGCGGACTCGTTTTCCGACACAGGATAAATAAATCATAAATATTGTTACAGTTGCGTGCTACAAGCCAGGGACACTGTTTGGAAACATTAAAATGAGCTTTCACCCCGGTATATCTACCATCAACAAGATATATGTTTGTGCATCACACACACCAACGTTCATTTCCAGTTCTAATTTATATGTTAAACTGATAAAACGGATTGTTTTGGCAACAGTTATCTACTGTATATCAGTTTTCTTCATCTCTGATATCAGTGATAATTTGGTTTTGGTCCATTCTGAAGTCGAGGTGGGGTTGGAAGTTAAAATTGCGAAGTTGTGAATTTTGGATAGGTGTTTAATAATCTGCATATATAATAAAAAATTAAAATTTATCTGATCTGATAATAGAAAGTTCAAACTAAATCAATTTTTATAAGCCAGGAAATAGCCTATTTGATTTGCGCAAAGAAAAAAAGCTCATAGCCACGGAGGAAAATTTATAAGCCAGGAAATAGCCTATTTTATTTGCGCAGAGTGAAAAAGCTCATAGCTAGAGAGGAGAATTACTAAAGAGCAAAGATATATAATTAAGTAGCCATTAGAGTTCAAACTCTAGAAGTCTGAAGTAGTTTATGTCCTTGCAAATGTATAAGTACAGTAGTTTGGTCGCTGGTTTAATTTCTTTACCACGTTTTAAGAAATAAGAGATATAAGGATACCAGGATGAACAAAGTATTATGGTTTCAAACGTAAAATAATCAAACAGGAACAAAATAAAGTTTTGATGTTATACAGTTTTAGCAACCATTTTTTCCCATTGTAAATATTTATATTTCTTTTTAGACAGTACATACGCTTAAAATTAACGATAAGAGATCCAGAAAGATCGGTAACAAAGGAGGCAAAGCACAAGACGCGGCAGTTTGAGTTTACATTCGACGACAAACCGTTGGATATTTACAGACGTCGTCAGTCGGAACATTAAGGCGTAAAAGCTTCTTTGCGCCAGTCCGCCCTTAACCCCTTAACGACACCATTGTCCAGGATCCCCTTCTTTTATTTTTCATAAAACCAAACTTCCTCAGTTGGAACATTAACTGTCCAGGTGTAATGCCACTTCTGACTTCTGAAGAGAATGGTTGTCGAGTTATTGAAAGGATAGGGCGAGCGAAGCGTGTTTTTTTAAGGGTTGCAGACAGTATTTTCCAAATTTGTTTACGAAAAGCAGTCGAAATCTTGTGGAGGCAATTACTATACAAAGTAATGAAACATTTCCCATATGAACGGAAAAATTAGTTGAAGGGATTCCAGCTCAATAACTTCGTAATAATTTATTGGTTGTTGATCATCATTAATTCAGATGATAAAAGACGTGATAGTTATTTCAAAAGCCAGAGACTGAATATCATTGACTTTATAGTGAAAAGTCAATGCTGATATATAAAAAAGTATCACTTGAAATTCCATGTATTTTTGCACAGAATACTTTTGACTTGGAGTTATGCTTAGGCTCTCTTATTGCTTCATTCTATGGGAAAATTTGATTCAAAACGAGTGGTGTTTTGAGAATGATGGTCTAAATAACTGCAGAGGTTGAAGAACACCCAATACATACCAGCCAGGTACACCAACCTGCCTTTGCTTTAAGCAAATTGCTTAAAGCAATTTTTTGTCTATCGTATGCTACAATGTTTTCCATTACTATTTATAGAGACTCTGTTCCCAAAAAAATGGTATTTTTTAGAGGACCTAATTTCATACTTATATAAACTAATTAAGTCCTTAGAAAATCGATCATATTGGCCTTTAAAAGGCTTGTGTGTTATTTTCGTAAACAATATTTTTTATATTGGAGTTATGCTTAGGCTCTCTTATTGCTTCACTCCATGGGAAAATTTCATTCACAACGAATAGTGTTTTGAGGATGATGTTATAAAATAACTACTGTACAATGGCAAAGGAACATCCAATACATACGAACCAGGTCTACCAACTGCCTTTCGTATTAAGTAAATTGTTTGATATTTTGCTATCGTAAAGTGCAACGTTTTCGATTACTATTACCTCGGTTCCAAAAAAATGGGGGTTTTCAGCGACATCATTTCGTACCTAAACTATTTAAGTCCTCAGAAACTCGACCACTCTGGCTTTTAAAACGCACACAGGTAATCAGGCCCACAACATCCATGGCTCTATACAACCATGACCGCACGGGGAACCCTTAGTTAGCGCAGCACGACACACTCACAGACACCTCCTGCCAAAACAAGCCCATAAACACCACAGCATCCCAGCCAGTTAAGAACTCCTCAAAATCCGAAACGGAAAACAGGATTAGCGTGGGCGACCCGACATTCCACCGGACAATGCGAGGTGTTATATATGACGTTGTGGACGGGGCCAGTTCCGGACAAGGATTCGTATGACAAACGCGGGGAATCCATAAAGTCCTTTAAGAGACAAAAGAGCATTGGTCTGACGGTACTGCGCGGTCGTGTGGTCTAAGGCGTTGACTGACGAGTCGATGTTGAAGACACACGCCGCGGCGCGGGTTCGATTCCCACACCAAGCACAATCCCTATTAGGCTTGCAAATGTGTGGTAAAGTTGGTGGGAGGGCCCCCTAAAATTAATGGAGACCGGCTTGGGTGGAAGTTGACGGCATTTGTAGGTTTACTAGGGATTGCAGTGGACACCTGTTTTGCTTCTTTTTACCCTTGTATAGAGGAGGAAGACACGTTTTTTATTTTGTACTAATTAATTCAGCATATTGTCAAAACATATGGACAATCAAATACCCCCGTTTCAGCAGACCTGCATACTCAGCGAATTTCAAATGCAAAACTACATATTTCAATCCAACATAGTGAGATTTGACATGTTTTGGTAAGCTCCATAAGAATAACATGGGGAATGAGTATGCAGGTTTGCTGCTACAGGTATATTAAAACTGGGTGGTTTTAATTCATTATTTAGGAGACCTGAACTAGAAGAAGCTATCTACCAAATTTTATCAAGATATGTTGTTGAGAAATAACCGAGATATAGAATTTTACTTATTTCCCATAAGGTTAACATTGAGACAACGTACTGAGTTTACCACTTTCAATATCTTGGTAACCAATGGACATAGAGCAGTGATTTAAAATACTAAATTGTTTGTTTTTTTGAGCTGAATTCAATGGTGCCAACAAAAATTCGATAAATTTTATTTTTCTATGTAAAAAACTCAAAAAACCCCATTTTTGGGGGGTTTATCCCCTTTACCCCCCCCTTCCGGTGGTCCGATCGGGCTGGTTCACGAACTCGTCCGAGTGATTACCACTTTACACGTATTTATAAATATAAATACCCCCGTTGCAGCAGACCTGCATACTCAGCGAATTTCAAATGCAAAACAACATATTTCAATCTAACATAGCGAGATTTGACATGTTTTGGTAGGCTTCATAAGAATAACATGGGGAATGAGTATGGAGGTTTGCTGCTACAGGTATATTAAAACTGGGTGGTTTTAATTCATTATTTAGGAGACCTGAACTAGAAGAAACTATTTACCAAATTTTATCAAGATATGTTGAGAAATAACCGAGATACAGAATTTTACTTATTTCCCATAAGGTTAACATTGAGACAACGTACTGTGTTTACCACTTTCAATATCTTGGTAACCAATGGACATAGAGTAGTGATTTAAAATACTAAATTGTTTGTTTTTTTGAGCTGAATTCAATGGTGCCAACAAAAATTCGATAAATTTTATTTTTCTATGTAAAAAACTCAAAAAACCCATTTTTGGGGGGTTTATCCCCCTTTACCCCCCTTTCCGGTGGTCCGATCGGGCTGGTTCACGAACTCGTCCGAGTGATTACCACTTTACACGTATGTACCAATTTTCATTAAGATTGGACCATTTTTACGGCCGCTATCGTGCTAACAGACAAATATATATATATATAGATATATATAAATATATATATATATATATATATATATATATATATAAATTCGAACGAATAGTGTTTTTTGCTTCTGGTGGCCCCAAAACGAAAAGTTATCATAGTCTCGGGCTTAGGTCTTACCATGAGACCTACGGTAATAGCTTCTTCCCTATAGGGGAAATTCGCTAAAATTCGAACGAATAGTGTTTTTTTGCTTCTGGTGGCCCCAAAACGAAAAGTTATCATAGTCTCGGGCTTAGGTCTTACCATGAGACCTACGGTAATAGCTTCTTCCCTATAGGGGAAATTCGCTAAAAGGTCATAACCCAAATATTTTACCAAATACAGACAAAACATATTACGATTAAAAATTGAGAAAGAAAAAAATGATAGGTCAAAGGGTTGAAAGACACACAAGTAATCATGACCACAAAAGCCTATACAACCATGACCGCACGGGAAGCCCCTTGTTAGCGCAACATGACACACTCTCACAGACACCTCCTGCCAAAACAAGCCCATAAACACCACAGCATCCCAGCCAGTTAAGAACTCCTCAAAATCCGAAACGGAAAACAGGATTAGCGTGGGCGACCCGACATTCCTCCGGACAATGCGAGGCGTTATATACGGCGTTGTGGACGGGACCAATTCCGGACAAGGATACGTATGACAAACGCGGGGGATCCATAAAGTCCGGGGGTTACGACGGCGCGAAGCTGGGGCCTATAAAACCGGGATTTTGACACGGGCTCCTGAATGGGGCCCGTTCATTCATTTCGACCCCACAAGAAGCCTGTTTGCATACGTAGTAGCCCAGTGTGATTCAAATCTGACGACCCGCGTCGCCTAATCCGCCAGCTCATGGTGGGAAATTATGATGTAAATAACGAGGGTTCGGATTATCCGGGAGGTAAGGATGGGTTGGTAATTCCGGATTTTAAGGTTGTTGGTGTTAGAGGTGGCGGTGTTAATGGTCTCGATAGGGAAATTGAGGTTGGATTAGAATGAAATGTACTGTAATATAACAAATTAGTTTGTACGGATTAATTTAAGGCGTCATTAAATTTAGACGTGACGGTCGTTCGATGACTTTCAAGTCTGAAAATGAAAATTCTTTTCTACCTTGCTCTGCTATGTCTGATAAAACTGTGATGAATTGTTGTTTGTTGAATGAGTTTCAAGGGTGCAGTGTCTGAAATTTGGTATCATAAATCATTTCGAAAGTTAAAACATTTGCCAAGAAAAACTATAGGAAACTGACCATAAAATGTTAGTTTGATTCTCAATTGATTTTCCATGACAATCGATCAATATGTAAAGGATAAAAATAAAGTTTAGAAAAAAGGCTGATTTTAATCTTGCAGATGGAGACTGCGTATTTGAATTAGTCTAACAGACTCCGTTTATCGTTATTATAACCACTCAATTACCTCTGCATATTACTTTGTATTCAAAATATATTTCAAGTAGGTTATTGAATTCAAACGAGACACAATTTGTTTCTTTAATAGATTCAAATACTACTAACTTTGCATTAATCCAATTAATACATACATAGTCCAACATCTACATGCCCTAGGGCTTAAAAAAAAACTCTTGTAAACGTAGGGTAAGATAATGTAATGAGAAATAATCTGACACAATTTATGTAAATTATTCATAGAGCACGTATTATTTTACTATTTTTAGCGAATTTCCACTATAGGGAAGAAGCTGTTACCGTAGGTTTCATGGTAAGAAGTAAGCCCGAGACCATCATAACTTTTCTTTTTGAGGTCCCCAGATGCCAAAAACACCATTCGTTCATTTTCATAAATATATATATATATATATATATGTATGTATATATATGTGTCTTTAAGCACGATAACTCGCGTAAAAATGGTCCGATCTTAATGAAATTTGGCATGGACGTGTAAAGTAGTAATTATTCGGACGAGTTTGTAAACCAGCCCAATCGGACTAGCGGAAGGGGGGGGGGGTAAAGGGGGTAAACCCCCCAAAAAATGGGTTTTTTGATACTTTTATGTAGAAAAATAAAAATAATCAAATTTTTGTTTGCACCATTGAATTCAGCTCAAAAAATCAAACAATTTAGTATTTTTAATCACTGCTCTATGTTCATTGGTTACCGAGATATTGAAAGTGGTAAACACAGTACGTTGTCCCAATGTTAACCTTTTGGGAAAATAAGTAAAATTCTATATCTTGCTTATTTCTCAACATATCTTGGTAAAACCTGGTAAATGGGTTCTTCTAGATCATATCTACTAAATATTGAATTAAAACCACCCAGTTTTAATATACCTATAGCAGCAAACCTGCATACTCATTCTCCAAGTTATTCTTATGGAGCTTACAAAAACATGTCAAATCTCGCTATGTTGGATCGAAATATGTTGTTTTCCATTTGAAATTCGCTGAGTATGCAGGTCTGCTGCAACGGGGGTATTTTTATTATTTTAACTGAATATAATTTAATAGTAGTTTGTGCAATGATTGTATTGTAAACGTCTTTATGTCCCGATAAAGATTAAGTTCAGAACAAAACAATGAGGTACCTGTCTTAATAATAATGATTAATGAATGATTAATAATGATTAATTGTTGCATACCCTATTTTTATCAATAACCAACAATATACAACAAAATTTCCTCATCGCTTTGACTCATAATGGAATAGGTTAGGCATCAAACTAAACATGAATCGTATTGGAACAATCAGCTAACATATTTTGATTAATATCGTGAAGAAGAACACGATATTATGGTATTTTTTGGCTCGTGTGAAGAATCAGCTAATGTGTGAATTGCGTTATTTTGTCATGTCACTCATTTCGTTGAATGCTCATTCATTACCTTTTCGCTCTCATTTGTCTAAAACTAAAACCTATGTCATGAAGTCTACTTTGTGCAACTAACTGGTTTGAATTCGGTTTGATAATGTACCTCTTCTTGATGTCACTTGAATTATTTGGTGCTTATTGCAACGGTCGTAGGCAAAATAGTTTAGGCTATATAAGATTCTATAGCCGATAACCCCGGCTTTGCCCGGGATAATATTTTTTTCTTTCTTGCCTTATATTCTAGTTGTTTCTTTGTGCTGCATTCTGTTAGTAACCATAGCAGCTATTTCTAATGGTAACCATGGCAACAATTCAAAGCAATCCCAAAATCCTTGACATAGGTCCCTTTAGGACGATCCTGGGCCTAAACCCTCAAAGATATCAAAACCAAACCACAATAGTGCACATCATGAGATTCCAAGCTTTACAATTTGACACCAAGATTAAGTTTTTATGACATTTAGTTTTGGCTGTAGCCCAAATTATACCAACACAAAAATATTTCTATAGTACATATATATATGTACATATATATATATATTTATATATATAGTACACATATATATATAGTACATATATCAATATATAAATATATATATATATATTGATTATTGAGATAATGAAATAGGTACAGAGGCATCTCCCAGTGGAAATGTAGAGGACCTGAGGCCATATAGGCTCAGGTGGGACGAAAGTCAAAATTGGAAACTCCGCACCACCCCGGGAAATAATATGAAGATGGCCCCAGTGATAACATCGAATTTCTCGCTTCCTCACCTCCCCCCCCAGACTACCCCCTTTATTTTACCCTCGCCCTAAACTCCTGGGCGGTACACTTCACACCAAAACTGTCGCAGCTTTCCCTTAACACGTGGAATTCGTCGGGAAAAATGTAATTCCTGTATTATGGAATTTTTTGGACTTTTCCTTTTGCTTCTATAGTTTAGCCTACACTACTTTTCGAGAGGTACTGAAAGACCTCTAGTTTTCAAGAGACCCTACTTAAAGTTACATTAACCTTCTTAAAGTTACATTAACCTACTTAAAGTTACATTAACCTACTTATTTCTAATTAACCTAAATTTTTTGGGGTTTTCGTTTTTTTAAACACAATTTACATTCATCCAACATTCAACAACACAGAAATCTCAATCGCACAAAAATTCATATAAAACTCATTGAACATAAAGTGAGCAAAATGTGAACATAATGAGAACGATATGATCATAATTTATGTTCAATGTGTTTTGTATGAATTGTTGTGTTAGTGAGATTTCCGTGTTGTTGAATGTTGTAAACTGTGTGTAAAAAATCGAAAACACAAAAAATGTAGGTTAAATAGAAATAAGTAGGATAATCCAACTACTTTAAGTAGAGTCACTTGAAAACGAGAGGAGTTTCAATACCTCTCGAAATGTAGAGTAGGTCAAACAATAGAAGTGAAAAAGTAAAAAAAAAAATTAAAAATAATTACAAATCCTTCGTTATCATGAATTTTAAAAATACAGAAACATGTATGTAGTTGCATTTCAAGGAAGAATCAATAGTGAAATAAAAACAACGATTGATAACAGAATATGTATGAATAAATTCTATTATAGGACTTGGTCAGGTTTTTTTATTCTCTGTATTAAGTCACATTTAAAATATTTGAAATAAAATATCGAAATTTAATGACAAATTAAAACAATAAATTTCAAGAACAACGATAAATTAAAATTCTCAATTACAGATCATACCGCCAATGACCTGCATAAGTAGAATGTTTATATTTCTTCACGCGTTTGGAATATTTTATTAGCTTCCAATAAACGCCTCACTGGGATTTTTAAAGTATGAAAAGGTCTTCGCACCTGGTTTATCGTCTTTGTTTCTTTGCGTCAAAACATACCAGCAGATAATATCTTACAGTGTTACGACAAAGCTAGCGTAATATGTGTTGGGGAAATATTAAAGCTTACATGTGCGTTTTAATGACATTAAAATAAAATTTGGAAGTTACCTAATTTTATTCAGTTTGTCTAAAATATCTTAGCGAGTAGATTTTTCTAAACAAGCTGTCAATTGGCCATTGAATTAATTACTTTTTTGTTTAATTTATTTTGCTGTAGCGCACTATTTTAAGATTTCAAAGCGGTAAGTCGCAAAATTATTTGATAACGTATAAAATAATCTTCCTCGATCAAAAATATTTAATGCTCTAATTATTGTTTATTACTACTAAGAAAATAACTCTGTACATTTAGCAGAAACCTCATCTTGCTACAACAATTTTTTTTAACTCAATGTAACCGCCAGTGAGTAATGCAAATTTGTATTTGACACAGAGCAATGTTGCCTCGGAGACAGGTCTCGCCGTTCGCGGGTTTTGACCCGACTGTACGCGGGCAATATCGAAAAGGCAGCGTCTCCCAGGGGAAATAAAGACACCTTTCCAGCCCCTGCCCTCCCTTCATGGGACAATATGTGCGTCTGACATAGAGTACGAACTCTCTGCTTACCTCCGCTGTGTTTTACATAGAGCAAGGTCCTCGTTTTCAAGAATATACACTTACCTCATGCTTATCTTATACGTTTATTTATTATTGTTGTGGAAAAGCTGTTTACATATTTCCTGATCTGCTGACATATCGTTGGAGCTACGGTATCTTAGTTTATTAATAAAATAAATATCTGTATGTATGTCAAAACCAGCTTTGAAATAAATAGTATTGATTAATATAATAATAAATATTCAAAATGCTCAAATAATTTAAATTCATATAACTACTGTATTGTATCTAAAAATGTTGAACAGTTTATAAATAAGTAAATTCTATAAAGTTTTAAAACAGGAATTTAGAAACAGGAAATGAGAGGAATCTTGTTTAAAGTTTTACATAATAACTTATTCAATGAATATTTTGTCGTAAATCCAATAGAATAGGTATCTTTGGCCTGCAATGCACTGATGCTAACCCTGTATGTAAACGTTTTGTAACCTAAAGCCCCTACAGGTTAGGCGAGAGGTTGGGCCCCTACAGGTTAGGTGTGAAATATTGGTTATATTGCCAATATTTTTTCGTCGAAAGTAGAGGCTACAATTCGAGAGTACTTTGAAATCATCTATGGCCATATACAGAGGCTACAAGATGCTACAAGATCCAGTATCATCATTTACTACCATGATGAGTAGGGGCCTCATTGGAAAATTCGAGTGCTGCCAAAAAGTATTTATTGGGCAAAAAATGAGCAATTACGTTAAACGTCAATCTTTCACCTCAAGAATCTTGTCAGCAATCAAGTTTAAGGATTATGCCACTTGCATTTTTACTTTGCAAAACTTAGTTTATGTTAAAGATAATATTAATGCTTATTTTCCCCATTCCATCCGTGGCCACAACACTCAATCTGAGACTGATTACGACTTTTAATAACAACAGTTTTAGCATTTCTAGGCTGTTTAATATGGTACCAGTAGTTATAAGAGCTAAGTTTAAATAAAATTTATCTTTATGGTCAAAGCTCAAAGTATTTCACTCGTTGACGTATTTATAAACTGTGATTTGTCTACCATAGATTTTTATTGGTGGACGCCGTGTATTTTTTCATGTAAGAATATGTTGTCAATTTCCTACATTGTTATAATATTTATATCGCAATATTGATATGAAAAACTTCGAAAATCATCAAGAAACACTCAATACAAAAGACCTCGACCGATAGCAAATACATTTTTCAGTCTCTTTGAAATTGTAATTACAATTAATAATGCCTTGGTAACCTCTGTACGAAGCGTCTCTCGATAAAAATATTTATAGAATCCCTTCAGAGTCTTTTTGTTAGGTTCTACTGTATTTTGTGCTTATGAAGTAGCTTGATGTAACTTTGTTATTTTTTTGCTAATAATGATCTCGATTTTCTATGATTATACCACCCAGATCTACTGTAGCCTACCATTTAAACTACGGTGTTTTGTGTGGGCGTAACCATTTACCATTTACCATCGATGTCTTCTCCGCAGTCCTTGAAGACCGGGGAATTGTCAATTTCTTAGGTCTATGTTTTCCTCCTCTTCTCATTCTGGTCATCTTCCCTCTTCCTTCAGTTTGGATAGGTTTTACTGATGATACCTATGATGATGTAGTATCTTCTAGGGCGAACTCTATTTCATCTTCAGAGCTTCCCTATAGAAATTGTAGTTGTAGGGGAAGCAAGTCAACCAACCGGGATTTACAGTATACCGTATACAGTATAAAGTATACAGTTGTTCCCACTACCACGCAGGACTGCATTAAGAATCTGTACGGTACAGTCCTGCATCTGTACAGATGCAGGACTGTATAGATGCAGAATTGGAGTTATACAGTCCGCTTCAAATGTCGTAGCCCAGCCGTTCATAATTCTCACTCTTTCCTTATATGCAAAACCGTATAATCAATGAGTGAAAATTTCACTTTTTTCTGAGAGAAATCATCACTCAACCAAAAGATTGGATATTTTTCACTAATTTAGAGTGAATATTAACTCTTTCGGAGTGAAAACCTATTCACTCTGACGAATAAATGACTTTTTCACTCTTTCGATTTTAGCGTGCAGTCTTGGACAGACTAGGCCAAGTTCTTTGACTCAGACTATAGCTGTATACCCCTACCCCACGTAGACCCAGCCTACCTACGGAGGCTACGCTCGTCGGCGAAGCGCGGTGTCACCGCCGAGTGATAGACTGATAAGAAGGGCCATTAAGTTCAAACAAAGGTGGGCCATTTATAAATGGAGCATTAGTACAGTTAACAAGCGCCCACCAGATGATGGCCCCGCTAATTGTTATGAGCCCTGGGGAACGGTTTGACTCCTATATAGTGTGTTCGAAATTATCCAGGGTGTTTCAAAACATTTTGGATACATCGTGTGCATTTGCCTATACAGGGTTTTTAACGCAACCAAAAACTTTATTTTATCAGTGAAGGATTATTCCCACCAAGATCCCTGGATTTGACCTGACTATATAATTTTATTTGATGGGGATACATAAAAAGTAAGACCTATGAAAACAATTCACAGGATATTTATTTAGCACCTCAAATAAAACATAACAAATTCAAACAAAATACAAGAAATTCAAAGGGGTACCTTGCAACACGTGTTCGGGAATTTGATGAAGAGAGTACAACTTTATACAAATGCCAATGGCGGGTTGATTGAACACATAATATAAACTAAAAGTGATCAAACTTAAGTAATATGGTGTATAAAATGTAAAGATTAACAAAACAGTACTCATTTCATATTTATATGTGCATTATTCAATCTAAAAAATGGATTGCGTTAAAAAAACCTTGTATATTAGTGCCATGCATCCTCCAAGGGATGTTTCCTGCACAGACATACCATATAACTATGGGTCCCCATAACCTTGTTAACTGTCCGTCTGTCTATGCGTGATTTTAACTAATCCTACTAATATTATGAGTGTGAAAGTTTGTGAGATTGTTTGTCATATTAAGTCAGCTGTAACAACGTATTCATCCAGGCACGCCAATCGTTGATGCAATTAATTAATTAATTAGATTAGTTGGGATAACCAATCCCAATTGACAGATAAAAAACAGTAAAGGAACAATACCAGCTGTTTCAAATTATTTTTAACGTGGGCGAAGCCACTGGTATCATCTATTATCTTGATAACTTCGGTAGAAACTTCAAATTTGACACTCAGTACTGTAAATGGCTATGCTAAATATAATAACTCTACCTTATACGCCATTTCAATGGCGGCCGTTTAAAAACTTAAATGCAAAATTCCATTAAAATAGTTTCAATAAGTAAATTTTTAGGATTAAAAATATATGAAGAATTTCAAGACAAATCCAACGATACCTGCTTGATCAATGAAACCAGTTAATAAAATAGCTGATTAATTAGTTTCTGAAGCTTATTTTTACCTATATTCGTTGTTAGCAACTGTACCATGTCCTTAGCGTAGATACTGGTCAATCAACTTTCTTTTAATTATAACTTGGCTGTTATAATTGAAATGATTTTAGGCTACACACAGATGAGGAGCTTCAAACTTGGACACTTCATGTAACTTAAAGACTAAATTAAATTGTTACCTTACCAATATCCTGTCTTTTGTGTGGACGACTAGTCGTCCAATTTAATTTAGTCATTGATTCGATATCCAGCAGTAGCAAAATGAATCTAGATAACTTAATGTATTTTTCGTGCCAATGTTTTAGGCGTGTGGTATTAGACAATGTTTTTGGGTTGTTTTGCCACTTAGATTGTGGCGCTAAAATGTAAACTAAATTAATTAATTAAATAATAATTAAGTACAAATTAAATAAATTAGCAAACCGAACAAAAAAATTGAAATAGCCCCAAAAATTCCATATATAGTTGCCAATCGATAAAGACTAGGCTATATAGGCTCTTGATCCGTGCTATTGGAAGTGTCTTTCAGAGCATATATAGATTTTAATGTTCCTTTATCCTTTATGGAATAGCACAATTTTCTTTTGTCAAATTTTGTCAGATTTTTTTAATAACAAATTATTTATTTATTTTTATTAATAATTATTTTAGCAAAAACGTCTACAAACTAGAATTCAATTTAAAATTGGAATAATATACGAAACGTAACACAGTCGATTAATAATGTATAATTATCTTCATTAAACATCACTTTTACAAGATAAAATGCGTGTAAGGAAAACGATTTATTGTATGCAATGTTATCATTTTCCCAAAGTTTTAAATTTCCAAAAGATATCATGAATTTTTATCCATTAATTAAATATCTTGATTCGGTTATATAGCATTTTATTTCAGTATTAAATTTACAGGTTAATAAATTTAAACTAGGTTTAAATTTAATTTAGTTTTATTGGACATGTATGTATTCAAACTTACATGCATGGAAGTTTCCAATCTCCCAAAAGATGATTAATTTTTATAAATATTACATTTAATATTTTGAACTGATTTCATAGCTTTTTACTTCAGTACAAAATTTACAATTATATATTTAGTCTTTACTTGTGTGACTGAGGGAATTTCAGTTCACCATAAGAACTATCTATTTCAGTCTGGTCATGTGTTAGCTGCTAGTTACATTAAAAAACGCTATAAAAAGTACTGGGCCCAAAACAGTTCCCTGTAGTAATCTGCAACACCATCTCTCATATCTCCTCAGATTTTAGCTTCAATAACCATATTCATATTTGAATTGTTTTTTTTATAATTTTTGAGTTATATTAACGTTGTTCATGGACGATTTCACTATTTTTTGTAAATTATTGGCCTTATAATGACGTAGGCCTAATTTTGAATCACAGTTAAGCATTTATTTTGAAATTGAGTTAATTTAGACTCTGGTCTATATAATATGGTGCATAATATTGTTATCTGATTATGTTTTGTTGAGTTTTCCGATAGAATATTTTTATCGAAGAAATTAACTTCTCTATACGATGATTTAGATAACAATATAGTCTTTGCCCTAGTCTCTCATTCCCGATGCTCACATACACACAGTTAACTTTGTTTGTGAAAGTTAGTTTTTCACAAAAAAACCAGTATTTTTCTAAATAATAAATATTTACATAGTTGATACTGTAATTACAACACAATAGGATAAAAATTTGTTTATGGATTTCGGAAAAATCAAACAATGGTAATTTTATGTACCTTTCTTTATTAAACAATTTTAATAAAATCGGTGGTTGTAAATCATTTATTCACCATGAATTCCGTCATAAAATGTATTCAAACAATTCAATAGTTATTCTCGAAGTAAATAAGCCGACATTATATGGACCTCACTCCGGGAGCCACGGACGACAAAGAAACAAGTCGGCCGAAAAAACCCTTACTCCATTGTCCACGGCATTTACCATTAACCGATTCGAAAAGCAAACATTTTCCAGAACCGCGGCACACGTGCAGCCGCCGCCGCGTGCACCGCAGCCGCAGCCGCAGCTTCTCGTGTTTGCATTCGCCTCCGTGTCGTCACGGCGACCCAGCCGCTTACCGAATATACACTCAATAAACCGCTAATGCGTAATTAAATAGAGCAAGAACCGCGACGCTCGGGCCGACCGGGCGCGCCACGGCTTTTAACGGAACAAAAGAGGAAAACCGGCGACACGGACCACACAAGTGTCGCTAGGGGGCGTGGCCTCCCCTCCACCGCCACGCCCACCGGGGGCGGGGCGACTGCGCTCTAGCGGCCGCCGCGCGCACCTCCCGCGCCGCCGCCAGTCGGTGCGTGTGACTTGTACTGTCGACACTGGGCGTCCACGCGTTTGTCATTATCGGTATTTAGGAAAATGTGTTAGCCGGCGTCGCGATGCTTCTGGGGACCATGCAGGACGACTTGGCGGCCAAGCCGAGGGCTACGGACTTCTCCATCGCGGCTATCATGGCCCGAGAGGCACCCCGGCCTGTGGTGCGGGCGCAGCCGCTCATCGGTGAGTAACGTGGTCGTTTAGCCTGTTAATGGGAAGTGTTACAAAATAATAGTGGTTTATTAGGTTACGATTGGTGTATATTATGAGGAATTTGGGTTTTGTATCGTATTTAGATGATTTAAAGAGAGTAGCCAAGTATGTATATATACAATATTATAGTGCAGCAGTAGAATAAAATTGTTATAATTGCGTTGATTACGTGGAATACTATAAAAAACTCTTCATATTATAGTTTTACTGTAGGCTGTTTTAAATAAGTTAACGAATTTCGATTTATTCCATCCCAATCTATAGTCTCCGTTTATCAATAAACCGATACGGCTTAGATTAATGGAGGATAAACCTAGAGATTAAAAAAAAATAACGCCTAAATGTTGACGCCTATTTTAAATGGTGTTTATCGAGTTGAATAAATGAATCTCTAGTCTGCATTAATTTAATTTAAAAGATAAACGCATATATACGCATACTTTGGACTTATCAAATAAATATTCCTTATAATATGTGCAACCCATAAGTATACAACAGGCCTAAAGGCTTAATACTTACCGATTAAAAATAAATAAAACCATAGCTAAAATTATTTTATACAAATAACACCCCTTTTACAAAAAGAGAGATAAATGATTTAAAATACATTAGTTTTAAAGATAATAGTAAAAAAAAGTGCACGGTAATGTTGAGATTTTCCTGTATTTTATACTTTTAACTCATTAGGTAAGACTATTTCCTTGGTTGTTTGTAGATAACAAATTGCTAGTAACTTAAATATTTTCATCTAGGCCGAGTTATGTATAGGCATTTTTATAAATTTTCAATTACTGTTACGGTAAGCAAAAATGTAACCCTCATAAAAATTAGCTGCAATTTATCTACTTATAAGTAAAAAAGCATTTTTCAAGGAAAACAAATACAAGAAAATTCAAATGTGTTATTGCAATTACATATTTTAATTATAGCTAGGCTAATTTGAAACATTAAGGTCTAATTTTTAAACATGAAATCAGAAATCGCTTAGTTGACGTAATTTATATTGGGTTTTTATTCTAATTATAAGTAATCCATTATTATTAAAAGTGTTTTCGGGTAAAATAATTTAACCGTAAAAAAATGATTAGGCCTAATTATGTTTAAATTTTTGACGTTTATAGAAATATACAATAATAAACCTTTGATGCATTATTTAAAATAAACCCAACAGCTATGAAGCCTCAAATTGTTAATCAAAATGCCCAAGACAAACCAAAAAGATATTTTTTTACCAATTCCTATATAGTACTTCCTTCTTAAAAGCAATTACCGTACAAAATAATTGAAACCCCTAAATTCTTTGAGTAAACCCCTTTGGCCTTCATCTCCGAGAAAAATCAAAACAATTTAGTTTAAATAAATAACCACTGGTTTGGCTTATGCACGTTGTTTTAGTACCATTGGAAAATATAAAAAAAATTAACTTTTATAAATACATTTTTTGGTACATGTACGTTGTTTTAGTACCAATGCATTTTAATTATTTAGCACAAATATTTAAGCACATGTTGTAATTACAAACAGAAATAAAAGCATACACTGATACTTTTTTACCTTCATTTCCCATTTTCAAATAGAATGAAATATGTTTTTATAATTTAACAACTTACGCAAATTTTACTGATTTTATAGGCTACTTTAATATTGTTTCTTATGCATAAATATGGCTTCAAAATGTGGTTATGCCTAAACGGTTTGAATATTTTTAAAACGAAAACACACGATTTTATAATTTGGTAAGTTAATTGGTTCTAACTGATTTGATACTTACATGGTTAATGATAAGTAAATATGGCCACTAAATGTGGTTATACCAAAATTGTTTTTATATGAATTTGAGAATGCTATTTAAATGGATAGGTTTAAATATTTTGAATAAATAGGTAGATAAGTAGTCCTATCTAACCGAACTTTACATAGACCTATATTAAGACATATTTATTTAAATCATTTAATAATTTAATCATTTATATTGGAGTGTCACCTACAGCTTAATAACAACACACTTTGATTCTCTTTTTAATGCAGGATAGAATACTCAGTTGTTTTCAGCAAACGCTTAGATTATAAAGCATATTAGGCTAAAATATAAATAGCATTAAAAATGCAATTGACCTAATTACTATAATAATACCACAGTTGCCTTTTGTAGCCTATATATAAGCTACATATTAATACTAGAACATTCACCTTGAAAAAGAATCGTTCAAAATATGTATATTGATTTCAAAAACCAGTACATCTGTATTAAAGATTACCGTGTACTGGTGCTTTAATTATTAAGGAATTTGTTTGAGTTTGGTAAGAATTAAAAGAAATATAACTGTATGCATTAATAATAATTAACTGTAATAATACTGTAATAGCATTAGAGCCCGTTGCGAGTAGTTAGAATATAAATTAAAAATTAATTTTCTTAGATAGCCTCTGGTGATTTTTTTTAACCAAAAATGTATTTGATACAAACATAATTAAAAGAGCCTATTACAAGATTATACCACTGATTTTTTATTCGTAAAATACAATTTCTTTACAAATCATATTATTTATTATCCTGCCGTCTGCAGGGTGACCTATACTTACTGCTGTTTTCTAGTCGTAGTAATTATTTTTAACGTCTTGTTGTGTTGTGTTGTCTCTGAATCACAATTATTTCACAAAAAAATATATAAAATTACCAGATTGATTGATTAAGCGTTTTCCGGATACACCTTTATCTTCAGATCCCGCTATACAAGAACTTAAAATAAGTTATCGTTATGAAAAGTCGTCAATAGTTTATTAATGGAACACAAACATAAATGGATACTCGAATACATAACGAAAACTAATATTAGTCGGCCTACACTGTATAACTGGCAAAATCCGACCGCGTGAGTACTAAGAAATATTATCTAGTTAATTTGAGCAGTAAAGTTTCGTGTACTGACAAAGTATTTAATTATGTAAGGGAAAACATATGATTTCTTGTAAAATTGTTATCAGTTTGTCGGTGACGTAATATTATTAATATTTTCCCCTCGGTAGACTACTTGTATACCGGATTGAAATTTTCAATTTGAATATTTATTTAGTTCTTCTAACTGGCAAAATCATGAGAGTATACGATTTCTATGCAGGGAATAAAAATCGGCATAGTAATAAAAAATTACCTTTATATAAATATAATTAATTCAGCTTTAACCTTTAAATAAAAATAATTTACATTAGTTCAGCCCGTAGAACATGTTTACGGTTCAAAGCTTTAGCTCTGCTAATTGAATCTATTAATTGACGGCTAAAGTAAACGGGCCAGAAATCGTTGCACTGTTCATAACGTATCAATCAACACTATGATGTTTTACATTTTGTCGGTATTTAGTCCCTAACTGATTCTAAAATCTTAGGCTAATTCTTTTAACTCTATTTTATAATTAACTGTTTTGTAACTTAAATTTGGAAAGTTAAATTTTCAGGTTGGTTCTATATTCCAGAGTTATTGGCCATAGTTGTTACATGCTTATTATTTAGCGAATTTAATCGGTACCGGTAGTTGAAATACATCCTTTATGATGTGCAATGCTGATATTTAAAAAAAATCGGGCCTATGTTAAAACTGCAAATTTTATAAAGAGAAATAATGTTGCGACTTTGCTTTTGGTATTTGGTGAATTTATTAATATACTGTAACTATTTTTACTTCTAACAAATGAAAAATACGTTACGGTAATGCAGTAATAATCGGCAGTCTGCTTGCTGGCGCACATAGCATAAAACTGCATGCAATTTCAATAAAAAAATAATCAAGTAAAAAATGGTAATTTTTATTAATTTATTACTTTTTTTAATATGAGTACAGCAACTGACATATGAGCGACACCTTCTGTGCAGTGGATACAAACACAATAAAAAATAGTGTTAAATAAAAATATTCACGTAGTTTCTTGAAAAGATTGTTTTTTAATTTACGTTTGAACATTTTCCACTAAGATAATATTTCAAACAAAATAATATTTCAGAACTTTTACATTTATGTATTTACATTTCAAATAAAACTTTTTTGTAATGAGTTCGTAAAACTATTAGGAAAACTTTTGTTTCCCTGTGTAATCAAAATGCCCAAACCAAAAAGATATTTTTTTACTAATGATATTTGTTTGCCTACAAGCAGTCTTTTTATTACATTATTACAGTCCAATTAAAATAATTTTTTAACAGAATATAATTTACACTATTATTACTTTTTCACGTCTAAACAACACAATATAAACTTACTTAATTGAACTGGTAAGTTAAATTAAGTAACCAGTTCAGTTAAGTAAGTTTATATTGTGTTGTTTAGACGTGAAATAGTGATAATAGTGTGTATTATATTAACATCACGTTCAATATGATCATTTTTTATGATCATTATCAAATCTGCCTAACTTGATTGAAGCAGTTCAAAAAACGTTTTTAAGACTTCTTTTTTTCAAAACATTTGGTTTCTACACATTTGACATTCCCTACATTGAACTATTAAAAATTTTTCAAATTAGCAGTCTTGATAGTAGAATGAAGTTGAATTCTCTGTCTTATCCCCATAAACTGGTGAGTGGATGCCTGGATGACAACAGGTCGCTTAGAATACACGATATTTTGAATTCTATTAAAAAGGAAAGGTATCGTCATAAAACTTATCCAGACTGACATCAGACCTGAACCCAACACCAGCTCTTCGGCACCTCTTCAGCACCTTTTTGGCACTCTTTGTTGAAACTCAAAGACTCCACCAACACATCCACTTCGCAATCCCTCCCTCCGGCCAGCACTCCCCCAGCCCCCGGTCAGTCCGCCGCTCCAGAAACTGCAAAATTTCATTCAGCACGGGGACATTTAAATGGCTGCATCCGAAGAAGAAGTTTCCTGCATCCGAAGAAGAAGTTTCCTGCATCCGAAGAAGAAGTTTCCTGCATCCAAAGAAGAAGTTTCCTGCGATTAGCCGTCAGCCGCTACAAAGGCGGCGGCTAATTGGCGGCTGTGGCGCATAAAGCAGCTGCCTTGCATCTCGCTATTTTCTGCACTTATGCGATAATTGCTGCAAACTGAATGGCGCAGTTCGCCTGAACTGAACGTGCAACGTGCGAGAATTAGAATCGAGAGCGTATGGGAAACAGAGGAAGAGCGGAGTTCCAGTTTTTGTGTTAGTTTTTTGTTTTGGGAATCACAGGAAGAGCAGAGTTGGAGGTTTTGTGTTGATTTTTTGTTTGCTAGAAGTTAGTGGTGTAATGTACTACTTCAGTTTTTAATTTTGAACATAAAAGTACGGGGCAAGTTTTCCATGGAGTGAAGATTTTTATACTTCAGTGTAATAATTACTTGAAAAATTATATTACCAAATTTTTAAATTGCTAAAGGATTTATATGGAAAGTAATTAATGAAATGGCTATAAATTGTATAGAGAAGGGTTTTGATTTTAACAATTATATCCCGAAAAAGAGAATCATGATATTTAAGATTGTTTCATGAGAATGAACATCACTTATATTTTAACCAGTGTAACAATATAACATGAAATTAAACTAATTGTCCCCATATGATTTTTTTCTGTGCTCATAACTATACAATAATTGATCGAGTTAATTACAGAAATAAGAGCTAATTAATAGTACATTTTAACTACAAGAAAATGATGGTATAAAGCCAATATTAATTAACAATGATGAACGGGAGTTTAAATTAAAAATATTACAAAACAAGAAAGTTAAAGTAAATTAAAGAGACACACTCAACAAAAGAGATAAAAGTAGAATTAAATATACTTCTTAAACTCAGAAAAATTACAAATTAGCCTACTGCTCGTTCGAGATGAACTTTTTAGAAGAATCAAATCGTCAAAATTACAGTTAGTTATTTCGTTGAGAAAAACTTTTTTCTTAAAATAACACAATTTGCACCTTTGAATTTTTGCTCATCAAAGTAACTGCAATATTGACGACAATTCGATTCTTCTAAAATTTGTCATCATGAGAAAACGAGTATCTTGAAAGAAACACTTGGTGCAAGCGTGTAGGCACAAGGCGTTTGCATGTAATTTGTACCGCTAGAGGCGGCGCGGCGACGGACTGTTATTCGCAGTCGATAAAAGTGCGATCCAGGCCAAAGTTGCTATTATTCTCACGCAATCCCACAATCATTTCCTCGTTAACATCAGTATGTGTCTGCTAAAACATTAATACCCTACTTAATTACCCTCCCACCACGTGTCCGCGAAGTGAAAAGGAAATCATTTTTGAAATACACGGTTTGTATTTTACTAAGTACTTTTTTTTTATCGTTAGTCGATTGTGATCGATTTAGTAAATCGTAAAAAACTGATTCAAATAGGATAACATCTGAAGACATTTATTTATTAAAGAGTTTTATAAGCCAGTGCAGTATACAATATAATGCCATTCTGTATTTTATACAAAATTCCTTTATTATTTAGAAGAATTGCTGACAATTGTGGAAACTGGTTTTATTTTTTGCAAATGTCAAATTTCACTTAATATATTCAAAAATTATATTTTATTTTTTTTTAAACTCGTAACAAATTTTCATTCCGTTACGTCGCATATTAAGTTTTAGTTTAAAAAAAAACTATTAAAGCGATGTAATTTGAAAACATTAAATTTTTGAATGTTACATTTAATCCAGTTGAAAGATGAAATATTTGAGAATATTAAAATTTTTTAAATATTTGAAATATATGACGTTAAAAATGAAATATTTTGGCATGAATCCATCCAAAGGTTTCAATTAAATATTCAAGTTTATTGAGTACGTGGTATTATTTTTATCTGCTCTATAAAAGAATTAACATTGTTGGCACCGCTATAGAGCTAGGGTTTATGAGATACTAGATGGTATGGCAAATAAAAAAATCAGTAAAACTCAAAACTAGTTGTTTGTTTTAAATTTAAGCATTATGTAAAATCTCAAAAATTAGGTTAATTTCAGAAATATGAATTAGATTGAATATTTACTTAAAAAACGAAATGTTACAATGTTTTTATTAATCCATTAAAAACAGCATGTTGTAGTAAACATTTTGAATATAAACAAACTTTGCGAATAAGTACAAGATCGGTTCAAAGTTTTGCATTTTAATTAATGTTATTGTTAATTCTAATTTAATGCTTCCTGTGACTTTTTTTATATGTAAAACGGATAAACAGATAAAGCAAATATTCGGGTCCCCCTATAGACATTTAAACTCATTAACAAATAATCCAAAATTGCCAGAAAGTAATAATAAAAATTATAACACCTCGTGTAGAATTTTTCGATAAACTCTTTTTCCTTTTAGACATTTAAATTGTTTTATACGTTTAAATGTATTAATCTAATGTAATCTAGAATGTTAAGTCGATAGCCTATATATTAATAAAATAAAACTTAAAAAACTTTAGTTTCTCCATCTGAACCCTTGAAACTTAAGTTGTTCAGTTAACACAATAGCATAAAAAGTTAACATTAAGATTCCAAGATAGTATCTATAAACTTCCTGTGTTGAAGACTTGAGTAATTTAATTAATTGGAAAATCCCGTACCCATTGTATGTTAAATACCTATACAAAATTCTTATCCTTTTACAACAGTGTATAAACTAATCGACTCAGTTAAGGAAGAGGATTCTTTATTTTCCTAAACTCTTAATATGAGCGATATTATCTTTTTTGCTGAATTATCTCAAAAAAGGCTCCAAGGATTTCCTTAAAAGTCTAAAAATAAGTAATTTACAACTAAAAACATGTTCTATGCAGAATACTTAGGCAGAGAAAATCTAATAACTTAATCAATTGAAATTTAAAGTTGTAAAAGTTTAACATTGGCTTTACGAGTTGCCATGATAGCAGCAAAGCAAGGTAGGTGTAAACAAATAAAGTAATAACAGTTGTTTGCAAACTACAGCCATCTAGGGAACTATACAGCGTGTGGGATAAAGATTGCATGGAGAAATAAAAGTGTAGTTAAAAATTAATATTATAAAATTGTTTTATAGTATAGCAGAATTAATACAACAATGAAGCACGAGAGTGGTGGAAATTTCACGTATCGTTCGCCAGCGCCAGTCATCTCCAGAAAACAAACGAAAACCAACGAGTATAATTGACAAGATACCGCTAAGTATGTATATAAAAAGTGGAGTGTGTATGTGTATGGCTGGAGTATTTTGGTTTTTTTGTCACGTCGTCATTTCCTATTGGATGAATCGTTCGGTTTGTTGTTTTTTATCTTGCACTTAAAGTTGATTAATTGTTCGCTAGATAGTAACACGTAGACTTTAGAATTTCCGGATATTTCGGAACTCCTCGTGTATTTTCGTCTGCCTTCGGAGGGTTGGCCTGTCGCAGGCGAATGATAAGTATCTAAATTTGCCTCCTTCTCGCGCTTCATAGTTGTATTAATTGAAATAAATTTGCTGGTAAACATGAAATAATAGGCCTACCGCCTTTGGCTCGGTCAACCAGGTACTCCTTTAATATGTTTTACTTCGTAAATAACGATTTTCCTAAGGAAGACCCCTAAAAACCCTTCACTTTCCATCATAGTTTTCCAACTGTCTCATCACTCCCGAATATTTATGACTCAGTGTACAAAGTGAAACTTTAACCAACATTGCCCACCAGGAGACAGGGAGGTGTTGGTAACTCTACCCTCCGCTCCCTCACGGGCGTGTATCATATCAGCCAGATACGTCCAGATAGCGGTACTAAACATTATTTATTGCAGGTCTCGGGTTCTATTATTTACGCCGTTGTCCTCGCTCGCGGGCGGGCGCGAGTCTATCATCTTTACAGCAGGACGCGGCGGCAACGACGGCGACGGTGACTTATAGTTCTGGACAGCCTTACTGGCGGGTGGCGAAAATTGTAATCTCCCAAAATGTCTGCTAAATAAACACATGTTTTGGTAGAACTGTCAAAACTTTGTTTACGTTTCACCTCATTTACACTACAAAAGAATGCCCTGCAATATTTCACCGAGAGATTTCTTACGCAATTAAAATTTCTGGAAAATATTTGCGTAATGCATCAGCTGGTCTTTTTGTTTTGACAACCTATCATCTTAAATAATTTGTTTACATTTAAGAATGTGTTTCCACACTTTTGTCGTCATACTTCATGAATTGTGTTGAGCTTGCAAGCATTTAACATTAGTTGCACTTGCGGTTGCAGCAAAATATTTTCTTTTGTAAAGTACCTTTACATAAACAAATGACCATGTGATTTATTACCAAAACATTGCAGATATTAAACACTAATTACGACAACAGCGCACTCACTCACCCGCCAGTAAGGCTGTCCACAGCTATAGTTTCATTCTACTCGGGAAACAGCTGTGGTTTTAGTTGTAAATAGTCGTCCATGTTTAATTCTGATCGGGAATAGTATAATTCACTACTAGTCACGAAAGTAGCCCATTTCGGGGCAAGATGGTGTTTTTCTTGCGAGGCGGAGGCCGAACATGGGGCTTTTGTGACGAGTTGTGAACAATACTTTTCATCACGAAGCAAACAAGTAACCAAACTTATAATAGTAGTTTATGCAACGGGTTTGTTTGGTTTAATAATAGACCTCATTAGGCCTATGACATTAGTTGTAACATCGTTATCTAAATAATTAATACGCCAACACGAAATTTGTCTTATGAACTCCTCCGTCATTTCTTAACCGATTTTGATCATTGACGGCTCATTGGAAAGAGCGTGTCGCGTAGATTTGCAAACTGGCCTTACATTTTTGAAAAAGACCCTTGGGCTCTGCCCCATTGGCTTTTAAAGTTCCCATGTTATCCTTATGAAGAACATAATTGTTTACATTTTGATCAGCTGGATAATTTAATTGCTGTTATTTTTTAATTTGTGTAAACATAACCCTCAAGACGGATCGTGTTAGCATGATTGTGTTTTAAATTTGTCGCCATTTGAATTATCGCTCTGCTAGAGTAGCGCACGATTCCGTGCGCTCGGATCCACTAGTTGGTGATTATTGCAATGGTCGTAGATAAAAAAAATCATCCAACATTTCATAATTTATTCACTCTTTTTATAAGCAAACACAATACGGTTGAACTGTCTATTTTAGTTCAGAGTCAGCTGGTTGAATTGTCAAAATAGGTACTTCGTTTGTTTGGGTACGGCAAGACCGAAAAATCCGCTGATCATTATTTGTTTTAATGTAAGGAAATCGAGGGTTTTCGCAGATCTCAGATATTCGTTAACGGGCAATTTTCGTACACAGAGTGATGAAAACTTACTTTGGTTTCAATTTTTAGGGAATTTACATGAAATAGCTTTTCATTACTGAGCTTTTTGGTTACTGGAAGCTTTTTTCATTACTGAGCTTTCATTACTGGCTTTTTTGAAATTTTTCATTACTGAGCTTTTGGCATGACCCGCGCGGTGGCTCGGAGGCATGGGAACATGATAATTTTTCGTTTTGGTGCTCCCAGATGCAAGAAACACCGTCTTAATTATATATTTCGGCACTCCAGCGGTGGCAATTTTTGTCCGACTTTCTAAAAATTTGGTAGCTACATTCCTTTCTATAATATCAAGAGTAAGTTCATTGGGGAAAAATCGGAGCACCCCTAAACCCACTTTTGGGGGATAATGCCCCAAATTTAAGGGTTTTGGCCCATAAAAAGGGTAGTACAAGCCCTAAATGTAAAAAATAAATATATATTTTACAAAAAATTCCAAAATGTTAAGCCTTTTTCTAAAGTCATATCAAGAAAAATAATAGATTTATGTCAAATAAAATAAATTTAAAACTTCTAACTCCGCAGTGGCCACCATTAACGTTGGAGTCTCTTAAAATTTGGTAGAGATGTCATGTTATTTTCTATTATCTGATTGGGCAGTTTGGGAAATGAATCGGAAGCCTTTTTTACCATTTTGAGGGGCATAAAGACTAAATTCGGGGTTTTCGGTCTAAGCCCTGAAATTTAAATTTGCTCCGTCACATCAGCGTCTGCGTGAGTACTCGTTGTTATAAATAGTGCGGTTCAACTGTTGAAATTAGTAGGGTTTCAATTGTTGTAAATAATAGTATATTATGTTGCAGAGTTTTAATGTGATTGTAGATTCTACAAAATAGTTTACTTTAGAGTTGAGTTATAAGTTTGCTTCACGTGAAGCTTTGAAAATAGTTTAAAGTCAGTTCATTTTAGTAGAGTTTATTTTTTTTATTCATATTGATTGGTTTTAGTTCTGTTCCATATAAATGTGCTGTATTTCAAGGTACGTAATACAACGTACGCAGAACTTAGTAGTTCGTCTATTTAGAACTGAACCTCATGTATTGTCGTTTTAAAAAATGCTAAATTCGTCCCTTCGACCGGTTTCTTTTATTCATCCTCTGCAACCACATTATGTTAAAATTAGTTTTAATAAATTTTAAAACTTAACCATCTTCATAAATTATTCCATCCGTAAAAAATACACTTAAAAATAAAATTAATAAAATTTTATTTTTTAATTATTTTTAAATTTATTTATGTTTTTATTATTATTTTTAGATTTTATTGTTTTATTATTATTTTTAGATTTTATTGTTTTATTATTATTATTTTTATTATGAAGTTGTTTTTTTTAATTATTTTTAGATATAATTAAATCTAGAAATTAAGATTTAAGTAGTTGGTTCACTGACATACATTAACGTTTTATAACCCTGAAGTTTTTGTTATTTCTAGTATTTTGTTCTACTAATTTAGTATGCCGACTGAAACTAACTCAATATCATACCACATTATGTTAAATACACAGTCATCCGTGGAATTCACACTGATACCGCGATGCGTTTGGTTGTAATTATCAGCTAATTGAGGCTAACACCAATTAGGCCAATTTAATGAGAAATTCCTTTGCACACGTGACTGGCGTTTACTGCTAAAATTATTCGGTGATCAAAAAACTAATTAAAATATAATTAGATTAAATAATTACCGTAGAAGAGTAAAAATATAATTGGCTAGCCAATATTGACATTTTTATGCCATCTGGCACATCGACCGATTTCATGTTTGTAATTACATTATGATTATTATTATTATAAAACAATTTCATTATGAAAACTTAAAAAAATACATGAAGATATTTCAAAAAAAATCTTTGCATTTATGTTACAAATTTATTTTTAAGCTAAAATTTTAATAGTGTTATAATATAAATGTAATGAAAAATACTGTATTAAAACATTGTAATGCACCACATGGTGCTATATACATTATACATTTGACTCGTTGGTTACGTTTTAAAAGAAAATATTTATTTTAAATCGATGAAATTAAATTCGAGTCAATTTGAAATTAATGGATCTTTACAATGCTTCTGTCACCTTGGGGTGGTGAAAATATTATTTGTAGCTACGTCAGGGGTCCACTTTTTTTTATCAAATCCAATATTAATTAGTCCAAGAATTTTAGGAAAGTCGACCTAATATATCCTGACCAAGCTGAAACTTTGCACAGATGTTAAGTTAACCTTCCTAATTAAAATATCAAAAGTCCCCGGGAATCCCTGCTGTACTTCAACTGCCTATTTGAAAAATAACCTTTCCGGTTCGTGTTTCCCTAAACATTTTCTCAATTAAAACCCCATTAGGGATAAAAATAGTGTATATGAAGAGTTTGTAGAGGATAGAAATATCAAAAAAAGGAGTAAAACATGTTTAAGAATTTAAAAATAACTGCTGTTATTATTGATTTTCTTAAATGCAATTCTTATGTATTCCCCTGTCATAAAAATATATGTAAATTTTGTTTTTTAATAAATTCCAAAGGGAGAGTGGCCCTTATAATGTTATTGAATAATAAATTATATTCATAGAATCATGATAAAATTTCCCATTTTATTTGACACCTCATTCCCTTATAGAAGTGTATGAATAGGTGTAATTTTGTTATCATTAGGGGCGTGCGAAATAAAACATTGTTATCATTAGGGGCTCGATAAAAGCTCGAAAATCGAGCTTTTATCGAATAGTTTAGTTACTCCCGCCGTTTAACCGAAATCGATGATTATATTTATCTTTAATAAATATAACTAAAACCTCGTTTTTTATACTTGAAGAAGAGAATTCTTTTGAGTTATTAAAGATACAATAATTTTTATATCACTTTCTTTTTTATAGTTTGAGATGTATTATTCCTTCCCTAGAAAAAAAAATTTTTGTTATACTTTAGTAACCAAACCGAATAAATAACAAACTCAGTTTTTTGTTGATAATTACATGACTAGAAATATACCTGTGTGGGTAACTGAAAGGAAATATTTAAATCATAAATAGAGTCAGGTATAGGAGAGCCGTGTTTTCATTTCATTTCAAAACCTAGCTAAGCCTAAAGACAAGGTAGCTTTAAAAAAACATCACATCAAGAATTATTGTGAGTTTAAGTAAAGTTTTTCTTTCTTTTTTTGGTATTATTTATTTGTATATCTGTTCTTAGTACAGTAACTTTTTTAAGTTTTATTACCTTAAAATTGTAATTTGCATTTGAATACTGATAACCATTTTTGACATGATCATCATCTTCAATCATGATGACTATTATGTTATAATCTTTAAAAAAACTCGACTCAAAAAAGCTCGAAACTCGCGAGTATTTTTCAAAACTCGACCAGACTCGACTCGAATTCAAAAAACACTAATCGCTCCCCCAAGTAATCATCATTCCTACATTCAACACGATATGTTTACTCTTAACATCAGTACCTTACAAATATGACCCCGAAACCGAATTACTCATCATATGCAGAATGCGCGCGTACCAACCGTACAACGCACCTGCCTAGACCAGCCTACAGCGCGCCTACCTTACAATTACCTCAACCTCTACCGCATATTTCCACTTATGCATGCAAGATTTATAACCTTTTAATTCCTAACTCTTGTCTCATGTGGGCTTCACCTGCTATAACAGTTTACATAATGCGCCACCTGTTTCTTGGCTTGTATTCGGAACCGATAGCGGCGGTTTTCGGTAGTTCTGCATTCTCGCGCAGTGGCGTTGATGGACCTTTTTCAATGGGGGATTATCACCACCGGAGGGCCTGGGGGTATGAAGGTAGAACCGAAGGGTAGGGGGGTATGGGCAGAGTTAAGGATTTTAGTAAACAAAAAAAGACTCAACTTCCTTTCCTTTTACTCAACAAAAAAAGATATAAAACTTTAGCAAATTCGATCTTGGTGATCTCTTGTTGTAAATTGGCGCGATTTGGTATAGATGCGTAATTGTCTCTCACGGTCGCTCTCTTCATCAGCAAAGTTATATATTTCCACTACTTTCTCACAATCGCGTTTATTTTAACAGCCGTTCGCTTACGCTTAATGCAAGCATAAAATGCAATCATTCGCTTGGTAAAACTCCCGAGTGACAGCGAAAATGAATCACCTCCTGATCATGGCACACTGGGCGTTTCACCCGCCGCTGTTATGCGCGGTTTTTGCCACTCGTGAAGCAACAGGGCCGGCCCTAGCCGTTGCAGGGCCCTGGGCCAATCTGAGTTGTGGGGCCTTTTAAAGCCGTTGCGTAGGCGAGTGCGTAAGTTGCAGGCCTACAGCGCTACAGCGCTGAGCGCTTCAGACTACATTCCAAAGGATTGTGTTATTGCGTTAGTGATAATCTTTTATTTTTTTAATATTAGTCTAATGACTAGATAATAATATGAATTTGAAAGTATATAGAAAAAATTATCGGCATACATTGTTATCGGGCACTATGGGCTGCCTTGTTTAATTGTGACAGAAAAAAACAACATACAAAAGTATATAGGGACCTTATTTTCACACTATACGTAGACACGATAAAAAAAGTCAACACGCACGCGTCGTAAATGATAGTCAAATCCAAACTGACAGACGACAGACGACATCGCGCGCAGGGGCAAACCACTTGCTACTCAGCGCTCAGCCGCAGCACACGACTAAAGTTCTTTCCCGAGATTTCCACAGCCCGGCCCCGTCGTCTACCGAAGAGCCAACATAAGAAAGGACCCACCATTGCCAATCCAATTATATTCCTACTGGTATATCTGAATTTGCACTTGTCGTGTTATCAGCGTTTTTAATCATTATTTGAAACAGATGAAATACCATCTATAATTTTAATTTGATCGTGAAGATTTTTCATGCGGGGTTCTTGAAAGCGCGTGGCCCCCAAAAGCGCGGGGCCCTGGGCAGCTGCCCCGCCCGCCCCTGCCTGGGGCCGGCCCTGTGAAGCAAAATCACCAGATTTAAATGTAGGGTTCTCCACCGGGCGCGTAAATATCATGCACTCATCAGCGGGAAAATCCGTCCACTTTAGCATCACCCTAAACCCAACCTTCACCAGCCTCTGGAAAACCTAACCCACCCTCTTCTTCCAGGTCGCCTCTCCCTGAGCCGGCGCGTGCCCAGCGCCCACGGGCGGCAGAGCGGCAGCGAGGACGAGGAGGACGTGGAGGTGGACGTGGAGGAGTGCTCGGAGGGCGAGGACCCGGAGGCGGAGGCGCCCCGGAGGAAGCGGACGGTCTCGGAGTGCGCGAGTGAGGAGGAGGACCGGGAGTCGCCGGGGCCGGGGGCGAGGGCGAGGGCGAAGCGGCGCTGCAACTGCCAGGAGCTGCTGGGCGCCGAGTGCCACCTGGAGACCAAGGAGCTGTGGGACAAGTTCCACGACCTCGGCACTGAGATGATCATCACCAAGACTGGCAGGTCAGTGTCAATAGTTTAGCAAAATCTATTTTGTCAAAAAATGAAGGTTCTTCTTCTTCTTCTTCTTCTTCTTCTTCTTCTTCTCTCCTCCTCCTCCTCCTCCTCCTCCTTTTCCTCCTCCTTCTCTCCTCCTCCTCCTTCTTCTCCTTCTCTTATCCTCCATCTTCTTCTTCTCCTTCTCCTCCTCCTCCTCCTTCTTCTTCACCTTCTCTCCTCCTCCATATTCTTATTTTAATTCTCTCCTCCTCCTCCTCCTTCTTCTTCTCCTCCTCCTGATCCTCCTTCTTCTTCTTCTACAGGTCAGTGGCTGTGGTAGAAAATATGAATGTACATATTTATTAAGCAAAGGTTGCGTATTTGGCGTGGAACATGCATTTCTGAGTGTTAATTGAATGATATGCCTTCTTTAGTTCCTCACTGACCAACATAGACCAACATACTTTTGTCAAGACTCAGGATTATAATTTGGTTAGTCTAATAACTAACACCTGCTTTTTTCATCTGGTCACTTTTGCAAAAGTTTTTCAGTAGATCTTCCTTTTACGAAGCGAGCTTGTTAAGACCGTTATAACCAAACGAATGAACATTTTTGAATGTTGACTATGATTATATAAAAAGTTATGCGTGAGATTAAAGATTTATAGTTAGTGTAGTTACGTAAGAGCTGCACTCCAGACAAAGACGTCTGCTGTCAGGAAATACAATTCACCTGGAGGTGCTTGTAAAATTCTCTTCCAATAACGTGATTTTCATCCTTAACACGCAAGGAATTCGCCCTAAATTGATTTGTGTTGTATCTAAACAAAATCCTGTTACGAAGCTCCTTATCAAAATCGTCGTTGAAAGCCTTCTTCCCTAATCTCATGCGACCAAATCCTCCAGCTCAACTTACACTCCTCATTAGGATGTGCCAAAACTCCTTATAAATCACACTTGAAATTGAATACCGGCTGATATATTGTAGCAAACAAGCTTTTAATGAGGTCGCAACAGAGAATTGAAAGCGTATAAGTCGAGTTGATTAAGCAAGACATTAATCAGCACTGTTGGGGATTTATTTACAGTGGCTGAATCTCGGCGCTGGAAAATTATTGCCGTTTGAATTATTCGCTTTGCCAACAGTTGAGGCAAAGAAACGCACGATTTATGGCAGAGACCGACAAGCGTGCCACCGCGACCGCTGGTGAGAATACGTCGGGTCGGTAATTTATTTGGATTTCATTAGATACAATAGATGTTTGAGGTTGTGGTTGCTGGTTGGTGGTTGCTGGTGCTGGTGCTACCCACGGTCGTCGTGGGGGAGCGTCGCCGACCGGTCTGCAACTGCTGGTTCGGTTGAGTGAAGAACGTTCATGGAGAAACTTCAGTTTTTGGTCAGTTTTCTTTCCGCTTTGAGATAAATATACCCCGTGGGGAACATGGTGGATTGGCAGAACTTGGGTGTGATAAAGAAAATCGGTCTGAACTGTAATATTGGTTCGTACTGCCAATAAATGGCATAATTTCATGATTTTTTATTCATATAACAAGTTAGTCATTTGCACTTCCCAACAAAAAATATCCGCTTTAAATCTGCCTCTGTTTGTAAACACTCAAGCTTCAACATGATCCTCGCGAGGTAGTAATCGAATGAAGTTTCAAATGCAAAAATGGAAATACTCACCAATAGGACAAATGTTTACATTCTTTGAACAATATGAACCTCCTACAAAAATGAGGAAGGTTTTGAGAAGTTTTGAGGCCAAAGAATACAGATCAAACTTTATTATACTGTATCTAGTTTGTTATGAGTAATTATTACTTTTTGAACTCTACATATTACAATTTACTCTCAGAGGTCGTTGTATATTGAAGACTCAAAGTGATCTAACCCCCCTATAAAGCTTTTCCTAGCCATCTCTTCCATACAATAAATGAACTTATCACAAAACCTCACAACCCCTACCGAACAACCACCCTCTCACCACTGCCCCAGAGACAAAAGTAGGTCTCTAAGTTTCTCCTTTTTTGCAAACAGAAAGAAAAAAACCTTATTGACGATGAACCACGACCCCTGTCGTCAGGGCCGCTGTTCCCGGTACCCCATTGTGAGAGTTGGCCCCGCGTGAAATCTTGTTAAGCTAGGCACAACACTGGCTAATGCAATTAGAGGACTCGTGTGCCTTGCCGGTGGTCCGCATTGTCACCGTGTCAACCCCTGAAGGACTAGTTGGGAACTATCCGATAGAAACAAACGATTCATCCGGTTGTCGCGCGCCAACCGATTCATCCGATGGTTAATTTAATTTTCATCCGGATGAACCATCCATTCATTCGCATGCGAATCATCTGAACGGCATTATTTATCTATATGAAAGCCATCCGTTCCATGTTTTCATTCAGTTGTAAAACAATTCGTCCCGTACTTCCATTCGTTTGAAAACTACGAGTTAGTTATTTAATTACTGGAACGGTTATGAATGGTATTTCGATGTTTTCATCATGTTTGCACCAATAGCTTAGTCTTTTACCTTTTTTAATTACCTCAAATCAAATACAAAATGTTAAAGTTATTTTAGAAAAAACACATTCATCCACATGCAGGTGAATCATCTGCTGAGCGACTCGATAGTATCCATTTTTATCCGAATAGGTACGCCTCAAAACCAGTTAAAACCGCTCCCAACCCCAATAGAAAAACATCGGATGGATCATCTATCTAAAAACTATCGGATGAAAGAAAACCCATCGGATGAACCATCGGATGAACTATCGGATGGTTGAAATCAGTCGTTTGTCCCATCGCAAGGCACAACACTGGCTAATACAATTAGAGGAGTCCCGGTGGTCCACATTGTCCCCGTGTCAACCCCTGAAGGACGTCGCTCGCCGCGCTTCTGGGAACAACCCTTGCAGATGCTGCCGGAGATTCAGAGAGCGCGGGGTGTCTGTCTGTCTACCTGCCAGGTAGCTGATACGCCTCTCGAACGGATTTGACCAAACAAACAATGGGGGAGGATAAGTCATGGAGAAGACTCTGTTTGTTGTTCTGGTTGTTTGCAGACTGACTTATTTTTTGTCGGGGTAGAAATGTATACTGCTGTGCTATGGGTTTGTCAAAATTGTCTAAGCACAAGCACATACTAGTATTTTATGGTATTGCTGTTTATTCGTTATTGTACTATCGAGGGTTGATTCTGTGCAAAGCAAAATAATATCAGAATGCACCACGTATCAGCATAACCCAGTAAATAAAATAATTCTGTACAGTTATGCAACTACTCGAACAACGTCATTTGAGAGTACATTCTGTTTTAGATGTTATATAACTGCAACAACTAACATCTTTTATATCTGCTGATGCTTCTCTTTCTGTTTAGTACTGAATCATTCTGAAATTTTTTGGAATAGCTTATCAGGCTTGGTTGTTGCACAAATGAATGTAAGGAAGGAAATGGTAGATCATTGTCATTTCATCATCATTTTAAAGTTATCACTGACTTCACACTAAAAAAATCATCAGGAAAAATGCTAAAAAATTATATATTTAGAATATTGAAAATTTTAAGCACCCCTCAGTTCGAGAACTTCCAACGTCATTCCACAACCAATGCAGCACTAAAGAAGCGGCCCGTCCACTATCAACAGTAGATAACGATCCGGCGGGAATGACTCGCCGGCTGTCCACAGCTGATTACGAGATGGAGATTGATTGATAAGCCGAGGTATCCGAGACGTCTCAATCCGGGGACACCCTGTACAAGCTCCCGGATACCTGGCAACACATCTGGCCACAAAAACCCGATCCCATCTACCAATCAGATAACGCTAATTTACCACATTGCCTCCTACACCCTACCCGGCCTTTTACAGCGGTTGGATGTTTCTTCCAATCCATATTCATGAAGATTTCACCTCCGATGTGTTCATTTCGGTGGCACATTTTCCAGTTTTAGATATTAGTTGGCGGTCTTTCAGTAAAAATGGATAGATTTGGAGTTTTTGAATCTGTGAATGGATCGTGTGTTAGAAGAAAAAGAGAGTAATAACCTCCTTCTTAAAGGTGAAGGAAGACAACTATACTATGACACGTTAGTTGGTAAAACTTCAACTTAGTTTGAAATAATTCAAAAATCTTCTACAAATCAACAATACACATCTTGAAAACATGGTAGCAAAATTCTCCATATTCCTATCTTGAAAAAGTTTTTTTGTGTTTAGGTATTCGAAATATGATACATTGAAAGCATCATGAAGGCAATCCACCAAGCTTGAAATAATTGAAATTCAGCCAAACATTGAATGTTTAGTCTCTCTTCCATACTATATCTATAAGTGGTACCAGTGAACTAATAACATTTCTGACTAATATTCGTTGATAATAGTAGTTTATGCAACGATTGTATAATGAATGCCTTTAAGCCACGAGTGAGATGTAAGTTAGAACACGAGCGAAGCGAGTGTTCTAAATATCTCACGAGTGGCTTAAAGGCATAATACAATCGTTGCATACACTATTTTATCTACGAACAACAATATTCGACAAAATTTTACCCGAAGTTAAACAAAACTCATGACGTTTACTAATGGTGGAATAGGTCAACTAAAATTTGAGGTTAGGCAAATAAGCAGACTGAACCATGAATCGTTGTGGAACAATCAGCTGATGGGATAAGCAAACTCAAACATGAATCGTAATGCAACAATCAGCTGATGTGCGAATTGCGTAATTGTTATTACGACACTACTTCCGTCAAATGCCGAGCTCTCATTGGTCTAGAACCAGTACTCTAAAGTGACTCCAGTACTCTAAAGTCGTCATTAGAGTACTGCTTGGTTTTTGGTGTTTTAATGTATATCATTATAATGTTTATTGTAATACCATAATTGGTGCTTATTGCAATGGTCGTAGATAAAGAAACATTAGTAAACACAATTTTTACCTTTTCCTCCATTTTATGATTCTCCTTTGGTTAGTTAACATTGTTCCATTCGAGCTTGCGGAATGAAGCGAAGCGCTACCCGCTACTGGTTCAAACACTCTCCAAGAAATTCCTGGGAGACGCCGCGCCGCGTCACTTCAGCCTTCAGCATCAGATCGATGAATATTCAAGGATGATGGAAGCGGTGGATGTCGGACAGCTGATAAGCGGCTTGTCTGTCAAAACCTGTCGGCCGACTGATGACAGGCGTCGCCGGCGTCATCAGCGTCATCAGCGTCATCGGCGTCATCAGCTCGTGACGAGACGGTGGCCTTCCTCCGGATGTAAGGCAACTTGTACAGCGACTTATCAACAAAACCTGCTTTTTAGGGCAGACTGCTTGTGATTTTCACGATTCAAGGCCTTCTACTCCCAGCGTATATTTCTTCCGATCGATTTAAGGAGAAAGGTCGAGCACCCAGTGGTTTCAGGTGGTAAGAAGGTTTTATGTGGTTATGAATGATATGTGAGTATATTTATTCTGTGATCAACTGACATTGATCATTATGCTTTTATTTTACTATCTTGGCAAATCAATTCGGATTTCAGCTTCATTCAATTCAATTCATTTATTCTCAAAAAAATTGTTACAATTATGGCCCTGTAAGTCAAAAATTGACTTATCAACAGGGACCTATTAACTAGAAAAAAAATTAATACTTATAATAATAAATATTCCAAGTTTGTACTCCATGTATGGCACAGTCTGGGCATTAAAACTTAAAAAAACATACAATGTTCTGAAAAGAGTTAAAAACCACAATTTTACCTTACCTTTAGTTTTTGGTCCACCTAGTTTTTTTTTAGTAACGATTTAGTATTCGAAGATATCCATATTCTCTCCATCATTCATATTCCATCATCAGTTCTAGAGTCACAGCAAAGTTGCGCCCGGAAATATATATGCCTGTATAACGAGATTTTATACTAACTTCAACACAACCATTTTATTCAGAGATAAAAATATAATATTAATTTATGGAAGGCAAAAGCATCATACAGCATATTTCCTTATTATTTATTTATACTAACCTTTTCTTCTTTCCTCTCGTCCCGAGTCAAAAATGAAGGGGACAGAATGTGTTGACGAAATTGTGAATTCAGCCACAGTATACAGATAAAAATAAAGGTAATGTTTTGAGATAACAACGACCACCGGCGGCTACCATACCCCACCGCACCAACTCGTGTAAACACGATAATTTATCTCGATATTTTCAAGTACCTACAAAAATTTTTCTGTATCCACCATAGACGTCAGGTGGTAAGCCACTAAACTCCACCATACCCCATTGGAAAGTCACTAAACTGTAATAAACCTGCCACTATCATGTCGTCTCATGTCTCGAGAGTCGAAATTGTCGAGATCCGCCGTGTGGACAGCTGATTGTCGGTCAGCTGATGTGTGGCGGTTGGCGGGAACGCGGGTCAAGGCGGCGATAAATCACAGGCTTGCCAACATCCACCATTATAATTACTGTGAATCACAGCACAGCGATACTATAAGTGCTGAGATAGCGGCTATCGCTTGGCAATCGTCGCCTCGGCATCTCGGCACCCGCTGGAATTTTAACTGTTGCGCTTTCTATGAAGTTATTACAATTAGTGAGGCGCCTGTAGATATTTTCTCGATCGATGATTGTGAATTCACTTCGGAATGTGGGGATAATGGTTGATTGTTTGGAAGGAATTTGTGAATTGTGGTTTTTATTTTATTGTTCGGTGCTTATTGTTGTTTGCTATATGCCTGATTTGGTTGTTTGGCTATTTTATTGTTCTGATAAATTAATCAATTGATATGAGTTAGTAACAATGCTATATACATTATTTCACTCCTTTTGCGCTCAAAATGATTTTAATCATACTTGCATTGAATGCAAATTCTGTCGGACTCTTTCTATAGAGTAATAATGTTATAAATATTTGAATATCGTTTTGAATATTATTTATGATTTGAGAATTTTTTATTCCGGATTTAAAAAATTACATCAAAGCATTTTTTTTGTATTTTGACACAATTTTATCACACCGTTTGATGTATCTCGTTTTGACAAGACTTATTTGTACATACAATATGTATGACACGTTCCCCATAATATAGCCCATGGGCAATACATAGGCCTACGATGTTATTGAAAAATTATGTTTTGTTTTAAGTTACGCATAATATGCTACATCAGAGATTGGCAAATTTTCTTTCCTTTGTTACATAGCGTGCTTCTGACTCAAAGGGGCATCGTTTCGAGGTAGGCCTTGGGGCAACCAAATTAACAAACATGTATAGTTTGAATTACTTAAGTGCTTGGTTTCACATAGTATAAGTATTGGTTTGTAAAATCTAAATATAATTCTTGTTATTTCTATATCACTGTACGCACCAATGTACCTGTATAAACGTATCATGTATAACATACCTATACGAATTAAAATTTGTGAATAAAGAACTTATTTACTCATTCTTGATATGGCATTACAATAAACCCATAAATTATACGGTATTGTCAAACCTAATATTACATGGGAATCTTACCATCAAACACTCTCTTCCTGTTTTTTTCCAACCAACATCAGCTCCACTAAGGTGACCAGATTTTGGAACAGCCAAAACAGGACGCCAACCTCGGGGGGTGTGGGGAGTACGGAATACCCCCCCCCCCACACAAACAAAGGGGTTCCGGGGGTCGTCCCTCGGAAAATCTTTAAAAATTGGAGCATTTTGGAGCGTTTTTAGGCTCTTTCAGATTGAAAATATGTGCTAGACCCTAGTTCATCTTTACCATTAATTTTAAGTTACTAGGAAACTATATAAGAACTAAAAAATGTAAGAGTTTTTTACATTGAAACGTACTTCCGTTCCCCAAAAAGAAAGGGGGTCCGGGGGTCCTCCCTCGGAAAATTTTGAAAATTTAGGAGCATTTTGGTGGGTTTTTAGACACTTTCAGATTGAAAATATGTGCTATACTCTAGTTCATCTTAATAATTAATTTTAAGTTACTAGGGAACTACAAAAGAACCGGAAAATGTTGTAAAAAAACGCATTTAAACGTATTTTTAAAGTATTTTTCTTACCAATAACGCCAAAACGGGACAAATAGCCGTCCCTAGAGAGTTCGTCGGGACAACGGGACACGTCGCTAAAAAACGGGACTGTCCCGTTCAAAACGGGACGTCTGGTCACCTTACCACTAACAAACACGGACCACAGCGGTGGAGTCGGACCGTGAAATCTGAATCTCCCGCATCCACTCGCCACCTCGCGGCTCTGTCATTATGGAAAGCGGGTAATGATTCGGGCCGGGATGTTGTTTGGATATCGAAAGAAAATATCGATATTTATATCGACGATAATATCGGACCCTCAATATCGACATTCCGAAAATATCGGATCAAAAATATCGATATTCCGAAATATCGGATCAAAAATATAAATATATCGAAAAAATATCGATATATCAAACAAATTTTGTTAAAAAATAATCAAATACATACGGTATGTATCATAACAGTTAGCAGCACACCTGTAAACTACGTGTCCAGTTGATGTAAAATTGTTTACAGTTTATACTTTGATAAACTGTAAACAAGTAAGTATAATTTTAGATCAATAACTGAAGAATAAATTATTTTACTTCAAAAGACTCTTGTTTCAAGTAGCCTACATAGCCAAGATAATATTTTGAAATTCTTCTGGATAACCGTATCTTTACAACTAACAAAACAACAAATAATTAAAAAATAAATTTTGTGGCCTGAGTGGCTAATTAATTATAAGCACGCGTTTGAAATATAATAACATTTCTATTGAAGGTAAATTAGATTTAGGTAAACATCACAACTTATTGAAAAATTGAAAACAATAGAAAAACAGAATGTAAATATAAACATTGGTAAATGCCAGTTCTGTAATCACCTGTTCTTGAATAGTCAAACATTAATACAACATTACATTAACATTAATACAATTAACTAAAAACCCTCTCTTTTAGGCAACAAGTTATTTTCAAATTGATATCTTTAATATTTACTTATCAGATAATATTTAATTACTACTAATGAAAAAGTGCAGAAAACTGTTTTCTATTATGTATTATTCTAAAAAAATTGCTAATACCAATACTAACGATGATATCGAAGTAAAATATCGACATTCGGATAATATCGGAACGAAAATATCGATATTTCCGATATATCGGATATCGATACCAAACACTACACGCATCCACTCGCCACCTCGCGGCTCTGTTATTATGGAAAGCGGGTAATGATTCGGGCCGGTATCAAATCGGTATTCGAGGTGCGAACTGCCGCGGTGGAGGGTCCCTCTAGTCCCGCACGCCATGCCGCTTTGAAATGTTAATGCCGGTTTGAACAGATAAATATGCCTAATTTCGTGTAAACAGATTAAACAATGGCGGACCTGGATTTATCGTCCGCGTTGTCACTGGGGACACAACAGGGACGATGGCGCGTCGTTCTCAGGTTATATTTTAGTCCTTTTGTTTGTTCAGTTATGAGCGATAGCTTGTGGATGCGGTGTTCCTTAGTGGGGATTAACGTCCGCACTATTGAATATTACGTTCATAGGACCGTCCTCATAATTAGACTAGTTCATAAATGTTAACCGAGGAAATTGTGGTTCGGATTCCACGTTAAAATGTAGGTCCCTTAGTTGCCATTGGCTGTTGGGCTATTAATTAACAGTCCTGTCTAAGGAACATGTCGGCCTCAGTCAGTAACGAGACTACAAGATCGCGCTACAATCATCCTTCACTCATCTGTCATTCATACTTGGCTTAAAATACCTACCTGGGTAGGTCGCCATTTCAAGAAAAGTATCTAAAGTATCTAAAGTTATCCAGTGCATTGTTGGTTTTCCGATGTATCGTGGAAGAGTGGGACGTTGCTCGATAGATAAAAAGTTGTTAAGGGGAATTGTTTAAATTGCTTTGATAACTCGTTTTGTGTATGCCATTGGTTCTTTTTTGCAAAACTATTCTTAAATGACATTGGATATTTTTTTAGTCTTACAAGTTTTGTGAGTTAGGGTAGTTTACTTTAAAATTATGGTCAGTCGTTCTTGCGGGTGGCGGGTGGCAAAAAGGGAATGAAACCTCTCCAAATAATCTGCTAAACTCATGATTGTGTTGAATTGTCAAAACGTTGTTTATGTTTTAAGGTCTATTAAAACTACGAATATTGTGCTATAATACTGTACCTAATACCTACTGAAAGTTGTCCTGCGTATTGAGAAACGTAATATTGAGTATTGCCTCCACTAACGAGAATATATCCTCTTCTCATTCTTTCAACAAGCTCTGGGGGACTGGGGGAACTTTTTACGTCATATTTAATTTAAGTTTAGTGTAGATATAAGTGTGGCCTTGTTTGGATTTAAAATACCTCACATTGGGCTTGCAGCACAAACTTTCATTTTCTAAATGCATCTTTACTTAAACATGTACTCTGTGTAATCATTATGATGGATTGCCTAACAACACAGATGCTTAACACTAATTACGAACACAGCGCTCTCACTCACCCGCAAACACGACCAGCCGGAGTTACAAGTTTTAATTTTATTTCAAATAACTGAAAATACCACTGACTTTTTAGACTTAACTCAGAAAAAACGGATGTGTTCTTCGTCCCTGAACCTTACGTGGCTTCCTTATTATGCATGAGTTCCTGTGCACAAGTTCCTGACATGCGTTCGAATTTTTGATAAAAACGTTGAGTAGAGTATTTGAAAAACAGCTCAAACTCAAACCCTCAGAATAGCATACTTTCCTCGGTATATTTAGACCTTTGTGATACAAATACGCGTCACACAATTTATACCAAACTCTTTTTTTCGGTAAAATGTTTTAAAAACTTAATTTTCAGCTGTAGAGCCTCGTCTAGCCGGCGACAATTTCAGCGCCATCTTGAATGCCGCGCGCGCCTCTACCCTGGCTGATTGTATATTTAGCGTCTCATCTGTCTTCGTTGCATCGGCTGAGGGTGCTTTTCAACTGGGAAATAAGGAGAGTGATAGTATCTATAAAAATGTTACTTAAAAATTAAAATTTATACTTCGTGATAAACCAGGAACGCTAAATAATTCTAATATCCGGCCCAAATTATAGTACTCGTCATATTCAAAAACACATAGTAGGCCCTACGAAAGTCATTCAAGAAAAAGAATTCACATTTTTTGTTTGGTTAAAAAATTTTTTTGGTGCATGTACAGAAACATAGTTTGAAAACATGAAATCAAGATAAAGAAGGTAATTTGCAACCTTATTCAAAATTAAAGTATCATTGAGTTTTACGCTCCGTATAATCGTAAAGTATTGTATATCCTACAACAAAAAATAATCAATTGGTTTTAACTATTGAAAAACTTTAAAATTACTGAAAAATATACGGCCTATACGGTTACTTTCGATGGATGCAACGACCTCACATACTGTACAAACTTCGCTTTCGTTTGTCACCGGAGTCTGCGATGGATCGTTATTTCTCAACGTCAGAGCGCCAGTTTAATGGGTGTTTGCCTAACTGAAACTGCTCACTTAATGAATCATTAGTTGTCTGTTAATTTTCTCACTTCACCGAATCAGTTGGCACCACTGCCGCGATGCATCGGAAAGTTGGCACCACTGTTTCTCTTTTATATTTTTCTGTTTTTATATCACACTTTACGGTCGGTTAATTTTTAAACAGCCCATTTATTTGTTCTTATTTACAGAATATTATATCACAGTATACTTTTGGTAAAAATTAAATTTATTCAAAGTTTTTGAATGAGTTTATAAGTCGTACCAATTGACAATAACCAGCCGCTATTTTGGTATTCCTTGATTGTTTGGGAAAGGGATCTAAAATATAGTTAACAACTTTCCAATTTAAAATGTGACGCATTGATTTATTTAGCCAGAAAGTTTAATGAAACAAACATGTGACCGTCCACAGGAAAAGGGACCTTTTCCAAAATTTAACAATTGGTTTTTTGGTTGCCATGGATACAGCTTTAAATTACAAATTTTTTTTGAAAAACTTTTAGTCATGTTAAAAAAGGGCTGAGTTAATATTTTTTAAAGTTTGTTTTATTATAAACGCTTCGTTTTCGGGAAATCAGCGTCAAAGCTCAGTAATTTTCAACGTTAAGTTTTAAAGGTCCCTTTTCTGTTGAGTGAAGAGGTTTAGAAAATTTTATATTTAAGTTTTAGAATTGACTTTAAATAGTCAATGGTTTTAGTCAAAAAATATATGGTAAAGTTACATTTTCATATTTTGAACGAATCCAGCTAAAATATCCAATCAAAACCTGAAAATGTGAAATTTTGATCTAAACTACTAAATAGTGCCAAATTGAAAAGTTTTCCTTGGGAAGTCAAGGTCCCTTTTCCTGCGGACGGTCACAAATATACAGTTAGGCGGTAGTCACCTAATCTTCTCAGCGTCTTCTGTATTTTGGACAGTCAGGCCGATATACATCTTCAAAGAACGCCGAGGTAAACTGATAGAAGAAAATGTATCGGGTATGCAAGAAATCGGGGATCATTTCCGTTAAACGTACACCACTGTTTCGGGTTTGTATTATTTCAAGCTTGATTTTGGTAAGTTTGGTTAGGGTTAGGATAGGTTGGTTTGGTTAGGTTAAGTTTGGTTAGGTTAGGTTAGGATAGGTAAGGTTAGGTTAGGCAAGGTTACCTAATCCCCTAAATTTAACCGAAAAAACTTAAAAAACCGAACTAACCTAAAAAATCCTAACCTAAAAAATCTACGTTAGGTAAAATTAACCTAACGTAACCTAACTCAACCTAACCTAACCTAACCAAACCTAACCAACTAGAAGTGGGACCGCTAGACGGACATACGCTGGCTTCTCGCGTCGAGACAGAGATACGGGAGATAAGATAACGAAACCGCAGGTAAAATATTTTTACAAGGAATTTCCACTTTAAAACGATTAATAACAATTATTTCACCTAGTTTATGGTTCTCGGTCAAAAATCAAGCTTGACAGGTAAATTTGGAATGGTGGTTTACGTATAACGGAAAAGATCCGAACGCCGAGGTAAACTGATAGAAGAAAATGTATCGGGTATGTAAGGAATCGGAAATAGCTCGGTACGCAAGCGAGGGTCGGCGGCATCAGTCAGCAACCGGCAACAAATCTTGGCCGGGCGTTAATGTACGGGATGTAAATCCGAGCAGGCAGCGGTGGGCTTTATGCCCCCGGCATTCATAATATCGGCCATCAAATCTCCGAGCAAGCACAAGCAGGTACCGCTCCATCCGAACCGTCATAAATACCGATCTGTGGTTTATCACATATTGGATTTTGATTTAAATCATTATAAGACTGTGACGACTCGTCACTGACGGGTGAATCAGCATTCTGCGGTTAAAAACGGTTATGACTACGTTCGCATTGGATGGGTGCTAAAGTGTTAAGGGTATTGCGCCAATAGCACGGTTATGACTACGTTCGTATTAGACGGGTGCTGGAGTGTTACATGGATTGTCGGGTAAGGATTGAAGAGTCACTGTGGTTTACGCGGTGGAACTAAACGTTAATGAATGTGACATATCGGCTTTGATGTTTGAAAGTAAGAGCATAAATATGAAAACAATGTATTTTTCTTATTCGTGTGTTTTATGCCAGTGGCATTTTTACGTTTTGATAGGGAACGGCCCAAACCCTGTTCTCGTTACTATTTAACGACGACCTTTTGTTAGATAGCATAATTAATTCGCAGCCCAATTAATTGTACGATCCTCAGCGAAGACATGCGACCCCCCACCACAGAGATATAACAAAACTAATCACACAACATCTGGTCACAAAAAAGCAACAAAACCATAAAATAAATTAAGAACCGAAAGTTTCGCCAACCCGCAAGCCAGGAAACATTAAAATAGTCAATATACGTCATGTACTCTTCTTTACAGGTTCCTAATTTTACAGGCCTACACATTGAAAACGACGAAAAATAAAAAATCACCCAGCCACAGAACAAAGCAACGAAACCGACCGACAAATTGAGAAAGGAGTACCTCGCCTACCCGCAGACCAGTGCATTAGTCAAGATTATACGATATAATGACATAGCCTACACTTCCCCTGGGCAATTGGAGAGACAAAGTAGGCGATGCAAGAAGGAATAAGGTGATGAAGAACAATGGGTAGGCAGGATGTGTGATAAGAGTCGAGGGAACAGCCGAATTATTAATTATTCGCAGGGGAGGGGGGGAGGGGAAGGGGCGGGGCGCTGCAATGGCGGGAGCTACCGGTCTATTGTGTCGGAGTGCCGCAGGGCTGCAGCTTGCACCGACAGACTTTATATGTGGTAATGGCGACAATGCAGGGTGAAGAGCGATCGAGTGAGACGGTAGAGTGTTGTAAACGGTTGGGGTTCCAGTTTTCATTGATGTAATAGAAGAAGAAAAGGGTGATTTCGAAGAAATCTTGAAATAGCGTTTAGACAATAACGAGTAGAAGTGGAAAAAAGTAGAAGCACCAAGGATTGTGATGATAATCGTTGATGTCGTAAAAGTACAATAATATCTGTATTTTCAACAAGAGTTCCTGACGTCTTGATTATGGGCCAATTGACACTGGGTAATGATCCTGACAACTGCATCGCTGGTTTTGTCAGAAACAAAGCCAATCGCACCCGCTCATCCTTTATTATTACAGGACCAATAAAAAATAAATCTTGAACCAAATGTCAACTCGAAGATTTATTCCAGAAAAAGAAAAAGTTTCAAAAACTGTTATGTAAGAGGTCAGTGACAGGATGACTGATGTAAAAGTGTTTCCTGATTATACAAGCCTCTAAACACAAGCCTTTTAGTATGTAGTGTCAGTAGTTAAACATCTGATAGTCACAGACAATTCTGTGGAGACTGTCAAATCAAATCAAATCAAATCAAATGAAATTCTTTATTTGCCATTGATCACGGTATGAAATAGGCATTGTCATACAATTACAATCTGTAGTCATAGACTAGATTTCCGATGATCAAAGGTTCCTCAATGAAAGTCAGTAGACGGAAGCTAAATTTATGATGATTATTGGTGACTATGCAAAACCAGCAGCACAGAGAACCATTCCTTTCTCTGTGCCAGCAGTCACCAATCCACCAATTACTCGATAAAGTTGTGATGAAACAGCCGACTCCGGAGTGTTTGAAGTGTGATGATCTCTGATGACGCCTGATGTATGGCGTCTGATGACGGATGCGGCAGGCGACGGTCATATCATTACAGACTGTCAAGTGACATCTGCTCGTGATGACTTTATAATTGTGTCGCTGCCACGCTCTTCTCTCCTCTCTCCCCGCTCTCTATCGACTGCATCGCTGGTTAATTGCTAAGAGAGAGGGGTTGTTGGTTCTCGTCTTGTTAATGTGATTAATCTGATGAAGTTTCCCCGTGTGATGTTTTCATTTTCTTTTATTACCTTTCTTTTTATTCACTTGGTAAACTTTTTTAAATTATTTTTACGATACCTGATTATTTATTGGAATGTAAACTAAAAAATATTTTCTTGGTTTTTTATGAAAATGAATATGCTTATTCACAAACAAATAATCCATTGAAAAATACATTGTATTACAAAATAAACATCAGCTCACCAATCCACATTAGCTTATCAACATTACTTTCCATAAACAATGAGTTTAGGGTAGATAAATGTGTTTTTCAAACATTTGATTTTAAATAATAACCCACAGCAATGAACTTAGTCTCTCTTCATATGTGGTTTTTTGAACAATTCGGCCCGTGAGCAATGGACGGTTGAAGTTTTTCATTGTGGATCCTTATTATATGTTCACAATCTAAGTCAAGTTATTCAAAATGTTATTCGAATCACAAATTTAACTCGTGGATAAACTTGTAAACGTTCACACAATTTATTTCGTCCCGATTCCGTCCCTCCTGCTCGCTTCCAAGAACGTCCTCTCAACTCGCCACCCACCACTACAAAGAATGACGGAATGAAGGATTGACCACCTCGTATCTAAACAAGGGATTGTCAATGCCTCCCGAATCAGACTATCCGACTATCAGAGAGTTGTCAGTGCCACCTAGATCTAACGACAGCCGGAAGTGGCCGGAAGCACGCGAGGCAACGATCATGGCCGCCGCTAACAAGCGAAGCACGCCCACGCGATGATTTATCCACCTCCGTCGCCATCGCCGGAAATTGAGACGCTGATCTCGGAGTGATAAACTGCTCATTAGTACATTGGTCATTTGTACGAGTACAAATGGTGGGCGCTTTTTTGTTGATTAAAATCGTCACCTCGTTCTCGCACGAAGTTAGCTTGCGTGTGGGAGTGGTCGTTGTGGGGTTTAGTTGGCATGTTTCGGGAATTTTGAGAGGGAAATCAAATATCTTGAGAGAGTAATTTTGAAGATTGTTTGACATTTTCTTTGATTTAATGTCTTAGGATCGTGTTTCTCGCACCATTATTTCAGGAAGTTAACATTAGCACAATGATCAGCAGCCAAATCTTGAAGTTCGTATTCCTCAAGAACTAACTTACTCGACGAAAAAATCATGGGATTTGACACATTTGTTTGATTTAAAATGACTTCCTCAGTTTGTCGGATTCAGAGACTATTTGTCTGGATGCCGAAAGAAAATATGGAAATATTAAGTAATTTTGGATTTGAATAAGATGAGGGCCAGCGAAGAAGATGCAGAGGATAGGATGAAGTGGAGGCAAGTGGTTGAATAGGCCAAATAATACTTTGAATGTAGCTGGCCGTGGAAGAAATAAAGTAAGAAAATGTCTGCTACAACAGCAGAAGACTTTACTCAAATTTCTGCTGTTGATTTGTATAAGGACTTTTTTGAACTCTCATCATAATCAAAAAAGTCTTACCACATAAAAGCATTCATCGAATAATAACCAATTTTAAAACCGTTGACCCCCCACTAACCTATCAGCTTCATTAAAAGTACGTTATTCAAAATCAACTCCCGTGACTTCTACACTTCTACACTTGCAGACCTCATTGTGAAGGGTGGGAAACCGAGAGGGTTAGCAGGTGGCGGAGTCAACTTGACTGACACTTGCCAAGCTTTGTGCAGCTCGCAGCTCGGGTGTCGGGTTGCTAACGGCCGAGGTAAGCGAGGTAACCCTGGAGGTAACCGTACCCGCGGACCACACACAATACGGAGATAATCGGCTTATTGTGAGCCACTTCAACACGGCGCGGCGCGGGCGCGGCGCGGATCGGGTGACGGGCGGCGCGGAGCTCGGTCCGCGCGGAACTGCGTCCGCTCCCACGCGGACTCAACTCCGGGAGCCGGGGAATCGCCCCGTGATCCTTCTAGATGTAAATTTAATTTATGAAGAAAACTTATGTACCTAGCCGTTCTGGTGCCACTGACTTTCTGATTAGTTTTACACTTAAGAGGGGGCTCCAGTCACGAAAATATTGCGTTTCTACCTGCAACTCTCATAAGGCCAATGTTAATTTTAAAATTCGGTGCAGCCTCAACCTTTCAACCGAAATCATTAATTTTTAGCTCATTTGAAAGAACAAAAAATTATCTAGCGACTTCAGTGAGCAGAATTTTGATATAGTTTTTTGGTTAGTAGTAAAAAAATCGCAAAACATAGATTTTCGGAGTTTTATATAAATTATTCTAAATATCAAAATTCTGCTCACTGAAGTCGCTAGATAATTTTTCGTTCTTTCAAATGAGCTATAAATCAACGATTTTGCTTTAGCGGTTGACGCTGTAACGAATTTGAAATTTAACATTGTTCTTACGGAGAAGCAGGTAGTCGCGCGGGACTGGAGCCCCCTCTTAAGGAACCACGAATTTAAAACTCCAAATAATGCATTATAAAGATTTTAAATTTCAACTGTCGACAATATTGACTTTAAAATATGAATGGAAAATTCTTTCTTTATTTGTTTACCTCCTCCGACTATCTGAATAGTTGGACTTCGTGGGTTATGTTTATAAAATGTTATTTGAGATAAAATCCAATTTAAAGGCTCTTTTCCTAAGATGCCTCTTTTCTGCGATTGCTTGGCATTGCGTCAAGGAGACACTAAACAAATTTTAGTGTCGTCTTAAGTTGCATGAATAGAAATTTTTAGCATAATAATTTTAGTTGCTATTGGCTGTTGGACTATTAATTAACAGTCCTGTCTAAGGAATATGTCGGCCTTAGTCAGTAACAAGACTACAAGAAATACAAGATCGCGCCACAACCATCCTTCACTCATCTGTCATTCATACTTGGTTTAAAATATCTACCTGTGTAGGTCGTCATTTCAAGCAATGTAATGTAAATTTGTAATGTCATTTTATAAGGAATGCCTGACACGAATTGTGACACAGTCGGTTTTATTATTTTCATCAATAAAATGAACGAGTTTTTAGTAAAGATAAGTAAAATAACTTATATTTCCATCATTAATTTGTTCTATTAATTCTCCTAAACGAATTTTAACACAAGGAACCGTTGTAATCTCCTAGGGATAAAGTGTCTCAGGTCAGGTGTCAGGTATACTTAGTAGATGAAGAGATAAGGCTCGCGGTTTATTATATTAATTTACCAGCGGGTTATGGGGGCCGGCCTGATAACTCGCTGATTAGACGTTGGTCGGACGGACGACACTTCCGGTAATTTGCCGAACCGGAAGTGACGCCATAAATCAAGTCGGTCGCGTCGCCGTGGAGTGAAGAGGGACAAAAAAGCGTCGAAATTGGCCGTGTAAGTGGTAGGCGATCCGGCGATCGCGCGATGAGGGTAATAACAGGGTCATTTGTACGGGGCGTTTGTGGGCGACACCTGCCGTTTGGGAGTGTCACGGGGTTTTGTAAAAAATAAAAAAAGGAATTTTGTACGAATGCATTTGTTGATAGAGTTACCAGATATATTTCAGGAAAACCCAGGGCAGTTTGAGGCGCGGTGAACAAACACATCCCCTGTCTCTCAATAACACAGCCGGAGATCGTAAAATAAGATTGAATAAAATGAGCTAAAAATTAACGATAATTACCGGTTGTGGTAAACGGTGTACGTTGAATCAATGCTAACTTTTTGGGAAAAATAAAATTCTATACCTCGCTTGTTCCTCAGGAACATTATAACATATCTCAATAAAACTTGATATATTACAACATCTAATTGGTATCTACTAAGTTGTTGCAAAAAAATCTCTCAATTTCTCATTTCCGTAGCAGCAAACCTGCAGACTCATTTCTCATGTTATTCTTATGGTTAAAATTGGTAAAATTGCGCTCATTTATGGATTTTAAGTTGATTTTACTCGACTTATAAGGTCCGTCTAAATGATTAATTTAAGCATTTGAAATTCGCTGAGTATGCAGGTCTGCCGCAACTGGGGTATTACGGGGAACTAGAGGCGTAACGTTTTAATAACTTACAAAAAACTCCAAACTTGTGTTATATAAGTTAACGTCAGTTACACAGTTCAAGGCGCATTTCAAGGTTAATTTATTCCCGCCCTCTTCCGCCTCCAAGAAAGATTTTACAAACTCCGCTAAGCGGATGACCTGCGCCACTAGTTTGAGAATGAAGGTTTCGCATTAAGATTATCGCATTATAAGTTTTTCCCACACAGACTGGGGCTCCCACCGGCGGAGGTGCAAGTTGCAAGTCACCGGAGACTAACTAGGGCTGACAGCTCGGCAAACACCTCTAGCTAATGTAGCCACACCCGCCTACTCGACATCCGATAATCGAGCTAAAAAAGAATCGATATTTTCGATTCGCGTGCGCCGAACTCCTCTCATCCGCCTACTCGACATTCGATAATCGAGCTAAAAAGATCGATATTTTCGATTCGCGTGAGCCGAACTCCTCTCATCCGCCTGCTCGACAATTCGATAATCGAGCTAAAAAAGAATCGATATCTTCGATTCGAATATATTATTAGAATCCATTAAATACTTTTTTTTAACTTAATTCGTATCAGCCAACTATTGAATCGATAACCGAGTTAAGAATAATCAATTTTCCGATTCGATTATTTTAAGAATCGATTAAAAATCTTTAATTATTAGATTTTTTTTATTCGTGTCACCCTTGATTTTTGGAGTTTACCACTTGTTAGTCCTTCATTATATGAGTAACACAGCCTGGGTAATGCGGTTTAAAAAACTACCAAAAGAATATTATTTAAAATTTTTGCAAAACAATAACAAATATTACAGTTTTTCATTGTTTTTGAATTGTTTAAAAATTATAGTTAAATCTTTTTGATTAATCTGTAAGTCTTCAAACAGTTAGTTTATTTACATATTTTGTCCAATTTATTTTCCTTTATATTTGTATTTATTAATAAATCTAGTATTTATTTTTGTCATGGTAGCTGTTTTAGGATCAACCCTATGCTTAATGCTGTCTTTTGTATTTAAAATTGTACAATAATTGTAATTCATGTGTTTATTGAAATATATAAAATAACATAATTAAAAATAAATGAAACGAAAGAAGAGGTAGAAGGGAAATAGACGATACAAAATAATCTATTCTTGAAAGAGAATCATTTACTAGCACAAGAATAGGTCAATCAGTTCTTAGTTTTTACGGGTTACTTACAATAAAATTAAAACCCCTAAATTATGAAAAAATCGAGCGTACTTCTTACCTTGTAAAACAATACCCTAATATAAAAATTTCCCAAATAATTTTTCATCTGCTAAAAAAATTAAAATAACAAACTCTAATAGTTTTTTAAGAAATTCCCTGGAAATTTCCTTTGTGAATTCGGCTCGATTGAGGGTTGAACAGGCGGCGGTGTTGTGTACGCACGGTGTAAGTAATGGTGATAGGCGCAGGTTTGGCAACTTTACAGAGCCACAGCAGGTCGATAGCGGCGTTGCCGTGTGGTTGGCAACACTGCCTCCGCAGGACAACAACGCATAGCCTGCATACACTGGAACAACGGTGTGCAGAGCAAAACTTCCTGTAAACAGGATTTTAGGCTTCAAAAACTTAAGGTAGCTTTATTTTTTCAATGAATCTATGGATAAATACGGTTTTTATTAGCTGAAATAATGTACTAATTAAAATTATTTCCTGATGAACATTTTCATATGCAGTCGTGTAGTTTTGACCTCTGTGCTAGTCCATGCAGGTGTATTGTACCCACGATTTAATTTTCACACCATTATGCTGTCAAAGAAAATGGTTTAGAATCAACAATTACTATACAACTATACATAACCGACCTTTTAATAACATTGTAATTTTTCATTCTTGTATTTGTTGCTCAATTTCAAATATCCTGTTAAATGAATAAATAAAACTATATTTGTATCTTAACAGTTGGATTTAATTATTACCAAATACTTATCGTTCAATCAATTAATAAATTTGAATAAACAATTAATATAACATTTTTTATTCTTATGTTTTTAAAAGGAAAATATTAAATTTCTCCTTTAAATGTAAAATATTTTATTTGAAAAATTTACTTTTTTAGAAATATTTTACAAGAACCATATATTATGAATAGAAAATAAATAATCAAGATTTTTGATTTTAAGAATTTTTTAAATAAAACTAACTTGATATTAAAAATCAATTATTTCTGATTACAATTATTATTGCTGGTTAATTTGCACCAAAACCCAAACACAAAGTTAGTAATAATTAAAACTATTTTTTTTATAAATTACTTAATTTTATTATGTTTAAACCGTTATCATATGAACTAAGTTAACAACATTCATACGCAATACAGCATAATCTCCTGATGATTAGTGACGAATGGACCGACTGGAGTAATAAAGCTTAGCGCAAGCCGCGGTAAATCAATCACCGCTTCATTGGTATTGTATAATCCACGTCATGTCCAGTCTATACCAAGATAGGCCAATTTATTCTCATCATTCCAATAAAAAATATAATACCGGGAAAGTTCTACAATTCTATATGAGTTATGCTTGTTATGTGTTAGCTTGCATTTGTGATCTCAAAACGAATCCATCAATATAATTTAAAGATGGAAAAAATTACTTTTGTCAAAAATATCCTTGTAATGGTCAGTCGTCTTAAGGGTACTATGTTCGTGAAAATCTATCTTAAAAAATACGTAAATTGTTAAAAATAATAACAAATCAACATTATTTATTTCCTATTAACACAAAGAGACAAGTATTTATATAAGATTGAATGTGTACCGGTACAGTACTTAAATGAGCTTATGAAGTATCCTATGAAAATGACATAAACAACTACCTATTTTCAGAAAAATTAGCCCACTCATATCTTATTTTTAAACTAAGCAAAATGTAATCGCTAATATATTAATTTTTAAATACCTCTCACACTGAGATACTAAAACCATTGATATTGTGTAATCCACATCATTTCCAGTTTATATAAAGTTTTACCAATTTACTTTCTTAATTCCAATAAGTAATACGGTATCCCAATTCCATAAAACTGTAGCAGGAAAGTTCTATAATTCAATATGAATTATGTTAGTTATGTGCTTACTTGCAACTGGGCTCTTAAACAGGTCCATCAATATAATTTAAAGGCTGCAAATAAATTACTGTAAAAATATCCTGATTAAATTTTCGTCTTCGCAAGGATACTAAGTTCGTGAAAATCAACCTAAAATAATTTACTGAAATGGTTAAAAATAAAAACAAATATTTCCTCATAACCTTAAGGACGCAAGCCTCGAATTTAAATTAAACGTGTACCGGCAGTAATTAAATATGCATAAAAAGTATCTTGTAAAAAAACTGTTATCAAAAAAACTTTGCACACTAATAACTTATTATTTTTAAATTACCCAAAATGGAATCGCTACCTAATTTGTTTATTTTCAGACACCTCTCACACAGGGGAACTAAACCAAATTAAGACGAATCTAAAATTAAATAAGACTCAAATAATAAGAACAAACTTCGTGTTTTTGTGGACCCATTAACCCACTTGCCGTTTATTTTCGTCGCAAATCTTCGGTACCGTTGCAATCTGATTAGACCGGGAGTGTTGTGGTATCGTGGTGTCGGTGCAGAGTTTCAAAGTCGGCGTGCGTGTGTGCAACAAAGTAAAAACCACTTCTCGGCCGTCAGTTAATGTCGTAGTAACACTGGACACAGATTTTTTGTCACGCTACTCTTCCTGTGTGTGTGACTGTGAGTAGGCTTTGACCGTGTGTGGTCTTGGTCCTTTGAAAAGTGGTATTTTTCTTTCTTTTTTTTCAAATCAGTCGATAAACACAAACAAACCCAAACTCAGAAAATCTCTATTTCTAAAAAAAGGTTTTTACATAATTTACATAAAACATAACCGTAAATAGTTCCACATGAGCTACTAATAGCTGGTGCGTGATAACGAGTGCTTTATTTATACAGTATTTGTGCATTATAATTTTACTGGTAATTATTTTCACCATACAATGATAAATAGTAAAAAAAGAAGGAGAAAAAAATTACAGACATAATTTTTGCTATCGATTGTTAGATCAAAGCAGGATATAATTATAATAAATGGAATTTTACTGAAATGATTAATTACTGGCAAAGAATAACGTACAAAAATACCTATGGTACGGAGTTAGTTTGTAAAAGTACTATATTGAGGCTATTGATAACAAAAATAATTAAAGTAAAATATATTTGACAAAGGATTAATTGTCTATAATTGTTCGATATAAAATTGACAAAGGTATTATTAAATTTAATTTGACTTGGTGTTGTTCCCTACAGTGTAAGTGAATTTCGATAAGGAATATGAAACCGTAATAAAACATCAATAAGCCAAAGTAAACTTTGGCTTATTGATGTTTTATTACGGTTACTCATTTTTTTATAAATAAAAAAATGAGTGAATGGATTTTTAAAATAGTCTTATTAAAAAAATTCTATCTTTAAAAAAATCTTCAAATTCTTCATTTTCTCACTTTCTATCCTTGTATTATACGCGCCTTTCGGTCGATCGTCAAGCCGTTTTGGCCGCCGTCACGATGCTTTCCTCATTCTTCATTCAATCACGAAGTACTCTTATCGCCACCGCCATAACTCTCCTCTGAACCTTTATAAATCTAAGCAGATTGCACAGCCCGAACACGTAAGCGCGACATTTCCGAATATTGCGAAACATTTAGCGATTTTCAATTGTCTAATATAAACAGGTGACGAAAAAATTAGAATTTTGAGGTTAAAGGTCCTCAATTCAACATATCTAAAGACTTGGACGGTGGCGTGTCCTGTAATCCAGCTACTTGGAGGTCACGAATTGTGGATGGTTATAAGTGATAGCTTGAGGATGTGATATTCCCTAGTGAGGATTAATGTCCGCACTGGTGAATACTACAGTCGTACTTAAGACCATCCTCATAATTAGACCAGTTTGTAAGTGAAGTTTGTGAAATTGCAGTTCGGATCCCACGTTAAACTGTAGGTCCCCTAGTAGCCATTGGCTGGTGGGCTATTAATTAACAATTCTGTCTAAGGAATACGACGGCCGTCAGTAACAAGACTGCAAGATCTCTTGTCTCAATCATCCTACACTCATCTGTCATTCATACTTGACTAAAATACCTACCAGAGTAGGTCGCCATTTCAAGTAATGCATTTAAAACATAATTTAGATTAATTCATAACACGACTTATACATATCCCTCATTTCAATTCCAGATCTCTTGACCTCTAACACTTCGCCTATAGGTCTAATAATATATCCTTCAACAACACGACACCGACTGTTTTATGACCAAAACTATCAAGCTAGATGAAGACTATAAAACCGTATATAATTCTGTCACGCCTACCATAACTTCACTGCTGACATACGTATGGAAAGCACCTATTACTCCAGGTATCTGTGACACATCGGTAGCGGTTCTCGGAACCCTCGGAACTGCTTCTGACAAGGCGTAAATCATAGGTGCTGCACGCGGTATGTTGACTGGGTTATCATAATATTTAAACTTTATTTGACGTGCGCGGTCGAACCGTCGAACCAATACGTGGTGCAATATCGATAAATAACTGAGGGCCGCTTCTTAGAAGGCGTTGCGCGGATTTATTCCCGATTTTTTCGGCGCTCCGTTTGAAACTCGGTCCGTCTGGTCTGGAGCTACACGGAGTTCAGTCCGTGCAGCTCCCGAAGTGATATACTGGCTCTCAGAAATTATTTGATGTTCGGACTGTGCCTCTCTGAGAGCGGGGACAGGGGACCCTGATTTTAAAATCCCATTATCGTACGCCAGCCGCTAAAATTATCGTATTTCTTGCAAAATTATCGTACAAAGGTAAAAATACGTTTTAATCATGTTAAAGTGAACAATCTTTATGGTATAATGTAATATATCAGCACATTTTCTGTTTTATTTGCATATGTACGAATTATAAAAAACAATTACACACATTAGGCCCTCCACACACCAGAGTGGCGTGACGTGGCACTGCGTGGCAGAAAATTAGTCAAATTGCATAGTTTTATATGCAAAATCAGCTGATTTGGAGATGCGCAGCTTCCTGCCACTTGATGCATCTCCCATGTTAATTATATAGGTGCCACGCTGTACCACTCCACGCCACTCTGGTGTCTGTAGGGCCTTAGAATGAAAACAATAAAAATAAACTTATGATTAATAACAAAAAAATAGAAATTGAAAAACATTCATAGCAATTGAACAATTTATAAAAATGCTCACTGCATAAATATGACAACTAGAAACAAACATAAAAGACGAGACTCCTATATGGATGATTTTGTTCAATTACAATGCAAAATATCTGGTCTACCAAAATAAGCCTGGTTTTAATTTTAAATCTTATTTTCTTTCAAGCAGTTGTACCTATTATCGTGCATCTCATGTGCGATAGGAAGTACTATCGTACATCGTACAATCCAGAGAAATTATCGTGCAAATACGATGGTTATCGTACATATGGGAACCCTGAACGGGGAGAGATTTCCCGATAGTTCCTAGTCAAAGGACTTAAATGGACGGATCATGTAAATAACATCTGCAATAAAATTAGCACTGGCGTGTCTATGTTGTTAGAAGCATAAAATGGGTTGGCACATTCGAAGCAGCAAAAATGGCCTGCTACGCGCTAATAGAATCACATATTAGATACGGTCTTACAATCTGGGGAAGCTCTTCGGGAAATCTAAAGAGAGTACTTGTACTGCAAAAGAAGGCTATTAGGACCATTGCAAACCTGAAGCCCCGGCAAAGTTGTTGACAAGCTATCAGACCAGACATACTCACAGTACCTGCATTATACAATATGCATCTACGAAGCAATTTTATATGTTGACAAACTAAACCTGCAAACTCACATGGACCTTTATAACTACCCCAAACGCCATGCCTCCAGATTCATCCTACCTCAACATAGATCAGCCCTCTACGAAAAACCATCATACAGAGGCCAAAACCTCCTTCTTGACCACCTACGGAACCTGACTGGCAACAAACTGAAGACCTCGATTGAAGAATTCCTGCTGAAGAATCCTGTATACTCCATAGAAGAATTCCTGGGTTCTGTGAACAATATACCTCCTTGAGTTTTTACTTAATGTGATTTGACAAATTACTGTTCTTAATGTTCATGTAATAGCCTAAATAAATAAAAATAAAAATAGTTTTCCGGTGCTCGGTCCGTTGGGAACTCGGTTCGTCCGGAGGAGCTGCACAGAGTTGAGTCCGCGGCTCCCGATGTGATTTACCGGCCCGCAGTAATCGTTTGATGTCCGGACTGCGCCCGTGATGAACGGCGTGAGTAAATTAATTTTGACAACGCGCTCCGACTACGTGATCGATGGTGGTTGGGGATCTTTCCGTAAATCGTAGACGAAGTGTTGGAAGAATTGCGTTGCGATTGGACTTTTAATATAAAAAAAACTACAGTTCTGGTCACAGCACTAGGTGGGTGGCAAAAATGGAAACTCTAGCAGAGTGAAATTGATGTTAGAGACAGTCAAGCTCCTCTACATATGACAGAGGTTGAAGACATTTCCTAAAGATAGTAGCACATTCACACTAGCTGCGCACATTCAGTAGCTGTAGGAGCTTACGTATTCACATATTTCAATGATCAGCTGATTGTGGAGAAAAACTTAGAGCATAGCTGTCTATAACATCAGATGGGTTAATGATTGACTAAACAAAACATATTTTAAACAGCAGTGCACTCATCAATCACCCGCATAATGCTGTGGCCAGAACTTTATTATGTAGCGTTTCTTACGATGTATAACGATAATTTCTCACTGTCCTTCCGTTTGAGACATTGTAGGAGGGTCAAGCTCCGATGTGTCATTGCCAACTCTTCGTTATCGAAATAATAAAGAAAAACCATGCAAAAGATGAAAAAGTGCTCATAATTCGGAGGATGCGCTCTAACAATTACTTCCACTAGTATAATTCGACAAGAAGTTTCAGTATCTGGATTTTATTCTGTATTCATCACCAGACCACCCCGAGTTAATTTTAAAATATGAATTAATTATGTTTGGATGATGAGATTGGCGAGATGGTGAGATGTCTTGTGTGAACTTGTAAGACTGTTTTTGTTTGCTGCAATTATTACAACTGGCTTTGATTATGAATAAGTCAATGCAACTGGCCAATGGTCAACAAAGTCTACAGTATTAGCCATAATCAAAATATCAAAGAATTTCACAACCACAATTTCAAAATTACGAAGCACTTTACCCCTCAAGTAACCAGCCTATCAAAAATTAATCAGATCCAACTCGCACAGACTCCACAATGGGCCTAGTTAATCAGCGGAGTGTGCAGCAGAGGGTGGCCGAGCCGGGGGAGGAGACATGTGTTGAACACAACGTTTTGGCAGCGGCCACACACGTCGTCCGTTACAGACCTAATTAACGTCATGGTGACATATTCATGAATGTGTGAAACTGCGCGGCCGAGCCCATTAAGCGAGCGGGAGGAGAAGAGTGATGGAGTGGCCGAATCCATCCAACATCCAACATCCAACTTCCAACACTACACCTGCCGCCATCCAACACTCTGAAATCTAAATCAAAGGACCATTATTTTGGCACGGAACCTCCCGGTGATTTATTCACTGTTTCTTCGCGCTTCTGACTCTTGTCTTTATTAATTCGGGGAAGTTTGTCTGTTCTGATCGCCCAACGAGTTGAGAGCTGTTTGGGTGTTTATGCTCTTTTGAAGAGACAATGACAACTTCATAAGTGTTTGTTGAACGAGGATGTGCTGTAAGGATTGAACATGCATTCAGTGTGATTTTATGTTATTTTTTATGAATCTTATTTTTAAAGGACGACAAAGTCCGACGAGAGGGTGCAATTCTGATGCACTTTTAAATGCCTCAAATGAGTAATAGTTCAAATAAAAACTGAAGCTAACGAAAATCAATAAATTTAATTGTTTAGTTTCCAGTAAATGCCACAAACCACAACTTTCATTAGATGAAATCAGAATTTGTTACTAGGAAGGTCTGGGACATTTAGTAAAACTTTTATACAAATGTTACTGTTTTTGTAAACGATCATTGTAGCTCTTACATGATAAGAAAAGCTACCTTTAAATCTAATCAGAAATCTTTCAACAAGAAATAAGATACAGTGATAAAAAGTTAATCCTTGAGGGTTGTATATCCACTCATTTCCTTTCCTTGATTAGAGAGGAGTTACTTTTACGTCATACATCTTCATTTGCACCAAGAAGAAAACTAACCTTTTATGATGGAGATTTTGAAACCAGGATTTTTTAAGACGAAGCTACTCATTTAAAACTTGAATACTAAGTCAACAATATTACAATCTCACCATACTAGAAATCTTTAACAGGAGCATTTGATGGCATACCAAATCTACTTTTGCAGAAGACATTTTCTTTCTTATATTTTATATTGTGCCTTTTTACGCGAGTGGCATATTTTAACGTTTTGATCACGAACCGTCCAAACCCAGGACTTGTTACTATCTAACGGCGACCTTTTGTTAGATAGCATCATTGATTCACAGCCCAATGACAAATGGCAACTGGATTCTGTTTCGATCCCGGTAGTGGGCATAACTTGATCCTCAGGTTATGAGGTTAGCCATAGCCATCTTTAGTAAGGCCGCGGCCTTCGACCTGGCAACGTCGCTTGTCAAGGGTTTTTTTGCATAGTAAAATCATTGACTATCCCTTACAGAGCCAGCTGGTTTCAAGTAAACAAAAAATAGTGCCATAAGAGAGTGTGGATAACCAAATTAGCTGAACTCTTAGGTGCGATGTTGCCATTTACTAGCGCCGCGGCCTTGTACTAGAGATGGTTGGTTATGGGTTAGCACTTTATCCACCAGTCTATCCAGTCATTTTATGATGACAGTAATTATGTGTAGGTATGTTACTAATTTCAATCAAATGGAAACTTAAGAGAAGCACAATCTAAACAAATTACTGTAGAAAGCTCAAGACCAATCAACCTACTGACGAAGAACTTTGGAGGGGCCAGCCCGCCACTCCGCTCGCAGTCTGTGGGGCGGACGTGGACACATGTTGCCAGCTGATAATTTGTCCGGCACCTCCCAAGACGAAGAGATTTATGGCGTGGTTTCACCTCTCCTCATTGTTGGGTCCAACTTTCAGCCCGCTTTACAAACATTTGTCCACGACGGCCTCCGCCGCGGGGCGTGGTCTTTGACACTTCTTGCTCCTCGCCTCGCCAGTCGCCACCGGTGCGATAATCGAGTTGAAAACTATCGATGAATCGAATTGAAAACTATCGATGAATCGATTCTTGTGCTAGATTCGATTGTTGGTTTCCTTTCCTGTCGATTCTTTTAACTCTTCGGGCGGATACGGATTGCTCCCCCTTGCCGTTTTGGAATGGTTCTAGACGTGACTGTACTAATATTAGTACAAATATTTCGTTTTTGCGATAGGGGCTTGTTGTCTATTGCAACAAACAACAAAACAAAGAACAACAAACAACAAAGAATAAAAATGTAAAGTATATATCTTTCTTTATTTATATTTTCGGAAACGTCTTAAACACTGTTGGAAAAGCGAATCTGGATAACTATATTTTTGGTGAGGTCTCCCCCCCCCCAAAAAAACCCTGAGAGCCAACTGATTAATTTGTGACAACTTTATTACGATCGAATCTAGATCTAGAATAATTATCCAACACATTATTATGCTTAAACACATTACCTAGGTACGTTCAGTGTATTACAAGATTTGATTTGATTAATTATAAATCTCGTATTACGTGAATACGAGATACGATATTAAATCCATGCGGCAGACCGCACTTGCTAATCAGGCCAGGTAAGTGCTTTGAAAGAGTACAATCTCGTCTAGAAATATTTACGAGCATTCTAACACGGCAAGGGGGAGCAATCCGTATGCCGCTGTTTCTACCTGCTAAGGGGGAGCAGTCCGTATTCAGCCAAATCTTCTGCTTTCCTCCACTTCTCCAGTAACAAGTCAAAACTGCCAAAACCAAGGGATCGAAGAATTCAAAATATTTTTAATCGATTTTTGAAATACTCGAATCGCAAAGAATCGATTCTTTTCTAGCACGACTATCGCACCGGCCCTGGTGGGCATACCACGCGAGACGGGGGTGTGTTATCGGGATTGATTCTGGAAGATTGATCTTTGGGCGGATCTCGGAAGGATGGAATTCTTCGGTTCTGTAAGGAATAAGGTGAGAATTAATAGGCGAAGGTGGGGCCACGACAGCTTTTAAGGCTTTTCAGTTCTTTTTTGACACTTTTAACCTATGGCATTCTCGTTCTAAGATTGGAAGTAAATTCCACAATATCATTTTAAGAAGTATTTTTATATCAGTCAGAGTTCGACAGCAACCGCAAGCGAGATATTTAAATATAGATAAGTGCATCATATAACATTCTCAGTGCACACTTGGCGGTTTGGCGGTTGGTTTTATTGCAAAAAAATACTGCCAAACATGGACAGGGAAGATAAGACATGTACAATATAGTTTACATCACAGTTTAGTAGTCTCAATTATTCAGTAAGGTCAAAGCATTTTCAATACAAAAAACCATCAGACCATTCAATTGTTTATGGCTAGTTTGAGTTTGGAGTTCAGCTTAAGTAGCTTTGGGCTCCCTTCCGATTCCGTAATCGGCTGTTCGTTTAATCAAGCTACACTTCTATAATTCACCACGGCAGACGACGGTCGCGGCTTCACCTCACTCGTGGACACTCAGTTTTTGTGGACCGCGACCGCAGTTCACGGAACGACACGCGCGTTCCCACGTGGCCGAGGCCAGGGTCTCGTGGCTTTCATACGCTTTTAAACGTCACCGGCGATAACCAGGTTAGTTTTGGTCGCGGTCGTATTTCTCCGGGGCTCAATATTTTGTAAACACAGCTTTGAACGATTCGCCCCGCCCCGGCTGCCCAGGCCTTTCTTCGGGGAAGTCCCCGGAGTTTATGGCGCTTTACATAATAGACCCACAGCCCATTGTCTGGCGGCTAACTATGTTTAATGTGCGCTTGGGTGTTTTTATTGTTATTAATCGCCCGATTACCGCCCGATTACTGCTCGATTATCGCGGTGAATTTCAATGCGCGATTTCTTTTGGTTCTTTTGGTCCTTCCGCGCTGGTCGTGAATGCTCTTCACGAGGTTCGGCGTTAACCTTTGGATTCGGTGGGCGTCTGGGCGATCCGCCGGTAAATCTCGGTGATTTGATTCAATTCACGCGTTTTAAAAGGTTAACTCCCGTAATGGGTCTTTCACTTTCGTGTTCGGTTGTTGCGTAGCCGGAGGAGGTCTATAGTTCTTCTTACGATTATTAGAGGGGTAGTTTCTTCTTGGATCACTTAGGAGAGTGTACCTCTTCAATGAGCATAAATTCTTGAGATAATTGTGAGAAGTGTGTAATAATCAGTGTTATGAGAGTAATTTGGGTAAGAATCGCGGTTAAATGGGAAGGGGAGGAAAGGAACTTTCCGAGTGAGCTAGAAAGTTTAGGGGGAAAGACTAGTGTTATTTTTCAATTGTCACACATACTAAAGGCCGACAACTTTGAAAAGAGCCTGCCCACCGTTGTATTTTTTACTAACATTCTAAAACCCAAAGGAATTTTGTAAAACCGTTTAAGAATGATCATTTAGGGCCTAAGAGGAGCCTAAATGCCAAATTTCAGGATTATAGGTCTTGCGGTTTTGGAAATAAGACCTAGAGATCGATTGGTAGAAGGCTATTTTGTAAGTTGTCAACCTGTAATATTTTTCTCCGAATAAGTGAAGGGTGTTGATTGTCGAATATGTAATCATAATCATTGTTCAAGTTAGAATTAGAAAATTAAGTTATCAACTAAAGTTTATAAATGTTTCTTTCACATTCACAGCTTGGCGGCGCCAGTGCCGTTGCTGCTAAACCGTGAAATTGTCAACGGACACAATGCGACGTAAACATCATATCAGGTTCCCTCATCGAGTTTTGCAGCTAGTTCGCGAAGGCCGGGACCATGCGCAGTGATTACAACCGACAATAGCGTGGCTTTGTCCGTATGGGAACCAGGGTTCCCAGAACTACGAAAATTGTCGTATTTGTACGATAATATCTCTGGATTGTACGATGTACGATAGTACTTCCTATCGTACGTGAAAATATACGATAATTTTGATTAGGTGCACCTGCTTAGAAGAAAATAAGATTTGAAATTAAAACAATGCTTATTTTTCAGACCAGCGATTTGGCATTGTAACTTAACAAAATCATCCGTGTAGTCTCGTCTTTTCTGTTGTATTGTTACTATTCGACATATTTACGAATATGCAGAGAGTGGGTGATGGATGGTTTGCTTATGTGTTTAGTACGTTTCAAGGTGAAATGTATATTTTAAGGTAATTTGGGTTTATAAGTAGTCTTTCATTCATTTTAATACAATAAGCTCAGACATCTAAAACTTCAACTTAAATAGTGCTGTCTCACTGTATGAAATAGAGGAAAAAGGCATTAATTTTTCTTTAAGAACTAAATAATGCTATGTTATACCATAGATGAATATTATTATTATGGAAAAAACTTAAATCTGAAGATTGTACAAATGTATGAAACAGTAATTTATTCATTTATTTGTGAAAATGAAATAAGACTTTAATTTTTGGTTTTAACTGTGGATATGCCTATTCAATTTCATCGTTTGCTTTGCAATTAAACATACTTTTATTTTTACTGCTTTCTTTCCAGTATATTTAATTTCGTTTTTAAATTCGTACATATTCATAAAAGAACAGAAAATATGCTAATATATTCATTTTACCACTGAGATTGTTTACTTTTATATGATTAAACCGTATTTGTACCTTTGTACGATAATTTTGCAAGAAATACGATAATTTTGGCACCTGGCGTACGATAATGGGATTTTAAAATCTGGGAACACTGATGGGAACCATCACGTGGTGACCTCTCGAGTAACTGCCTGGAAATTGACTGTTTTGTATATATGTTATGTACATGTAATAAAATTAAGGTGATGTTGTAGATTTTTATTTAAAATTTGTTGTCTATATATTGTGTTGAAAAGCGTATAATTGACGGTTCTCAACACATTTGCTTATTTGCAACCACAATAAATAACCAAACTGGTGTGAGAACAGGAATCTACCTAAAACCTTTCAGTCTTCTAAGAGCTTTTCTTGATCAACTTGCCGTTTATTAGCGATCGGCTGATACGCACGACAGTTTTAGCGAATGATCGCGCTAACCTGGATCTGCTGTTTATTTGCGATTAGCAAATGGCAAATTCTCGAGTTTGTTTTCCGCGGCCGGTAGCGAGTTTTACGAAGCTACACTCGCAGTTTAGTTGCGATCGCTTAAACAATCACGTCCCGAAAATTTCCGAAGTGAATAAAAATACCGCAAAAAATCGGGAATTCAATTTTCCCGAAATTTTGGGACCTGACATCCCTGATTAAAAATTACGGAGATTAACTTTGTTTGGTCAACTTGAACAAACTTAAAAGCTTCATAAATTTTTAAATATATTTTCCTTTTCTCAGGGGGGGCAACTGCCCCCCCTGGCACCCCCCTGCGGGCGCCCATGCTTGATCTCGATCAAGAAGGAGCACAGCAATCACAATAAAATCATTTTGCTCGTAAAAATGAATCTTCTTGTCTGACTAAAGACTGTCAAATGAAACTTTAAATCATTAATACAATTTCAGGACTAATATAACTGGCTGGGTAACGCAGTTGCATTGCATTCGCTCATGATTCGTGCCAGGTCCACTGCCAGATAAACTGACAAAAATGCGACGGAAAATATCAATTGAGTTCTGTTATAATACTTTCTTGGTTTTGAACTGAGGCCCGAAGAACAGCGAACAAAGGGGCTGCTTTGAACAATAGGTGGAACAAGAACAAAAGATCGAAGTCACAAAAAAGAGACCACAGTTTACACGTCCTCGAAGAAGTGGTAAATCATTATATTGTCAACGAACTAAACACGCAAAAAAACAACCAACACAAAAAAGTAGTTTGACCCAACTCTTTCGGGGAATTAACAATTCCCCGAAAAAAACTTTACGCAACCCACAACTTTATTTTATCACTGAAGGATTATTCCCCCCCAGGATCACCAGATTTGACCCCACTATATAATTTTCTATGGGGATACATAAACAGTATGGCCTACGAAAACAGTTCACAAGATATTCAACACCTCAAAACAAATCAAACAAATTAATGCGAGAAATTCGAAGAGGTACCATGCAACATGCAACACGTGTTCAGGAATTTCATGGAGAGAGCACAACTGTACAAATGCCAATGGCGGATTGTTTGAGCACATAATGTGAACTAAATGTGATCAAACTTAAATAATAGGTTGTATAAAATGTAAACATTAACATAACAATACCCATCATCATATATTTAATTTCGTAAGGCGATTCTTTGCGTCAAAATTGTGGGCGTCTGGCAAGTCATAGAAAGATGGGAGGGAACTCAAATTAAAGGTCTCGGTTCCGTGATGGCGGGAAAAATAATGAAATTGTTTGAAATTCACCAGAAAACGAGAAATAACGTAATTATCTTCCATTTAAAAAACATTGGGATATAAAAACGTCTGCTTTGTTTACATAAAACATGTGATGCTGATACTTGATTGAAAACCATGTGGTAGATTAGATTCAATATAAGGTAGATTGAGATTGCTATGAAGGCATTTTGTACTATAATAAAGGATCGTTAGAATTTTCCCTCATAAGGGGCTTTAAGCCCCTTCAAGCCACTAGTTTTATATATATATGTTTATTATTCAATCTTAAAAATGGGTTTCCTTAAAAAAACACCCTGTATTTATCACCGTCTTCACACAGCGTACCGTGCACCTCAGCCGCGGCGGCCGCTATTATCACGACCACAATAAGCGCGAAAGACTGAAAGACCGAAAGACCGTATTAGAGGCCCAAACGTGCGGTCAGTATAATGATAGCCCGCGTTTCCGCACGCGAGCACCTAACTGAATCTCCCACTATCGCGGCAATCTATCTGCTCTGCCGACGTGCTACGTAACGTGTACGACACTGGGAGATTGAAACCCTCCTTCGGTAGGGAAGGAAAGAATATATCGATCGATACATCGTAGTTATCGATGTTTTAGTTGCGATATATCGAAAAAGTATATCGATATTTTGGTTCCGATATTATTGGTGTATTGGTATTTCTTTCTCGATACATATCGCCTCATGAAAAAAGGTTTTTGAAGACAAATTTTAAGGGGTTTGGTATTTTAGAGGGGGCTCCAGTCCCGCGCGACTACCTGCTTCTCCCATAAGACCAATGTTACTTTCAAATTCGGTACAGCGTCAACTTTTCAACTAAAATCGTTGATTTATAACTCATTTGAAAGAACAAAACATTATCTAGCGATTCCAGTAAGCAGAATTTTGATATCGTTTTTTGTTTAGTCGCTGAAAAATTGTAAAAAAATAGATTTTTGATTTTTTTTATAAATCATTCGAAATGTGATATCGAAATTCTGTTCACTGAAATCGCTAGATAACTTTATATTCTTTTAAATCAACTAAAAATCAACGATTTTGGTTGAGCGGTCGAGGCTGTACCGAATTTGGAAGCTAACATTGGCCTTATGTGAAGTGCAGGTAGAAACGCGATATTTTTCGTATTTTCAGGCGGTAAAAATGTGTACAGTATAATGTTTTGCGTTTTAAAAACTAAGAAATCTCCCCTAATAAAGTTAAAAAAAATTCTTGAGCTCCGTGGTAGAAAAACCCTATTTCTTATTCCTCTTTGAACTTGCAAAATTGTGTTTTTCTCCAGAAATATAGTTTTTTCGATACATCGTAAATATCGATATTTCGCTCCAGAATCATCGAATGTATCGAAATCGATGGTTTCGATAAATCGATAAAGCGATATATCGATACAGTATTTTGAAAGTAGTCGCCATCCCCACTCCTTGGACTGGTGACTACCGCCTAATTGCTCCCAGTGGCTTTTTGATTGACCCCGCCACCCCGCCACTCGGCACATGGCGTAAGTTTAAATCAATTTGAGAGATGTAGCCTGTAGCCTACACCGCCGTTATGATGATGTTGAGCGATGAGTGTAATTAAGTGTTGATGGAAGTGTTACTGAGAAATACGAACGAAGTCTTACGCCCCTCCCACCGTAGAATATGAAGCGATATTCGATTATAAGCATAAAATTATCGTATATTATACGATAATTTAATGCTTATAATAACTGTATATCCTATCCTAATTATCATACTAATATTATGAATGGGAAGAGTATGGACGTTTGTGCGTAACTCTGATGTTCCATAATGTGAAAATTACTGGACCGATTGAGTTGAAAGTAGGGGCGTGCGAGTACTCGAGAATCGAGCTTTTTTCGAGCCGAGTATACACTACTCGGCTCGACTCGACTTATTGCAAATTACTCGAAAGTTCGAGTCGAGTAGTTACCCCCACCGTTTACCCAAAATCGGTACGTACGAAAGAATATTACGGCCATTTTTCGCAATGTCAGTCCATCTTTAACGAATATAACTGAAACCTCGTTTGTTTTAAACTTGAAGTAAAAAGTTCTTTTTAGTTATTAAAGACACATAAATTTTTATATGACTATATTTTCTAGTTTGAGGTTATTTATTATTACATCTCGTAAAAAAATATATTTTTGTTATTTTTTAGAAACCATTCCAAATAAATAAAAACTTATTTTTTTTGTTGACAGTTACATCAATAAAAATGTACCTGTGTGAATAACTTAAAGGAAATATTTTAATCATGAATTGAGTCAGGTAATTGGTCATGGCTTACCGTATAGTTAGTGTTTTCATTTAATTTCAAACCCCAGTTTAGCCTTAAACACAAGTTAGGTTTGAAATATATATCAAATCAAGAATTATTATGAGTTTAAGCAAAAGGTTTTCTTTCTTTTTTTGTATAATTTATTTGCATATCTGCTCTTATTTCAGTAACTCTTTTAAGTTTAATTATCTCGAAATTGTAATTTGTATTTGAGTAATGATAATGAACATGATGACTACTATATTTTAAACTTATAAAAAACTCGACTCGAAAAAAGCTCGAAACTCGCGGGTATTTTTCAAAACTCGGCTCGACTCGACTCGACTTCAAAAATCACTACTCGCACACCCCTAGTTGAAAGTTTGCAGGAATAGAGCCAATATACCAGAGATGGACATGGACCTGTTATCAATTTTGAAACTCCATTAAAACCGCATTGCTCCATTGCTCCATTTGAAACTCCATTGCTTCGCCCCTCCTACACAAAGATGTTTTCATAAAACCATAGAAAAATAAACAGGAATTCCTGTTTATTTTTCTATGATAAAACCTAATGAGATGTTTACTTGAACAGGTGATCTTTGGCAAAAAGTCAACAGCAAGAAAACGACAGCCGGATTCAGCTAAATCGTATAAAAATATTGTACTCTAAAATGCTGATTTGTTGTTTGCCGTTAAAAATAAGAGAAAGCAAAATTCACTTTACAGTATAACATTTGCGAAATATTACAATACATTACATTACCATTAAGATGCCGGCCACCAATAAGGAGTGTTTTTAAAATGTATTTACCAACTATTAACGTGGAAATACATAAATCAATACATTTAAACTATTGTTTAACTATATTGATTTTTACGACGATTTTTTAGAATGTGTGGAAACTAAAAAATTAAACAGAAAAACTTTAACCATTTTATAAAAACGTACCTATATCAAAATTCAATTTTTGTATTCATTACTTTTTATACACTCTATTCCTGCCTCTTACTCTTTTCTCCACCGTGCGCGGCGACAATTATCTCAAGACCGGCCACAACTACCCACTCACAACTCACGCGCCGCGCCGCCCAGCGCTCTACCCCCGACCACACGTCTCCGGCCATACCGTCGCCATGTCAACGTGTTTTATTGATGTAAAAGTACAAAACCCTAACGTTGTTACATAACGTGATGCGGCATATGCTAAAAGTTATCCAAATGTGGTGCTTAAAACGTTATTCTACTCACTTTATTTGGGTGCAATTTTCCATGCCTTGGCTTCTTAGTTTTCGAAACATAGGGTAATCCAGCTTTTCTATATTCCTTTTTGGTCTTATCCTTCCACTTTCCAATATTTACTTCACGTGTTTTATTTTTATTTGTGCGATTTTGGTCGTTGGGGGCAACGCAAAAAAATAGCAAGTTAATATTATTTATTCACGGTTTGTTTTGATTGATACGACATGCCTGCTTTTTCTTTATGCATGGTTTGTTGTTTTGTTTGCCTTGATAGCCTTAATGCTTGGATTGTGTAAGCTAAGTGGCATAGCCTGTAACAATGTATTGTTAATTAATTGGCCAAATAAATTCATTATATATTCATTGTAACGCAACGACCGGCGGGGAGTCTATCTTTCGTCGAATAGAACGTTATTCCCCAGAAAATCTGTGCAGTCCCGCGAAGCACGCCAACTTTGACAGACGAAATCAGGGCTGCCAACTCAAATATCTTAAAAACAAAATATACCACGGTGTAGCTCGTGTCCTGAAGAACCTTTTTCATTGAATCTCCGGTTTTAAAAATTTGTCGCTTAGAACGTTTTACGGGGGACCCCTTCTATTACTCTTTTCTCCACCGCGCGCAGCGACAATTATCTCAAGAGCCACAATTACGTAGCCACAATTCACGCGCCGCGCCGCCCAGCGCTCTGTCACCGACCATACGTCTCCGGCGATACCGTCGGCATAAGTCAACCGCGGCCGTAATCGGTCGAATTAGCACAATTCGAGGCCAATTATGCCGTAAATACCCGCGGGCGATTACAGGCCGCGCCGCCGCGCCGCGATAAGCTACCGGTCTTCCCATAATCGATCCCATTCGAATGAGTTAATTCGGGTGGTCGTCGATTTACGAGCGATTCGCGTCCTATCGGGTCGCATCGGGGAGTTAATGAAAGTCTAAAATTAAAGTCGCGTCAATGTTTAATTCGCCCTATCTGAAATCTGGGCGACACGGCGCGCGGCGCTCGGGCGGCCTCGGGTAATTGGGGTTAATTTGAAGAAGCTCCGTATTAATTTGGAGGCGTCAGCGCCCAGCGGCAGTCGGTGAGGGTTTGTGTCCTTGATGCGGATTTAATTACAGGAGTTGTCGGTGTCGCAGACGCTGAAGATTTCTTGGCAATTGTGAAATCGCGGAAGTCCCGTCGTTTATCTACAAATCTCGGTTAATGTTTATAACCCTGGTAATTTATTTATACATTCGAAGGCCCGCTAAATAAATACAATCAATGGCTAAAACTTCAATGTAATCGACTGTAATTGAATGTTTATTTTTATAGAGAGAAAACGGCGTTAAAAACACAATAGACTTATTTGAGGTGAGTCATCTCAAAACACAGCTAACGTAATCAGAAATGAATCGAAAAGATCAGCTACAGGAGTTAAAAATATTAGCCTTAAAAATTATGAAAAACACAATAGAGAAAAAAAGAGAAGCATTGAAAGTAACAAAGTTTGTTAAACTGTGATTTGCGAATGTGATGTCATATTTACTTAACAGAAATTTTTTCTCATACTAATTTCTCAACCGAATCGGGAAAATACAAGTCAAACTAAAAAAGAGGACTCTTTTTCGTACGGTTATCAGATAAATGTCAAAATCTTAAGACACGCGGACACAAATCCGAGCCGTTCGACAACAGCGATAAAAACTTAAGAAGGAAATGAAATCAGCAGCCAGGTCCTTGACGGTTTAAAATATGGATTTATGCGTGAAATCTTTTCAGGTAGGATTCAGTTTTCTTTCACACTAATATCATGTTGACAGCGAGCCGCCGTGTATCTGATCTTTCATATCTGTCTGTCCGTCGGGCCCGGGCTTAGCGAGGGAATGTTTTTTAATTGTTGGAGCGTGGAGGCCAATCATAGAACGGGCTACTGTGTCTTCTGAAATTGTTAGAGCATAACAGCCGTTCGTGGAAACAGTTCACTTTAGCTTCTGAAATTGTTGGAGCGTAGAGACCGTTCGTGGAAACAGATTCCTCCAACTTCTGAAAATTTTGGAGCTTAAAAGCCATATGTACTTATATCACTGTTAGCTTCTGTAACTGTTGGATGGTAGGAGCCGTTCGCAGAACTAGATCACTGGTAGCTTCTGAAAGTGTTGGAGTGAAGAAGTCGTTGATATAAATAGATCACTTTTAGCTTCTGACATTGTTGTCCGTCGTTCGTGCAAAGAAATCATTGTTATTATCTGAAATTGTTGGATCATAAAAGCCGTTCGTGGAAAAAGATCACGGTTAGCTTCTAAAATAATAAGAGTGTTGGAGCCGTTCGTGGAAACATATCACTGTTAGCTTCTCAAATTGTTGGGGCGTTGGATACTCGTTCGTGGAAACAAATCACCATTTGATTCTAAAATTATCTGAACTTAGAAATCGTTCAAAAATTGAGAGATTGTTCAAAGAGATTTCTGTCAGCTTTTGTGATTTTTGTAGGAGCGTAGAATTAAATCGTGAATCGATGAAGATCGATGAGAGGATAGTAGAAGCACTAACCTCTGAAATTGGCACATAGAACAAAAATAAAAATTATGGAACTGGGCAACTGTTAACAACCCCTTAACAGACCCTTAACAATATACTTAATGGATTCTAGAAGCAGGTTGCTTGAGTTTAACTTCTGAAATAGTTGGCATAGATGCCAATCATGGAATAGAGCTGCTGTTAGTTTCTGTGAATTGTCGGAACGAAGATGTAAACATTATTCATAACTGCCAGTAAAATGTGTGTTAACCAATTTAAGTCTCTTCATGATCTTTAAACAATGTGGAAATTTTTAATTACTGTACAAGAATAGCTTCAACAGAAGAACGAAGAGAAGATGTCATCAAGGCTTAATATTTATATTTTTTACTTATAAAATAGTTATTAAAAGTATTTAAACGTTACATTAATATAAAATTGCATGACTGCAATTTTCTAGGATTTTCCATTATATTGTAGGGAGTGTCAAAATAACTGCCATAACATATTACAGGTTTATCTTTATAACAATACAGTAGACTCTCGATAGTTCGACACTTAGTGGACTTCGGGGGTGTCGAAGTATCAAAATGTCGAACTATATAGACCGGGAGCTGGGAGGTCAAAAATTACGTCATAAGGTGCACATGTAAAAGCTGTGCCATTTTGAAGGGGCATCCTGGGGGGTTTCAAAAATGGGTTTGTGAGCCCTCAATCTGGGGGCTTTCTCTAAGGTGGACAAACTTGAATGTGACTTTTTTGTATTCTCCATAAGAATAACATGGGGATTAAGTTTACGGGTTTATTGCAACAGGTATGTACAAATCGGGTGGTTTTAAGTCAATATCCAATAAACCTCGACTAGAAGAAGCCTTATGCCAAGTTTTATCATTATTATATGTTGAAAAACAAGCATGATATAGACTTTTATTTTCTCTCCATAACAATAACATGGGGAAAATGTATGCACGTTTACTGCCACGGAAATGCAAAAATGGGGGATTTAAGGCTAATATACAATAGGTCTTAACTAAATGAAGCCACATATCATGTTTCATTAAGTTATGTTGAGACATAAGCAAGTTATACAATTTTATTTATTCCCCATAAGGTTAACATTGTCCACCTTGGAGAAAGCCCCCAGATTGAGGGATCAACAACCCATTTTTGACACCCCCTAGGATGCCTCTTCAAAACGGAATAGCTTTTACATGTGCACCTTATGACGTAATTTTTGACCTCCCAGCTCCCGGTCTAATAGGGAGTATATGGGATTTCACATTAACTAAAGCATTAAAAATACAGGTTAGACATGTAAGTACATCTCCTAAATTTGTTAAATACCATAAACCTAAACCATTGCACAGCTATTTTACTAACTTTTATCATAATATAGGTCCCAGTAAATATCACTGGACAAAATAATTGGGAGGCTTAGAATGTTTGTTGAGTGTCAGCGGGTGTCGAACTACACAGAGTGTCGAAGTATCGAGTGTCGAACAATCGAGAGTCTACTGTACTGTAATTTCAAAATCTGTCTTAGCGTTAAAAAATTAACGACACAGAAAATGGAATGCAATGGTCCACTAACATTGATAAAAGTTAAGAGCTTTGTAATTTTAATACATACAAGTTGATTTCATGCCATCAACTTCATACATTACATACCGAACACTGTGAAATAATTGATAACACAGTTAATGTACCTTATCTTCTCCTGTTTAACGAGTCAAAGTAAAAAAAATCTACCGTTATCATTTTTCAGACTGTATTTCAGAAGCTCGTAACAATGTCGTAAACTTAAATAGGAATATTGAAAAACATTAAACTCATGCATCCGAATAAAGTAAAATTACTACTCAACCTTAAACTACTGATAAAAGTCATATTAAAGCATTTATGTAATTTTGTTTTAAAATGTTCGTAAACCAACTCTGACGCTGTCATAATTTAAACACCACCATAAATACAGGTAGTACTTCTGACCTGCTACAATCACTTGCTTTTGTCTTCAAGATAATCATCAATTCAAGTAACTAACAAATTAGCTGAGGGGCTTGAAAAATGTTTATATTCCGAAGTCCCTAATCCCTAAGTAGCTAATCCCGGGACAATGCCCGTTGTTGGTGTCACCTGCGAGCCCTAACTTACACGTCTCACCTGTCCGTACACGGGATTACTCTTGTCCCTTGAATAAACAGGTCCAGCTCTTTTGTACGTGAGGTAAGACTTGCGTTAGTGACACCACACACGTTACTCACAACGTTGGTGAGTTCTGAGTGGTAAAACCAAAGAACTATACAACTACCGTAGTACTATACTACTACTTACTAACTATACTATACTACTACTATACTACTACTACTATTATACTATTAACTATAATACTACTACTACTACTATACTAACTATACTACTACTGTGGTATAGTTCTTTGTGTAAAACCTGCGTGTAAACAGAGCTATGGCAATATGTAATTCGTTTGAGGCCAACAAAATTTATTAAATTAGAAATATTGGAGTGCTCTCTTAACAGTGTAGTTGGTATTTGTTTGGGCAAATTTTACTGATTGCGATCCGACCATTCAATGACAAAAGGTTTTTAATTTTCGCATACTTAAAAAAATTAAATATGAACTAATCTAACTATTATTTTTGAGAACGCTGTTCAAAGTACCACAAGCCGAAATGACATTTTGCTAAATATATACGTAAATTGATTTCTAATAACAGATTTTGGATTTAAGAAACTTTCATATAATCTAATCGTCTTAGATTATTTTCTTAGATAACTTTCTTGAAAATTAATGGGACGAGGGAAAAATGAAGGATAAAAATAAATATGGAAAATGAAATAAATTTCAAGGAATACAAAATTATTTTTGGTAACCAAATGCCTCTTCCCGAAATATAGATTTTAAGTTTTGAATAGGAGAAACCAAAGATTTGATTTCTAGGTAATTTTGATCTGATCCAGGAATTCAAAGGTTATGTGTCCGATTGAATTTCCTCGTAAATTATATTTAAGTCTACTTCAGGTAGCCAAAGCAGACCAGAACATTTCCAGAAACACTCTTTAATTATGTGTATGATTGAAACAGAAATCTTTAATTATGTGTATGATTGAAACAGAAATCTTTAATTATGTGTATGATTGAAACAGAAATCTTTAATTATGTGTATGATTGAACCTCCCCTTAAAACTTGTAGACCTCAGAATCTCAGAAAACCAAAGCAAAACCAAAACCCAACCTACAACAGCTGATTAGACACATTACAAACTAAGCAGCTTGTTATCATCAAAATATGCCCACAGCGAGTATTAATATTTCAAATCGCCTTATCCTAACGTATGCCCGGACCGCCCTGACGACAGGGCGTTTGACTAAGCCTAATCTGGAATAAAATATTAGCCAGCTCGTTACCACTTATTGTGGCTGACTTGTGGGGGGGGGAGCAGGGGGGCAGCAGGCATCTGAAATTATAGTTTATTTTATGTTTGTTTCGGTGTATGTGGCGAGTTAAGCGGAGGTATCCAAACTCGTGTGGGGTTTAAATGTCAACTTTAATTTAAGTACCTGTGCGGACTGAGCTTGCACGGTATTATAACAAATTCATCCAATTACTAAAAACAATTAGGTAATTTTTGTTAAGTTTACTTTTTATTTTTTTCATACAATATTTTTTTCCTAGATGACTGTAGTTTGAAAACAGCTGTTATGATTACTTTTTTGTTTACACTTCCCTTGTTTATTTCGTTGCTATCATAGCAACTCATAAGGCCAATGTTAAAATTTTACAACCTTAAAATTCATTTTATTACGTTATTAGACTTTCTCTGGCCAAGTAATCTGCATATAACACGTTTTTGAGTAATAAATTACTTAATTCCAGACATTTTTAAAGGAATCCTCGGAGCCATTTTTGAGATAATTGTGCAAGCAGGCCAGCAAGATATAATTGCTCATATGAGAGTATAGCAGTACAGATTATTTGTTGGAATAATATTCGGGTCAATGTTGCAAAATCTCCCTCAGAAATGGGTTTTAAGTGCAGAAATAACCGATTTGCTTAATTTTATTACCTGATGTATTTCATTCTAGAAGACTAAACCATAATTGACTAAGAGAACTAACGCAGAAGATTATTTTGCCTTTGCAAAAAGTGACATATATTTTCATTTTAGATAGGATTTAAAATTAAATGGTCATTATACATCAACAAACGAAAACTCTATTCAGCCATCAGCCGATTTTAATGATACCAGTTAATTTTGTTGTGTGAGACGTCCTCATACAATTATCGTGACACATCTAATGTTCTATAACATAATATAGAGTCAAGCAACATCTTAGGAATATAAAAGAAATATATTGTTTAAAATGAAAATTTGATACGGATGTATAATTAGTTCACAGAAGCACCCGACACCCGGAAAGGTTAGCTAAATGTTATCTCTCACAGAATCTAATACTATTCACAACTCTACCGTCTGTGTACAAACGTGTCGGCACCGGGACGGGGACCCGGGACGTCGGGACGCCGCCGGGACGCCGCGCCGGGACGTCGGGACGCCATTGGACGCCGCGACGCCGGTCGATCTCGCCGCGCACGCACGCTTCACAGCTTCTCCTCCATCTTGTCTGTCAAGGTGTGAGAGTTGAGGATCGATTGTTTCGTCCCCTGTCGACGCACCCCCCCTCCCACCTTCCCCCCCTCCCCCCGGCGTCGTTTAGCGTTCAACCTTTCACGGGGAATCTACCTTGTGTCCTGGCGGGAGCGGTAGCCAGGGGTGTTAAAGTATTGATCGCTCACGCTCTCTCGCTGGAGGCTTGTTTCCACGTGGATACGTGGAAAGTTAAAGGCTGTATTTTCAGTTTGGGTGGGGGGGGGGGGGTGGAGTGAAGTTCTTTACTTGTATATTATTTCGGTCTAATTTTTGTGAATATTTTTTATGATTATTTGAATCATTATTTAGGCAATACAAGGCAACTTGAATAATTATTCAAGACTTCGTCGCACTAAAGGTTTAACATTTGGGTTTAACGTATTTTTTTACATATTTTGTACAACTAATACTTTTATAACAATATCTTTTATAACTAAAAGTATACAAATAATTTAATAACAATACTATTTCGGGAACAATTTCACGTGCGATGCTAGGCGATAGGATCCATTTTTTTCAGCACACTCCATTTCGCTGAGGGGCTGCAATTCACAATTGACTCGTAGCATAATTCTCTCAACATATCAAGCATATATGCTCCAATCCTGATCCAAGGATTTTCAGAATTCATTCGAGGGCAAATAAAAATATAGAGTGTCCTCCCCCCTAAAAACATATTACATCACCTCCTCAACAAATAATATGGGATTGTTGGACACTCAAATGCTGTTCTTAGAGCGGCAAAGTCGTGTTTATAGTTTTACTTTTGAAGGAATCAATCACAAACCTAACCGTCCTCACCGAACTTGGAGGAAACAGAATAAAACTGTTCTTTGTTTGAAATTCATTGGTGATGGTGATTTTATATTTTGATTTGGATTTTTGCGGACATTTGCCATCACTGATTACTAAAAAAAATTCACGACGTTTTGGGATGGAATCTGATACCGTCTTCAGGTGTAAAAAACCTACCACCCGAAGACCCGTCCTGAAGACGGGATCAGATCTACGAAACGTCGTGGAACTTGTTTTTTACTAATCAATGGTGGCAAATCCCCATAAATAGAAGTAGAAGTAGCAGTTGCCCGAAGGCTTCTTTCACGATAGATAGCTTGAAACAGCCTGTCTTCCCACTGCTCTTAGAACTGTCAAATTAGTACCCACAGCTGTTTAAATTTCTTTGTTTGAATGTTTACATCCTTATAAAATGTAAACATTGAAACTGAGGACGGTCATGGGGCGTAGGCCGAGGGGATTTGAAGGAAGTGAATAGGCCTTTGTGTTTCCCAGGTTCAAGATCTAACTCTGTGTAAAATTTCAACCCAGTCTGTTCATTATTTTTCGAGTTCACTTGCTTGATACATACATACAGAAACCACCTCTTCTTTATAATAGTGCTAGCAGTTGCCCGTGGCTTCGCTCACAATAAAAATTACAGCTGATGTTACTTCTGCTCTTTGAACTGTAAAATTAGTACCCACAGCCGTTTACGTTTCTGTGTTTGAATAATTACATCCTGATAAAATGTACACATTGAAACTGAGGACGTTCACGGGGCGTAGCCCGAGGGGATTATAAGGAAGTGAGTAGTTCTATATCTACCTCATCATTGTGAAATTCCAACCCAGTCGGTTCAGTATTCACTTGCTTCATACATATATACAGAAACCACCACTTCTTTTTAATAAGATAGATAAAACAGGTCGGAAAATCAGAAACAATCGGGCCCTCCTGGTGGCGGCGATGGCGGCAAAGGGGGGTATTACCACAGCGGTGATTTTATTTTTATTTGGATTTTGTGTACATTTGCCATCACTGATTGGTAAAAAAAAATTCACGACGTTTCGAAATGGAATCTGATCCCGTCTTCAGGTGGAAAAAAGACCACCTGAAGACGTTATCATGCAGATTCTAGATCCCGAAACGTCGTGAAATATTTTTTACTAATCAACGGTTACAAATGTCCGCAAAATCCAAATTAAAATATAAATAGAATAAAACAGCCTGGAAAATCAGAAACAATCGCTCCCTGGCGGCGGGGCGGCGATGGCGGCGAAATCAAAGGGGTATTACCATAGCGGTGTTCACACCCGGGACGATTACCGAGTAATGGCCGCCATTATCGCCCACCGCTACCGATACCGTCCGGCTTGTAATCTGCGCCACATCCTCAATTACCGTCCATTAATATTGTTTAAGCCGCGCTCGCCTTAATTCATTTCACCCGACGAAAAATGTTCTCGAAAAAAGCCCGGTGAAATCACCCGGGAGCTTGGAGCTTGGAGTTTGGGGTTTGGAGTTTGGAGTTTGGAGTTTGGAGTTTGGAGTTTGGAGTTTGGAGTTTAGAGCTTGGAGTTTGGAGGTTGGGATTTGGGGTTTGGAGTTTGGGGTTTGGAGTTTGGGGTTTGGAGTTTGGGGTTTGGAGTTTGGTGTTTGGTGTTTGGAGTTTGGAGTTTGGAGCTTGGAGTTTGGAGTTTGGAGTTTGGAGTTTGGAGCTTGGAGTTTGGAGTTTTGAGCTTGGAGTTTGGAGTTTGGAGCTTGGAGTTTGGACTTTGGAATTTGGAGTCTGGAGTTTGGAGCTTGGAGTTTGGAGCTTGGAGTTTGGAGTTTGGAGTTTGGAGTTTGGAGTTTGGAGTTTGGGGTTTGGAGTTTGGGGTTTGGAGTTTGGAGTTTGCAGTTTGGAGTTTGGGGTTTGGGGTTTGGAGATTGGAGTTTGGAGTTTGGAGCACCTCTCGTTCTTACTCCTCATCATTCTTTTATAATTCTTTTATCATTCTTTTCTGAGACAGGTACCTCATGGAGGTCGTTACCCTGAATATGAGTGAAGGATGAGTGTGATGATCGTGATGATAGTGGCGCGATCTTGTAGCCTTGTTACTGACTAAAGTTGGCACGTTCCTTAGACAGGACTGTTAATTAATAGCCCAACAGCCAATGCAAGGGCCATGAGTGGTTTTGGGTGGTTTGACAAGAGGGGGCTCCAGTCCCGTGAGACCACCTGCTTCTCCCAAAAGATCAATGTTAATTTTCAAATTCGTTAAAGCGTCAACCACTCAGCCAAAATCGTTGATTTATAGCTCATTTGAAAGAGCAAAAAATTTACCTAGCGATTCCAGTGAGTAGAATTTTGATATCGTTTTTTGTTGTCGTTAAAAAATCGCTAAAATTGAGATTTTCGGAATTTGTTATAAATTATTCAAGCTGTGATTTCGAAATTCTGCACACTGAAATCGCTAGGTAAATTTTTGCTCGTTCTAATGAGCTAAAAATTTACGATTTTGGTTGAGTGATTGAGGCTGTAACGAATTTGAAAGTTAACATTAACCTTTTGGGAGAAGCAGGTAGAAAGGCGATATTTTTCGTGTTTGGAGCCCCCTCTTATAGTTTTGAGCGGTATGAGAGGGTGAATAAGATCGCGAAAATAGTCTATTGGTTGTAACAAGACTTTCTTTCACCTTCGCTCGCCAAACGGTGTTGTAGAATCGAATAGGGCATAGGGCCTACCTCGTTCAAAACCTTGGACACGATCGGCCACAGAAAATAAAAAAGTGGCAATTGAGTAAGTTGCAAAACTATTCTACACTATAACAAAGACCATTCCGTCTAAGGATGTTTCCTGCACGGTTCTTAGAATAAAATTGTACTCTATGACTCTATACTAAACCGCAGTACAGTAGAACCTCGGTAAGAAGATACTCAATAACACAAAAATATTAAGAAGTGCACTTTTCAAGTCACATTTAAATTGTAATTACACTTAATATCTTTAAAAAACGAACCCCAATAAGAAGAGGCTCTTGATAACCAGACTGTTTTCATTATCCCCTTGAGAGCCTTCTTATCAAGGTCTACTGTTTTATGAACGGGCGGCATCTCTCCACAAAATTACTAGACGGCGCAGAGATAGGCAATCCAGGGGTTTCGATGTTCTCAGGTTTGCGTTTGCGCCTGAAATATATTAGCGATTTTTAACTGGTATTGTTAAAGTAAATTAATAGAAATAGGAAGGCGGAACAAAAATAAAAATATATAAGGCAAGATACCAAATAGGATCGATAATATTGTTTTTAAGGGAAACACAAACACTAAAATTCCTACAATTAAATCAAAGCCTACAGGGCCACTCTAATTAAAATATTTCACCAACCGATCGCTACCGGGGTGGCGAACAGGTACCCGATAATTATGTATTATCAACACCTCCTTATCTCGGGGTGTGATGGCGGGGGAAATGGCGGGAGACGGCGGCGCGCAGGCGCAGGGGGTGGGGGTAAGTAGGGGTAAGTAGGGGCAAGTAGGGGGGGAGGGGTGGTTATATCGACCACATGCTCCGCTGTTGACACATTCGCCCTCGTAAATTGGTGACATTGTAACCCTTAACATTAACTTCTCTGTTATAATCTAGCTGCTATCGTCGCTCTATTGCGGCCCGGGAGGGAGGCGGGGGGGGGGTAACACCGCCCCCCCACCGTTCAACACCACCCTGATGTTTAACATGGGTAATGCGGAATATTGTTGCCGCTAAGCGCTGTTTAGGTCGATGGTTTTGAGTGTTTATGAATGGAATGCGGATTTGGATGTTGATTATTGATTAGTGTTAAAGGACCGATAGCGTTATGAAGAAATTTATGTGTAATGTACGTGTAATTTGTAAAATCAAAAATATTATTTTTTTAATTAGTTAGAAACGTTAAAGACGCGCACCTCATTACGAATATTGAATCCTATACTCTTATATGAGCAGTGTTATCTTGGATGCTTGCTTGCGTGCTTGCTTGCATATTTATCTCAAAAACCGAGGATTTCCTTCAAAGTCTGGACAAAAATAATTTATGACTCAAAAACGTGTTTTATGCAGATTATTTGGCCTGAGAAAATCTAATAACGTAATAAAACGAATTTTAAAGTTATACAGTTTTAACGTTGGCCTTATGAGTTGCCATGATAGCAACGAAAATAAACAAGGAAAGTGTAAACAAATGAAGTAATCATAACAGCTGCTTGCAATCTACAGCCATCAAGGAAAAAACAGTGAGTGGGACGTAGAGTTCATGGAGCAATAAAAAAAGTTTCTATTTATCAATTTTATGACGTAGAAATATTTTATAGTAACTGGATGAACTGGTAAACATGAAATAGCACCGAGCAAGGCTTGGTCCACCAGGTACACTACTACAGTAGTTGAATAGAAAAAGTGCAAACGCGTTGGGGAACTTAACTGTATACAGGCGTAATTCATAGATCCGTGCCAGCGTGTGATGTTTACTACGGCCCAGTTATAGCGCGCAAAAACATATACGAGGATATTAAATCGCTTTGTGCTCTTGTAGTCGATGAAAAAAAGTTTTTCCTCCAACTTTTTACTGTACCCATTGATTCTGCCTTAGATTTACCATTCTTGGACATGTGTTGCATTGAATCATTTTGTTATGCTTATTTTTTCCTTCTGTGTATTCCTTCAGGACTCATCTTTGTTGTAATATTTCCCTTTTACTGTATCATCCTTCCTAATACTAATTCCCAACAAAAACCGGCACATGCTGAAGATAATTTTAATTCCAGAATTAATGCACGATTAATTTTACAAGAGACAAAAAGTGAAAGAGCGATCCGTGTTTCTTTGCGTTACAAGTGGACCTGTCACCGAGCGGCCGGAAGTCGGCGTCCAGCAGCGGAAGTGAATTGCCAACTGCGTACCGCTAATTTACAAGTGATAATCAGCTGATTGTGCTAATTGTTGGAAGATAAGTAGGTAATGTGGTTAGGATAGGGAGGGCAAGCGCGACTGTACGTACAACTGGTGCTTAACGCGCAACAGGACACGGCAACGACAAATTTTTCATTTGATAACGGAAAATAAGGGTTAAAAATGTTTGAGATTTGTATACATGACATCAGTCTTTTGTCTGTAAATAAATCTATTTCGTTCCCTTTATTGGGACAAAAACTTAATCATTAAAGCAAATTCAGAGAATTGCTTTTGCTTGTTTTCATTCAAGATACAGTTTTCTTAAAGTACTTTTTTTCCAGAGGCACTGTTTATCTATGACTATATCCACCTATATATATATATATATATATATACCAACTATTATAAAGGAGAAGGGGTTTTTTAATGGACAGCGAATATCCAAAACTATAAGACCTACAGAGTTTGAATTAGGCATATGTACTCCCCTTGCGTCCTAGATGTGTACTGAGAAAGGGTTTGAAAAAATTCCGTTCAGGTTACACCCTACAGTACTTCAAAGTTTCAGTGATATATAAACTATAGGGAAGCTTATGAAGTTTTCATAGCAATCTTAAAGAATATGACTAATTACATCCTAAATCCAAGCAAGTTTAACTTTTTTCGTGGGTGAAACCGCTTTGATCAGCTAGTTAAAATAAATAAATAAATAAATAAATAAATAAATAAATAAATAAATAAATAAATAAATAAATAAATAAATAAATAAATAAATAAATAAATAAATAAATAAATAAATAAATAAATAAATAAATAAATAAATAAATAAATAAATAAATAAATAAATAAACAAATAAAAATGTCTTTATTTACAGCGTTCCTCAGTTATAAACTGTTTGTTTATTATATCTTGTACTTAATCTAGTATTACCATGTAACCATGGACTATAAACCAAAGCGATTTCTTCGCAATACAAAACTATAACCCGACTAATCCTGATCAAAGAAAGCCCTAAAAAATATGGCCCAAAGGTTTAATATTGAACCCAATGACCATCTTTTTGTGGGTGGTCTATAAAATAATAATTTTACGCCAAAAAAGGTCTACTTTAAGTAGCAACTCCGGGATTTGAACAGCTTTATTTCAAAACGTTAATATCGTCACAGGTGTAAAAAAACTACGACCAGGAAATTTTGGTGTGGTTTCTCCAGATTGCTCATTTAACGTTCCAACAACGCTTAGCAACTAACAAGTCGGCTCCTATGTCTTATTACACCCCATATCCGTAAGTGTATTTGCAGGCAGCAGCTGAGAGCCTAAGTCATTACAGGCTGTAATTGAATGTCTGTAAAATCGATTTGGTAGATACATCGATGGGTAGCACCGGCTTTTCAGACAGCGTCCCATTACAAAACTAATAGACACCTCTCGTATTAATACCTACTGCTCAGGATGTAATAAATTACGTCTTACAGCTATTGAAAATGTTCTCTCACTATGTTTCTGGTCGACATAAATTACGTTAAATTCACTATATGTTTCCAGTACATGCTTGTTTTGCTGCATTGGCTATAAAATGTTGTAATTAAATTTAGTGTTGGTAATTGATTGCTCTCTCACATCGAATTGGGGAGGTTGTTGTTTAATACTTTAAACAGGAGGAAGGTAACATTTGGGTCTATAAATTTTGTACTAGGACATTGAAAAACATGTTTACTGTTAAACTCATTACAATCTCAAGAATGTATTATTGCATTCTTTTAAATTAATTTTGGTTCACTTTTAATCCTTCTTTATCATCCAGTCAGTGTATGCAGTCATACAAATTAGTAATCGCCAAGAGGTTGAAGTCATGCCAGAAAAAATTAGTTTTTTTTACTCCTTTATGCAATTAAATATCTGGCTATATTTGATTACATTTTTTTATTCTGTAGCAAATATGGCAACTCATAAGGTGCATGTAAATTTTTAAAGGTTTAAAATTCATATTTTCGTTTAAAAATAAATTAATGGGATTGTGCAAATCTACATAAAAATATCTAGTCCGCATTAACGATGCATAATCATGGGCTGCGAAAACATATACAAATAACTTGTTTACCTTTTAATATAAAGATGGAAGATGAGGTCTTTTTATAACGATTAAATACCAAGCCCATAAGAGTACAGCATTAAGAAAACGTCTCATTGAATACCCAAAAAGCAACAAAAATATTAACAATATTTCCACAAGGAAAGAGGAGGTACACAAGTCCAAACTCAATAAGTTCTTCTGACAACACCAATTTACAAACTCGATAAAAGAATCAGTAAATAATGTCCTATCTAAAATACACACATAAAAGATTGAAACCTTTATTTTTTGTACCCCAACTGTACCTTTATTTGAACAATTCCAGGACAATAGCTCATAACGATATCGACCAATACACGATGTCACCGGAGGACCCGGCTATCGGAGAGTCCCATTCGTCACATCTTCGCGTGTGGGAGTAAAAAATGTAAACAACCGGACAAAAGAGAATCAAATAAACCATAATGGGCGACACGGGCCGCAGGGCCCGCGACAGACCGGGCGACAAAAGGCCGCATTAATCAAAATACACCACGGTTGGAGTGGAGGGTAAAAAACGCTTTGTCGAATTCCGGGAAAACCAGCGTGACGGGGTTGTTTGTGTTGGGTGTAATGCGGGATGACGTTGGGCCATGGGGTGATGTATGGGGATGCTGGAATGTAAGGGGTTGTAGCTGTGAATGTTTATAATGAGGTGTAAATATGATGAATTGAAGATTGATGAAAAAAATATGTTTGCTAGTTTTACCAAAATCACGTTAATTAACGCAATTGAAAGGTCAGGCTACAGTTAAACTATAAAGTACAACCCCCTGAACCCTTAATAGTTGTAATTTTAAATGCCTTACTTTCTACAGTTAAAAACTAAAATACTAAAAATGAATTTAATCTATACAGGGTGTTCCCAAATTGTCTGGACATATTTTGTGGACTTTGTTCCTTGGGCTAAGGCAAAAATAAAGTGCCATACAAGTATGGGTCTAAAATGCCTAGATTTCTGTCTGTTGGACTGTTTGTGATTTTTAAAAATTATTTTATATCTTGAGAATTTATAAAGATAGAAATTTCAAAATTGTTGCAAATGTGTGGTTTAGAAGGTGAAAAGATTTCATTCAAATATCTCAAGCCGTTTCAATATGGCGGCCATTTAAAATATTTAATGTCAAATTTCATGAAAACCGTAAATATTAAGAAAATATTTTTCATATCAAAAAGATAGAAAATTTAAATCCAAATCAAATGAGACTTTGTTTGTTAAAATCGGATCACAAACAACTGAGTTATCAGTTTTTTTCTACATTCAGTTACGAAATTTAACAGCCATACATGTATGGCAGGCCTATTAAATATGCATTATCAAATGTAGAAAAAAACTGCGTGTGATCCGATTTTAACAAAGTCTCATTTGATTTGGATTTAAATTTTCTATCTTTTTGATGATAAAAATGTTCTTAATATTTATGGTTTTCCTGAAATTTGACATTAAATATTTTAAATGGCCGCCATATTGAAACGGCTTGAGATATTTGAACGAAATCTTGTAAGCTCTTTTTACGTTCTAAACTACACATTTGCAACAATTTTGAAAGTTCTATCTTTAAAAATGCTCAAGATATAAAATAATTTTTAAAAACCACAAACAGACCGACAGACAGAAATCTAGGCATTTTCGACCCATACTTATACGGCATTTTATGTTTGTCTTAGCCCAAGGAACAAGTCCACAAAATATGTCCAGACAATTTGGAAACACCCTGTATAAAGGGAAACATGTTACAAGTCTGTGTTAGGCATATTTTGAAAAATCTACAAAGATTAAAATTAAATATCGACTTAAATTTGACCTTGCAGAAAGTTTAATTGTCCATGGCATTGTAAATCCACCTCAACCAAATTTGAAAGAAAATATATTTTCTTTTAAATGGAATGTGATATTACCTAAGTACATACGTTCTACATTTTTAATACTTTTAGGCGTTTTTAATCCAAACTAAAACAGACTGCTGCTCTGAAGTGATTTTAGATATAATTATTCTGATTTTATTTTTATTTTTATTTTTCTGTCATAATTAGATATAATTTAATTTTATTTAAAATTCGGACTAAATATTGTCGATCCAGTTAGAAAAATAAGTAACCAACAATGTAGATAACAACACAAATACATAACACACTAAAAAACCTTCAACAACATTCACATTCATCCGACACATTTGTTATCAAACTCGGTAATCTATAAAATTAGAACACAGTCCCAGCTGATAATAATCGATGGGGTAATTGCGATGGCTTTCTATAATCGAATCGACACTGCCGCTCGAGTCTGTTAGGCTCAGAGACCTGTCAAGGGTTACGTACAACTTCCTGCGACCGTCACATAAATAATAACTGTAATTGTGTTTATTAGCATCGTCTAACGACCGCGCATGCTCTGATGAGGGCGATGTCAGTAGTCGGTGTAATTAACACTATCGATAGGTCGATGTCAGTAGTCGGTAGTCCTCACTGCGGGCTTTGTGTGATTAACACTATCGATAGGTCGATGTCAGTAGTCGGTGTGATTAACACTATCGATAGGTCGACGTCAGTAGTCGGTGTAATTAACACTATCGATAGGTCGATGTCAGTAGTCGGTGTGATTAACACTATCGATAGGTCGATGTCAGTAGTCGGTGTAATTAACACTATCGATAGGTCGATGTCAGTAGTCGGTGTAATTAACACTATCGATAGGTCGATGTCAGTAGTCGGTGTAATTAACACTATCGATAGGTCGATGTCAGTAATCGGTGTGATTAACACTATCGATAGGTCGACGTCAGTAGTCGGTGTAATTAACACTATCGATAGGTCGATGTCAGTAATCGGTGTGATTAACACTATCGATAGGTCGATGTCAGTAATCGGTGTGATTAACACTATCGATAGGTCGATGTCAGTAGTCGGTGTAATTAACACTATCGATAGGTCGATGTCAGTAGTCGGTGTAATTAACACTATCGATAGGTCGATGTCAGTAATCGGTGTGATTAACACTATCGATAGGTCGACGTCAGTAGTCGGTAGTCCACACTGCGGGCTTTGTGTGATTAACACTATCGATAGGTCGATATCAGTAGTCGGTAGTCCACACTGCGGGCTTTGTGTGATTAACACTATCGATAGGTCGACGTCAGCAGTCGGTAGTCCACACTGCGGGCTTTGTGTGATTAACACTATCGATAGGTCGACGTCAGTAGTCGGTGTAATTAACACTATCGATAGGTCGATGTCAGTAGTCGGTGTGATTAACACTATCGATAGGTCGACGTCAGTAGTCGGTGTAATTAACACTATCGATAGGTCGATGTCAGTAGTCGGTGTGATTAACACTATCGTTAGGTCGATGTCAGTAGTCGGTGTAATTAACACTATCGATAGGTCGATGTCAGTAGTCGGTGTAATTAACACTATCGATAGGTCGATGTCAGTAGTCGGTGTAATTAACACTATCGATAGGTCGATGTCAGTAATCGGTGTGATTAACACTATCGATAGGTCGATGTCAGTAGTCGGTGTAATTAACACTATCGATAGGTCGATGTCAGTAGTCGGTGTAATTAACACTATCGATAGGTCGATGTCAGTAGTCGGTGTAATTAACACTATCGATAGGTCGATGTCAGTAATCGGTGTGATTAACACTATCGATAGGTCGACGTCAGTAGTCGGTAGTCCACACTGCGGGCTTTGTGTGATTAACACTATCGATAGGTCGATATCAGTAGTCGGTAGTCCACACTGCGGGCTTTGTGTGATTAACACTATCGATAGGTCGACGTCAGCAGTCGGTAGTCCACACTGCGGGCTTTGTGTGATTAACACTATCGATAGGTCGACGTCAGTAGTCGGTAGTCCACACTGCGGGCTTTGTGTGATTAACACTATCGATAGGTCGACGTCAGTAGTCGGTAGTCCACACTGCGGGCTTTGTGTGATTAACACTATCGATAGGTCGATGTCAGTGGTCGGTAGTCCACACTGCGGGCTTTGTGTGATTAACACTATCGATAGGTCGATGTCAGTATTCGGTGTAATTAACACTATCGATAGGTCGACGTCAGTAGTCGGTAGTCCACACTGCGGGCTTTGTGTGATTAACACTATCGATAGGTCGATGTCAGTAGTCGGTGTAATTAACACTATCGATAGGTCGACGTCAGTAGTCGGTAGTCCACACTGCGGCCGGACGTTGCGTAATAAAAATATCTAACACTTTACTTTGTGTGATAGGTGGTATCTAAAAAGATCACCTTGCGTACAGTTGAATATTGGTAACCAGCAAGTAAAGTGAGATTGACGAAGGTATACTGTATAACTTGAAACAGAGTTAAGACACGTTAAACGGTCTAACCTATTACGTTTTTCATCCTCAGTTTTTTCGTCGGTCCCAGAAATAAAATCACTCTCTCACATAATCGTTTCCCAAGTTATAACTCCGACCGAGGCCCGAACGTCCGAACGTGTGAGGTAACACCAGCACCTTTCAACAACCTCCAGCCGGGAGGGTCCTAAATCACATACTCCCATCCTCCCATCCTCGATTCCGCAGGATTTACTTTTACACGCGGCCCTCCGGTTTATCGCCCGACGGGGGGTCCGCTACCAGCCCCGGGTCCTCGGTCCCCAGGTCCCCTGGTCCCTCTCAGTCCACACAAAATCAAAACTTTACAGTCGCGCCCATTGTCGCGCCTCCGGACGTATGGTAATACCCGTCCGGAATTTACACAGTTTTCGACAATCGTCCCCTGGGTGGTTTACGAGACGGTTAATGGGTAGTGAATTCCCAGGGTTTTGTGGTCTGAAAGGTGTACAAGAAGTGTGGTGACAACGACGGGGGGTGCTCATGCGATTGGAGATTGTAAATATTGGTGTTTTAGCTCTTGAGAGCTCAGAATTTACTTTTCATGTTTAATCTCAAGTGCTAAGAAGCATGATGATTTTGCAATACGTAAACATATCTAGTAATATAATAACGGCAGTGAAGAAGAGTTGAAGTGGTTTGAACCACTATACAAATTAAATAAATTCTCCAAAAACTACAACTTAATACACTGAAATTCAAGTCATGAAAAAAGTCAATGATCATACAGAGTCAATAGTTTGAACAATTTTGACTTATTTTAAGCTTCTATAATACCGTGTTGTTGAAATACTATTAACGGTATTTGATAAATCGTAAAAATAATGGTCTTTTAGCATGTTAATCGTGTATTTTTTGTTTATTTATTTTTTTTAGTTTCTGGCAGTGTAATTTGTATTGAGCAAATTATTAATTTTTAAAATTGAAAAACTTAAACATTTAAATATAAATTTATGTTTTTTAATAGTTGCAAACTTTAAATAAAATGACCTTTAGTCGTTTTAGTTTACCTTTCAATTTTCAAGGTAATCCCAATACCTTTAAATTAAAAATAACTATCAGAAGGGTAGGATCATCAATTGACAAAAGGGTAGAACGACAATATAAGGCAGGATATAACGTGATTACTGAAGTTTAGAATAGCCATCATCGATAGCTTAGAATAGTAATAGACATGTTATTGAGTGAGTTGATATAAAACCTCAAGAAAATTTTCGGGGATTTACTGTCAGAGTCAGTAAATTTATCATATTTTTTTAACTTTCTTGAGGTTTTAAATCGCACACAATTTACATTTCTAGTTTGCGTTTATTAATTCAACTATATTGAAATAACAAATGCAGGTTCATAATGAACCCGCATGTTTTCAGTGATAAAACCGATCCGACCGGACCTCTATCAACATAAGCTCATTTAACATCAGTGCAGCCGCACATTACAGCTGTCATAGCGAAGCCGGACGATAAGTACGGACCGGCTGTGATGCCGGGATCGCCATAAATTAGCAGCACGGCGACAGTGATAATGATGTGTTAACAGTGCGCGTATCGCTGTTTACGCCGACACTGCCTGCATACCAACTCTGGCTGGGTATTTGTTATGTAACAATCAGTCTGTGGTATTTAGTGGTGTCATGTTGTTGGCTCATAATTTTATATTTCAACGAAAAGAAGGTCATTATTTTTTTGGATTTAAATAAATTTAGTTAAGAGAGAGCTTCAGTCCCGCGCGACTACCTGCTTCCCCCATAAGACCAATGTTAACTTTCAAATTCGTTACAACGTCAACCGTTCAACAAAAATCGTTTGTTTATAGCTCATTTGAAGGAACAAAAATTATGTAGCGATTCCAGTGAGGAGGATTTTTATATCGTTTTTTGTTTAGTTGTTAAATAAATCACAAACAAATTAGATGTAGGCCTATATACGGAATTCCTTATAAATTATCTAAATGTATAGCTAAATTAAATTCTACTCACAGAAATCGCTATACAATTGTTTGCATTTTAAATTAGCTAAAAATTAACGATTTTGGTTGAGCAGTCGAGGCTCTATCTACTGTGATATCGAAATTATGTTCACTGAAATCGCTAGAAAACTTTTTGTTCTTTTATTTCAGCTAAAAATCAACAATTTTGGTTGAGCGGTCGAGGCTGTACCGAATTTAAAAGTTAAAATTGGCCCTATGGGAGGACCAGATACAAACGCGATATTTTTCGTGTCTGGAGCCTCCTCTTAATGTGGTAAAGGATTATTACTCTCAAAGCCATTGAAAACTGTCAAATCGGGGATCTTACGTGATCATGCACGGCCAGACTCGATCATTTTTGTGGCAGGATGAAGTTGACTTTAACAACATATTTAGTTAATTACAGATCAGAAATTAAGGGGTTGAAGAATGTGGGTGAATCTTGGCTAGTATCGTACTTTTGTTAGATTAATAGTGAAACTAACATTGAACGGATAAGAAAATTTGAGAAGGAACTGAACCAAAAACCCAAGTAAAAGTAATCGAAAAGAAGCGAGAAAAATCAACATACCTCCAATATATAGCCTTATACCTCCAATTAGTCCTCACAATTATAAACCCCTCAAAATCCAATTTAGCCACACGACTCTGCATCGTCAGAACCACAAATAGGATTTTGTTATCAGGAAGAGGGATTACTACATGGATGCTCCACATGGCGATGTTTATCACGAACAAAGAAACATTAATTCTGATCCCAGAACACCGCTACAGCAGGCTACAACACGGCTGTGTGGCCGGGCGATGACGGATGTGTCCCCATCACCTGCTCAGGCTACTGCAGACCGCTCCGTCCGCTACAGTCCGGGGCATGTAACATGGCCCCGCCCGCCTGTAATACCTTTAATTGTAGCCTGGGCCACGTTGTTCGACTAAAAATATATTCCTTAAACTGCCGAACTGATACCACTGACCGCAGAAGTAGGTTCATCAGCACGCAGGAAATCTACTAAAAAAATACTAAAATTGAAATTAATGATCTGAACAACTGTTCTTTTAAATACAGATGACAACCATTAACGTGAAATCTGTGAACATGCTTTTCAAGCTAGAAAAATGTTTTCCTGCAGCAAACTTTACATTTTTTGCCAAAACTCTTAAACATGATAAAATTTCAATATTTTACAAACTTGCCATTAATAAAAGTTAAAAGACAAACATTTTGTCAATCTTAAAATAATATAATGTTAAGGTAGCCTATTATTACGGATTAAAGAAATAGATTTTTGTTATCGATCAAAATCTAAACACTGAACATTACCATTTTATACTACTGCAAAAAATACCCTTCCCCCCTAGCTCTCTCCAACATGTATTTTCGTGGCTGCCTTATACCACTATTTTCTCGTCAGTTAAATTGTATATAACGTTACCAGACCGGTAAGTTCTAGTTCTGTTTTACCGGAGGGCCATGATAGTTCCCGCGCGACTCAGAGGCGAGTGTGGGATTTTCATGCAAGTAAGGTAAAACTTACCGGGCATGTGACGCACGATACTTTACATCATACTACTCAGAAAGAACCCTGTTTTTATCATACCATATTCCTTGCATTAATTATTAAGTTTCTCAATTATTCAAACCTAACCTGTAACAAACATTCATTTGCTGCTACCAGTGCTGCCACTACATTCCTCTGAAATAACCTATAAACATGCATTACACGTCGGTTTGCTGCAATCAGCTGATTGTTTTCATTGTTGACTTCCATTATTTCCTTTTCCTAGTTTTTTTAATCATACCATATTCCTTGCATTAATTATTAGGTTTCTCAATTATTCAAACCTAACCTATAATAAACAATCATTGGCTGCTACCAAGTGTACAAGCGTGCATTAAACATCGGCTTACTGCAATCAGCTGATCGTTTTGATTGTTGTCTTCCATTATTTCCCTTTCCTAGTGCTCGGCAAATATACTGAGCACTGCACGGTAAATTTACCGTGCAGTCATCGGCAAACAGCAACTTCCCAGCCAAGAGCAAGGCACAGAAAACAGTTGTTTCTGTGTAGTATGATGTAAAAACACTTCCCAAACACAAACATCGACTGCTCAGCCGGTCTAACCGATTACGCATCGCACCTGTGCGCCCGGCAGCTGCGTGATAATCATCACATATTAATAATCATCCGGCTAATAACGTATGAGGAATAGTTCTCACTCGTAATTTATTAATTGTCATGTCATTTCCTCTGGACGTTAAGCGCTGAGCGAGCGGCCCGCATCAGACAGGTGGGGAAGGTTGTAAGGTCGTAATTCTCTTAACACGTGTTTACACTAGGTCGCTGTGGTGAGTGAAAAGTGAATTTCAAATGTATAACTGGATTATTGTTTTGTTGTCAACTTAAAACTGACACTAGAGGTAGTAAATTGGTTCAACACATCAGGAAATCTCGTTCTTTAAATTTGTCGTAAATTTAAGTTTCAATATCTACTGGACGTCTGTCCTCGATTCTGGGGATCCCCGATGATTCTGGGGATCGCCGAAGATTCTGCGGATCGCCGATGATTCTGAGGATCGCCGAAGATTCTTAGGATCGCCGAAGATTCTGAGGATCGCCGAAGATTCTGAGGGTCGCCGAAGATTCTGAGGATCCCCGAAGATTCTGAGGATCGCCGAAGATTCTGAGGATAGCCGAAGATTCTGAGGATCGCCGAAGATTCTGAGGGTCGCCGAAGATTCTGAGGATCGCCGAAGATTCTGAGGATCCCCGAAGATTCTGAGGGTCGCCGAAGATTCTGAGGATCGCCGAAGATTCTGAGGATCGCCGAAGATTCTGAGGATCCCCGAAGATTCTGAGGATCCCCGAAGATTCTGAGGATCGCGAAGATTCTGAGGATCCCCGAAGATTCTGAGGGTCGCCGAAGATTCTGAGGATCGCCGAAGATTCTGAGGATCGCCGAAGATTCTGAGGATCGCCGAAGATTCTGAGGATCCCCGAAGATTCTGAGGATCGCCGAAGATTCTGAGGATCCCCGAAGATTCTGAGGATCGCCGAAGATTCTGACGATCGCCGAAGATTCTGAGGATCGCCGAAGATTCTGAGGATCGCCGAAGATTCTGAGGATCCCCGAAGATTCTGAGGGTCGCCGAAGATTCTGAGGATCGCCGAAGATTCTGAGGGTCGCCGAAGATTCTGAGGATCGCCGAAGATTCTGAGGATCGCCGAAGATTCTGAGGATCCCCGAAGATTCTGAGTATCGCCGAAGATTCTGAGGATCGCCGAAGATTCTGAGGATCCCCGAAGATTCTGAGGGTCGCCGAAGATTCTGAGGATCGCCGAAGATTCTGAGGGTCGCCGAAGATTCTGAGGATCGCCGAAGATTCTGAGGATCGCCGAAGATTCTGAGGATCGCCGAAGATTCTGAGGATCGCCGAAGATTCTGAGGATCCCCGATGATTGTGATGATTATCAAAACCTCATTACAGCTAGAGTATAGACAAAACAAACAATTTGTACAGTTACATAAGTTGTAAAGTAGTAAGTTGTAAGTTCCTCTGTATCACAGTCACTCATTCGCCTATAATGGGATGCGCCACAGAGAAGAATCAATTAGAGGTCAATTTTAAATGGGTCTTCTGTTGCGCCCAAGTACTATTTATAGTTAAATCAAGTTACGGTTACAGTTAAGTTACTAGTTATTAGTTACATCCAGTTACTAGTTACAGTTAAGTTAAATTAGGATAGGGCAGCGACGGCGCTGCTCTCTCGCAGAGTTAATGGGAAACTAAGTCCTCGACACACTCTGGGCAGCGCTCGACACACTCTGGGCATCGCTCGACACACTCTGAGCGCAACATAAGAAGATTCCTCTGTTTGATTCTCCTCTGTAGATGCGCTCCTTCCCAGTGTGAAACGTGCTTGTCGTATACAGGATGATGCTACAGACTGATTCAAATAAGAAGGTCAATTCCTTCCATAAAACCAATGCTAATCTCAGCACTGGGTTAAGGAAGGAGAGGCCACGTTATTCGACTCGTACTACGATTACAAGGTATATTCCAAGTCAAATAACTTGGCCCCACGCCCTTCCAAAAGCCTGGTGCTAAAATCAACATTAGTCTTCCGAACGGACTAGTCTGGTAATTTCAGTCATTCTTTACCTTGTTTATTGTGTGCAATGCTGCCGTATTTCTCACCGGGACAACACGGCCGCCATGTTGATTTTGAATCATCCCTCGTCATCCAGCTCTCCCCGCCCCTCATGTCTCTATAAGGGATGTTTCATACGAGGGTGCCGCTAACTACCTTTGCCGCCCCTCTCGTAACGTGCGGCTAACCGGCTCCGTTAGATTGTGATCTATAGATAATCTATACCTTTATTTTTGTTTTAAACGATTTTTGGAGATGGCATATCGCGCAATTGACCGATTACGGTATTACAGGAATGAAAGAGATCTGGAGGTGTATATTGAAAACATTTTTTTATTTTCAAGTTTTTTATTTACACCTTTCCAGTTATTTCTGAAACTGAGAATATTGCAGAATACATGAAGTAAAGCAATAATTAAAGGTGAGGTAGTTAAATAGATAACAAAAAATTTTAAAATACACAACATCGCAAAGAGGAACCGACGTTAGCAGTTTCGTTCCTTACAAATTATGGATGAAATCCTATACTCTTATATGAGCAATGTTATCGTCCGTCCGTTATTGTATGCTTGCTTGCTTGCACAACGATCTCAAAAATGGCTCCGAGGATTTCCTTCAAAGTCTGGAAATAAGTAATTTACAACTCAAAAACTTCTTTTATGCAGATTTCTTGGCCGGTGAAAATCCATCAACGTAATAAATCGAATTTAAAAGTTGTAAAATTTAACATTGGCCTCACGGGTTGCCGTGATGGCAACGAAAATAAACAAGGAAAGTGTAAACAATTGAAGTAATCATAACAGCTGTTTGGAATCTACAGCCATCAAGGGAAAATACAGCAAGTGGGTTGAAGAGTCCATGGAGTAATAAGAAAGGTTTCTATTTATCAATTTTATGACATTGAAATATTTTATAGTACAGTAGAGTCCCGCAAACCCGGAATTCAATAACCCGTAATTCTGGATAACTCGGAAAGCCTGCCAGAGCAATACAGTGCACTGAGATTCCAGGCCAGAGCATGGTTTGACACATATAAAACAGTTTTGGTTTTTATTTAAGTTTTTTTGTAACTGATAATATAGTATTTGTATTTTTTACCATGCAATAAATAAATTATTTCTCATAGAAATAACAGAAACTAGTCTTATTTTTCCTTATTTCCCAATAACTCGGAAATTTCACAAACCCGGACACCGTTCGGTCCACATTAGACCGGGTTTGTGGGACTCTACTGTAACTGGATGCACTGGTAAACATGAAAAACACCGAGCAAGGCTCGGTCCACCAGGTACTTGAAACAAATCCAAGATGCCCAATTAAACTTTATATTACGAATTCGCCCAAAAATTATGAACTTTATATTTTCTTCTGTAGAAAAATATATTCAGATATTTAAGTATTTTGTAACCCTATTAACACGCATATGAATATAAAATGACCCTTAGTTCTCCACCTAACAACAAGACCTTACATTCCGCCTGCTCCAAGTGTCCCTTCCAAATACCGGCTCACAAATCAGTAGCGGCCACAAGCCACAAGCCCAGACAAATTTTAAATTTCCCAGACACTTCGCACTAAAATTCCCCGTCCGGGGGATAAATTCTGGGCAATCAGCTAGCTGACACGCGGCGCGCCGTTCCCCCAATCCATTCAAAAGTTTACAGTCCGGCGCTCGTCGGCTCGTAATTAAATTAAGAGTTAGGAGCCAAAACCGGCATTTCTCGTCCCATGTTTACATGTGTCGCGAGAGTTACGACTCGCCTCTACCTCCACCTGTCCATGCGGGCCGCTAACTCAAGGCTCAACGGTTAAAGAAATTTTCTTTTGTCGATTAACTTAACAGTCTGCTGACACATATGAACATCAATCCTATTACTTTAAATGAGCAACTCTTGTATGTATATAAATCCTATCTCGAAAACGGCTCTAACGATTTAAAAAAATTTTGCACACAGGTGTAGTTTTTAAGTTCACCCACTTACAGTTAGATTTTTTAAACTAGAAGCTGTTAAGACGAGGTGGAGTGTCTTTGGCAGTGCACTTCTTTTGTTTCACCAACGATATTCTTCCCCGTCTTGATCGCTTCTAGTTAAAAAAATCTATCTGTAGTTGAATTTGCTGAAAAACGCAAATTTTTTAGAAAAATAAAATTTAAAGTTTTAACATGGGGTCATAATATGAGTTGCCGTGATGGTTACAGAATTACAAGGAAAAGTAAACAAAAGAATCACCCAGCTGTTCATGACCAAGCCACTTAAGAGGGTTCCCTACCTACCCCAAAACATGCCTAAAACACGTTCCGCGCGGTGTCATTTAGCGCTTACAGTTTTCAAAATAAAATGTAATTTAACAGAGCATTTCAAAGACAAAGAGTTGTAGAATGTTAATTGCTAATCCAAAATCGTTTATGTTAACGTATACTGAAGATACATTCCGTTGAAGTTGACCAAATTTAACGCCATGTATCTTTTTAATGAGTGAGCATAAACGAATTTGGAGAAGCAATAAACACTCTGCAACTCGTTATCTTTACAATGCTATTCCCGAATTACTTTTATTTTAAGAATTGGAGACGCTAAATGACACCGCGTTTACCCCTGCAACGGCTTGCGCAGCGAAAAGTGCACAAATTTATCATGGGCTCTTATGGAGCCGCAGTTCCAAAAGTCGCCGCTAGTGTCGCAGAAAAACGAAAACTGGCGTAGGTAGGGAACCTTCTTAAAACTTTTATAGCACGTTGCCAGTAGAGTGGAATAGAACAGAGATAATCCTACAATTGAGTACAGATTGCTCATGGAGTATTATCCCGTCTAGAAATCCCAAACAGGCAAACAGCTGTGTTTTAGGTTAATTAGAAATAAATAATATCAAAGCAACAACATTTGCAAATACAATTTATGAAATAGAGATAAGCAAATATTACATACTACACCATAATACATGTTATGCCGCTTGCTTCCTTGACACCTGCTGCACATATGCAATAATAATAACAATACCAATAACAAATATTTTATTGATGTAAACAACTACAAATGTTGTGTATCAATGTTAACAATACATAAATTTTGAAAATCAAATATATTTCTAATAATACATATAGTTATAAATTTATAATTGGTAAAAAAAGAAGTGAAAGTCTCAAAAGTTTCACAGTATAACAATTAATAATATGACTTGATTATTGTTTTATTAGTAATTTAGTTTTATATGTAACATATTTAAAATTTAGACAAGTCCATAAACTCAGAAAATTGATAAAAAGTATTATTTATTAAAAATTGTTTCAACTCTTTTTTATATTTTTTAAAATTCATTTGATTATTGAAATAATTTGGTAATTTATTCATTAATGTTATACCTGCACATGCTGGAAGTTTAGAAAATAGTTTCAATCTATGTTGTTGTGGCCGAAAATTATGACAGTTCCTAGTGTTATAATTGTGAATATCTTTTCCTATAATTTGTTCACTTTTGTATTTGAATATATGCCATTCTCACCTCCAATTCTCTGTTCCAGGCGGATGTTCCCCACGCTGAGGGTGTCCTTCACGGGTCTCCGCCCGGACCAGCGGTACGCCGTGCTCATGGACATCGTCCCGGTGGACAACAAGCGGTACCGCTACGCCTACCACCGGTCCTCGTGGCTGGTCGCGGGCAAGGCCGACCCTCCCGCGCCCTGCAGACTCTACATGCACCCGGACTCCCCCTTCACCGGCGAGCAGCTGCGCAAGCAGGTCGTCTCCTTCGAGAAGGTCAAGCTGACCAACAACGAGATGGACAAGAACGGCCAGGTCAGTAGTGCGAACTTCTTTTGTCCGTGTAGCTTCTTCAGAGAAGAATCAAAAGAAGTCGCGTTTAAGAGTCTTCCTACCCAGCCAAAAATGTTAAAAAACAACTCTCACGCGGACGACGCCCCATGAGTTAAGGGAAAATTTTAAATTCGATATAGTTGTAACAGGAAATGTCCAAACTACTAGAACTGCTTTTTGCAATTTCGATAATTTAAATCGTTTTTTTCTATAATAAATTTATAAAGTATGCTTTGGACATTAATATACGTGTTTTATGCCCTTTTTCAAAAAATAAAAAAGCAATTTCAGTAGTTAAGAGTATTATTTATTTAAATAATACCGCATAGTATGGATATATAAATAAAGGGCGCTAAATGGGTCCACGCGAAACCTTACATCGCAAAATGTGCACTGATTTAGCATGGGCTCTTATGGAGCCGAATTTCCAAAAGTCGCCGCTAGTGTCGCAGAAAAACGAAACCTGCCGTGGGTAGGGAGGACTCTTAAATGGGTCTTCTGTTGTGCCCAAGTACTAGTTACAGTTGGATCCAGTTACAGTTACAGTTAAGTTACTAGTTACTACTTACATCCAGTTACTTGCCACAGTTATGTTAAATTAGGAGAGGGCAGCGACAGTGCTGCTCTTTCGCGGAGGTGATGGTGAACTAAGTCCTCGACACCCGCTAGCCAGCGCTCGACACCCGAAAATTAGATTGTTTGATTTTTCTCTTGTGGTTTCTTTTTGGGGGGTACCGGTGATAATTATTTTGGGATCGTTAAAGTCCCTGAGAAGATGTGGTGTAGTTGTTGGCCGAGGAGGTCCCCGCAGCTTCGTCCGGCACGGATTACCAGGACTAAAAATAGTCAGAAGGTTGAGTTTTATATACGTTTCTGTTCCTTGATCTCCTATAAAGCAGGGTTTTGTATAAAAAAAACTAAAATATTTAGTCAGTGACATTAACTGTAACCGTTGAATCCAGAACAAGTACATGATCAGGAAGAGAACTACATGACTTTGAAGGTCACGACGATTCCTTGACGATAAGGTTAACAAAACCTTTAAACAAAGAAACTGTTGTGAAAAAGCAAGCGTCAAATCGGTGCTGATATGATCGAAGCAAAGAGGTACTGTAAATGTTTACACAGATTATTTTGAAAAGTTAATTTCGTAAATTCTTAGCTTTGTAAGAAACATCGATTTGCGCTTATCCCAAAGTTACTGTCCCCGAAGTACAATTTTCAGCGAAAAGTAACGCCAACGTTACCGCCCTGACCGAACACACACGTCAAGACTGACACATTTCCAAAACAAAACGGGGTACAGAAACCTAATCCAAGGCCAATAACGAAACTACCGGCCAACAATGCCTAGAGATCCTCTTGACTGTGAATGATGTTGTATCGACGATACTTCCGCTGGCATTGCTACCCTAGACAACATCTACTGGCAGCCACAACGCATCTGTCAGCGTGTCAACGTGTCAGCGTGTCAGCATGTCAGCGTGTCAGCGTATCAGCGTGTCAGCGTGCTCTTGGTGCTAAATAAGAAAACGTCTCTCATCGACCATTGCACTCGCAGCCAGTGTTTGGTATCGATATCCGATATATCGGAAATATCGACTTTTGGTTTCGATATATCGTTATTTTCATATCGATATTAGATTTACGATACTATCGAAATATCGATATTTTACTTCGATATTATCGTTAGTATTGATATTAGCAAGTTTTTAAGGATAATACATAAATAAAATACAGTTTAACCTTTCCTGCACTTTTTCATTAGTAGTAAATAAATATTATCTGATAAGTAAATATTAAATATATCAATTTGGAAATAACTTATTAGCTACAATAAATGGTTTTTAGTTACATTTTTTATTTGTTGTTTTGTTAGTTGTAAAGATATGGTTATCCACAATAATTTCAAAAAATTATCTCGGCTATGTAGGCTACTTAAAACAAGAGTCTTTTGCAGTATAATAATTTATTTTACCATTTTGATCTGATATTACTTCAAAGTTTACATTTAAACAATTTTACATCAAATGGACGTCACAGGTGTGTGCTAACTGTTGTGATACATACCGTATGCATTCGATTATTTATTTAAAAAAATCTCTGATATATCGATATTTTTCCGATATATCAATATTTTGATCCGATATTTTCGGATTATCGATATCGAGGGTCCGATATTACCGTCGATATAAATATCGGTGTTTTCTTTCGATATCCAAACACTATGTCAGCGTCGTCTCGGTGCTAAATAAGAAAGCGTCTTTCATCGACCATCGCAGCTGGCCGACGGTTGGCGCTCAGCTTCGCTTAATGACTCACATTTTCACACGTTGACAGCTGGATTGTCAAGAAGTGGTCGGTGTCTTGTTAGACATTTTTTTTGTCGCTGACTGTCCGTGCTCGGTTATTATTGTCTGAGTTGCGCCACCGGTTTGCGATTTGCGGTTCGCTCCAGATAATAAATCCCTGGTCGGTTTTATTGTTCATTAGATTTTATGGATATGGATCAGTCAATGCATTGAAATCATTCCTTTTCCAACTGGGAAACGTTTATCGGTACTATAAAATCACGCGCATAAAATTCTATCGATAGTGACATGACACGTTTTTCTACTCTGAACCTTATACGGTTATGCGGGTTTTCAAATTAAGCCTAATCAGTTGTGAGAAATGAAATTAATTCAGTGATTAGTTTTATTACTGTGTTGGCTAGCGGTTTGCGAAGATTAAACTTGATTTATTGATGCAGTTATATTTTACTTTACTTCTAATTAACTGTAGGTCAATTGCACATAACTCAATCGTAGACGAATAAAAATAGCACTTGCTGATTGAAAGATAGGTCAAATGCACATAACTCAATCGTAAACAAATATAAAAGAACAACTTGCTGTTTAAAAGATATTACCCCAACCCCTTCGTAAAATGAGCTCCCTCAAAAGAGAAGGCGAAATACAAATTGAACAATTTGTCGATAGCGTTGTAAAGTCAAGCATCGTTTGTGCTGGTTTCCAAAGTTCTTTCCATCACTTTAAAAATAACTTAACTATTTATTACCCTTCGCAACTGAAAAGTTCTCGTTTGAAGTTAAAATGACAGCTTTATTTAACAGTAGAATTTAACGTTGCGCTCTTTTTAAAAAACAACAAATTATACAGTTTTCTTCACATCTTCCGAGACATCTAATCGACATTTTATCGTTTCTTAACCAGCCATTAGTCGGCAACTTAACAAATCACAGATTTGGTTTTCTACGACTTGTACTCGTTCTAGTTCCATCTACTAGACTTATCGATGTTTGATGGTGTGACTAATAGACTAATTACTGTTATAAACTAATCGAATAATCACTCAGTATTCGATAGTGAGAAGTATTCGATGGTCCGAACGGTAGGCGGTGTGACGTGGCAGTAGCGCATTGTGCCCGACCAACGCATAAAGTACTGTTTCTAGTTTCTAGTGTTGATACCCGGCTTGTCCATAGGCTTGTTAGCCTACAATGAGAAAATTACGTAGTTTACATTCACATCTTAACTAAAATTACAATCAAACGGAACATCATGCGTACTCAAAAACAATGTCTGCTCTCAGAATTTATCACGCTGAAAGACTCAACAAATCTCCGAATTTGTTTTCTTGCAACCCATAACTGAGAATATTTATGAATTGCAGGCGTTCCCTGAATAGTGGTTTTGGGTAGTTCAGTTTAGTAAAACAAAGCAGAAACTTTAAAAATAGCTTTAAAAGCGGAGAAGGAAATTTTATAATCTAGTTTAGTTTGTGTAGGCTACTTTTACATAATAGTAACCATGTATTATTTAATAACTAAATTAATTTCGCATTTTTGAGAGATCGTTACGCTTACTTTACTGCTAGTTTACTCGTCAAATGTTTAGTTCAATTCACTCCACCCACGATACCGCCTCAAACAAATTCACCATACATAATTCTTATTTCCTAATCTTCACTAAAAAATCCTTAACAATTTCCAGCCAACATCAACTCCCGAGTAGTCTACTATAGTCAACGAATGGTTCCATCGACTACTCGGCAATCTAGTCGACTATGATATTTTTTACTAGTTTGTATTCCTATTCGATTATTCTTACTAATCGACATTTGATTCTTTGCTTGACATTCATTGTTGGCGATGGTGATTTTTATATTTTGATTTGGATTTTTGCGGACATTTGCCATCACTGATTAGTAAAAAACAAGTTTCACGACGTTTCGGGATCTGGAATCTGATCCCGTCTTCAGGTGGAAGAAAACCTAGAACATAACAAGATTAGTAACACATGGCCAGGAAAACCTGGACAAAAACACAGCTAAAATAGAGAACTGTAAAAACAGTCATAAAAATACTATATTCCTGTGTTATTGTTTTTCTTTTCAGCATAGTGTTTTTGTGACTGCTTTTACAGTTCTCTGTTTTAGCTGTGTTTTTGTCTAGGTTTTCCTGGCCATGTGTTACTAATCTTGTTATGTTCTAGGTTTTCTTCCACCTGAAGACGGGATCAGATTCCAGATCCCGAAACGTCGTGAAACTTGTTTTTTACTAATCAGTGATGGCAAATGTCCGCAAAAATCGACATTTGATTGTTTCTTAACCAACCATCAGTTGACGACTTAACCGATTAGAAATTTGGGTTTTCACTGCTTACGCTCGTTCGACTAAATCGAACGATAAGATAGGTCGACTAGACTATTCGATACTATAATGCTATAAACTAATCGAAAACTCAAATTATTCGATAGTGAGAAGTATTCGATGGTCCGAACGGTGGCGCTGGGCGTTGTGACTGTTGTGACGTGGCAGTAGCCCATTGTGCCCGACCAACGCATAAAGTTCTGTTTCTAGTGTTGATACCCGGGCCTCAGGTGACAGTAAATTCTGGTTGTCAGCCACCTACGGCGCCCCGCGGGGGACCCCCGGGGGCCTCCCCCCCCCCCCCCCCGACATTCCGAATTCCAACCGCGTTCGCGCCGCGCCCTCCACTAAATTAGGGGATTTAAATATTTAATAAAATTCGTTAAAGGGCCGTGTAAGTGTTTCTGACGAGGTTGTGATTTATTCGTGAGTTTCGTATGAGATATTTTGCCGTTCGTTTGTATAGCAAACGATTTAACATATGATTTTTAAGAGAACATATCGAACGATCTTCTGGTAATCGAAGTTCGATAATATTTTTTGTTGGACAGGCCTTGATATCAGAATTTATTATATTTACTATCGATTGTTTTGTTCCTCTATGTAAATATAGTCTACATGCCGATAGTATCTTAGCAAAGATGGCGGATGATGAAAAGTAAGGTATAGGTTGCTTTAGTTAATTATATTAATGATTGTAACGTTTTAATTTAGTTTTTGGCTAGCTGCATTATGTTCAAGTACCTGGTGGACCGAGCCTTGCTCGGTGTTATTTCATGTTTACCAGTTCATCCAGTTACTATAAAATATTTCAATGTCATAAAATGTATCAATATAAACCTTTTTTATTGCTCCATGGACTCTTCATCCCACCTGCTGTATTTTCCCTTGATAGCTGTAGATCCCAAACAGCTGTTATGATTACTTCATTTGTTTACACTTTCCTTGCTTGTTTTCGTTGCTATCACGACAATCCATAAGGCCAATGTTAAAATTTTACAACTTTAAAATTCGATTTATTACGTTATTAGATTTTCTCTGGCCAAGTAATCTGCGTAAAAGACGTTTTTGAGTCATAAATTACTTATTTCCAGACTTTGAAGGAAATCCTCGGAGCCGTTTTTGAGATAAATGTGCAAGCAAGCATACAAGCAAGCATACAAGCAAGCAAGCAAGCACGATAACATTACTTATATAAGAGTCTAGGATTTCCTTTTATAGAGTTTTAGGTTTTATTGTTCGTGAGAGAATCGACTAATATAACTGACGATGGTTTCGGTTATTGTTTGTTACCGATACTTATTCATTACTGACAGTAGTTGAAACAGTACATCGAGTGTGTTAAACACGATAGGTTGATAGTTGACATCGGATTACCGAAACCTAAACGGAGTACACTTAAACGAAACTGATCTTCGCCCATGTTGAAATATAGGAGCAGTTCGGTTACTAAACATGAGCAAAATATATAAACAACAATTTGTAGAAATATAACTTGTAAGGGCAGAAGATCAGATATGAAACTCGTACCATTTATTCCGTGTGTAGGAATGGTTAAAAGTGATGATTTGTGGGTTGAAATTGTTAACGCAATGTGTAAGCGGTAACGAAGAATTACTTAGGTGTGAAACAAGGTCGTTGGAATCTATACTTATTTAATACACGAGCAGTTTTTTTGTTACAAAGACTCCTCCTAAACTACTGAACCGATTTTCATGTTTTTGGTGTCATTGGAAAAAGCTTGGCGTGAAGTTTTGCAGGAAATTAAATTAAAAAAGGTTTGACTAAAGGGAAGAGCCCTAGACGCCCTTAAAGTTTCGTATTAGTCCATAAGATTTAACATGGGAATAGAAATTTCAAATAAAGCAGCTGATTGGAGCAAAAAAAGTTTTTCAGCAAAGCCATATGTTGTTTATGGAATTGAAACCATTGCATGTAGAGCTGGAGGCATTTCAGTTGATGGAAGATGTAAATAAATAAACTATTATCCTAATACATACTTAAGGTCAGAATTCAGTTTTAAAAACATTTATTTGGAATCACATGTGTGAAGATCTTAATATTTACTTATGTTTACATTCCAAAGAAAAATACTAAAAGGAGAAATAAATTCTTATCTATAAATTCTTTAAATATAAACATAAATAAAAGACAAAAGAAACAGACTTAACATTGATTATAAATAGATTTATTGAACCATTTTAGTTCGGTTTGAGATTAAGCCGGGTCATACGCTACTTAGGGCCGCGAAACATGGATATCTCCTTAAAGATGACTGAATATTCACAAAAAAATTCAGTATAACAGGAAGTTCAACTATATAATTAATAAAATAGTTCTAGAATACTGAACCATAATTATTTTTATTTTGAAATCAATACATAACAATTGCTCGATTTCGAGCAACAGGTTTACTAGTTGTTTTTATTGCCCTGGGTATGAAATCTGCAGTCGGCTCCTGTTGTGTGACGAAATTAACGACTTCACTGATTTCCGGCCGTGTAATGACTGGAGGTCAGTGCAACAATGGTCTTCCCACACCAGACTGGACTAGTTAAGAGATTTTATACGTCGTCAAGTGAATAATTAAAAATTTATATACATTTCTTACGATAAAAGTTTGTGCTGTCTGGATTGCCGCGATATAGCGACGCTGCGACAAAAGGCACAACGCGTTATTTGGCTGATAGAAAGTAAATCTATTGTTAAGGTACAATTAAATTTTCTAAAATTCGTGATTTAACCATCTTAGGCAACGAATATACACTGAAAGAAATTAGTGGCTAATCTAGAAAAAAATTGTGTAAATCTAGCAAAACTTAAACCCTAAATTTGTGACAGCAATACAATTCGCTATTTTACCCAAACGCTAAAGGGTTTTTTCGCATCAGTCTTTAGGACCACAAGGGTTTGATGAAGTCTGGCAGAATTGACTAAACAGTTTTTAGCAAAAGTGTTTGCTAAAATTTCAAACCAGATTTTTCTCAGTGTGATCAATTGTGTGGCAACCGTCCCCCCAGACATGCTGGCTAGGACATGGGAAGAGGTGAAATACCGTTACGACGTGTACCGTGCCACACTATAACGGAGCTCAAATTGAACTTTATTAAATTGCTAAAAAACTTGAAAATGCAACCTTTTTATACATGTATTTTAGCATTTATACAGTACCAGCTGATCAACACGGTTTTACCCGTGGAAAACAGAAAATCTTCCTTGGTTTCATGATTGAATGTTAAAGGTTGCCATGACAACTACATGAGCTTCCATATACTTTAACATTGAAACTTTGATGTATCATAGGGCGTAGCCCTGAGAGAATTTTTAAAAATCCGTTCTTAGTGGGTGCCTATGCCCTGAGAGGAACGTTCATGCAAAGTTTCAAGGTTCTAAGCCAAGTAGTTTGGGCTGTGCGATGGGTGAGTGTTATTTGACAAATATATAGTAGAGAAGAAGAAAAGATAAGTTTGTCACTTCACTGAAATATTTTGACTCAAAACTCCGGAGTTCTGTTATAGACACCTTGTATTATGGAATCGTGTTACCAACTTGCAGAATACCACCCCCACACCTCTAGACCTCTGATATTCACGATATCGGTATCGTATCGAATCATTCGATATTATTGTGGTATCGAAAGAAGGTTTGGAGTTCGGATCAAAAGTATCGAATCGTATAAAAATTATTATTCGCGTCAGGGGAGGAATGATTTATACGATAATCTGGCCAAAAATTTTCGAAATTTGAGCAATCTTCCATGACGTGTTTTTTTGTCCCTATAATACATTGTTTGTTTATTACTTTATTACTTGCACTTTATTACAATTATGTTTTTTAATGTAACATTTTATACTGTTTTATAATTGATTTATATATAATTTTTGTTACCCTATCTATATCTATTTTTTTACAAACTAATAGGCAATGGACAATCTTCAACATTCCCAGAAAAAAATTATAAGATCGTTATTGGACGTGTACAAAGGAAGAATTATTATCAAAATTGTTACGTAAAATAAATTAGCAAACTCAAGGTTAAAAGTACAAGTTTTCTAATAACACGTATTTTTAGTATATCAGTTACTGAAGTAGCATTAATTTCTTTAAACATTCCGTATTAACAATTAAAACAACCTAATTTAATATGAACTTAATATAATTTTTTAGTTTTTTCCTGGTATCCTCTGATCCGATACCGATCCCGACAGTATCGATACTTTGGATCCGATAATACCGAGTTATCGATATACTTTTCTTTCAATAGCCTACCGATTCGATACCAAATATCGGATCGAAGTCGGTATCAAAACGTCCCTACCTCAAATTCAGCGTCACGTCTCGCAGACGTGCGGGAGCGCGGGGCTGAAGGCTGAAGAAATACCCTGGTAGAAGTGTGAATTCGGTCCCCGAGGGTGGGTAATAGGAAGCAATCAGCGAAGATGGTATCGGCAGCAGGTGTGCGTAATTAATTACCAAGGTGTCGGGGGGATGTTTACCTTGCGTTGCCATGGCGACCGCCACGCCCCCGGGTAACGTCTTAGTCGATAACAGCTGATCGGGGTAAACTGCCGCTGTTGCCTGGCAACAGCATCCCAGCATCCCAGCAACCCCCTCGGTAATTTTGATAAGGTCGACCAAGCTCGAGTCTCCGGCGATTCAATGAACTTCTGGCGCTGTGTTAGGGGTTGAAATTTAAAGTGGGTTGTTTGTTTGATGAGTTTTAATTACTGCTGATGTATGGAAAATTTAAACTTAAAAAGTTTTTGTTACCGTCAACAAAATGAGAAAAATAATTGTATAAGCTTTTTAAGAATGATAAATACGATGGTTAATTTATATTAATTAAATATTCGATTTCGAACTTTCTTTGTTATTCAACATGAACTAAGAATGTTTAGGTATGGTAGGTTCACTGAACTTAAAGATCAGGAAAAATAATTGTTCGTAACCATCTCAATCAATTTATTTTGTTTATAGATTATATCCAGCATTAAGTGTTATACTCAGTGAAGTTTAAATTACTTTACTACGAATCGATTTATGAACTTTATACAATTGAGGTATCGTCCCTTATGTCCTCAGGAACGTACCAATTTATGGAAGTTTTCCGACCCTCTTCGTTTTTACCTTTCCATTCCCCCCCTCTCAGTCATTGCTTCTAAATACACCGTTATACCAAGACAATTCTTTGTGTCAGTCGAATTATATTCACGAGGAAGTCGACAATCGACAACCATTCGACAACCACTCTCCATACTCCTTGTCGGTAGAGATGGCAAAAGAATATCGATTTATCGGAAGTATCGAAACTTCAGTTCTGACATATCGCAAAACGAATTCGATATTGTTGTACCTATACCATAGGTGAATCGATATTTTTTGTCCGATGTACATGGCCTTAAGAAAACGGGGTTTTTACACCAATTTTAATGAGGTTGGTATTGGGATTGTATTCAGGTGGTAAAAATGTGAAAATGTGTACACCGTGGAGGAAACCTCTGATTATGAAAATATTTTAAATCCTCTTTGATTGTAAAACTGTCTTGTTTTCCTCCATATCGTTTTTTCTATGTATCCTCCATATCGATATTCTGCTTCCAATATATTGTATCTATCGATATTAACGGTTTCGATACATCGAAGCGATTTATCGATATCCCTTAATTTATCGCCATTCTGTCAGTGCAAACTGCAAAGTCGCCGCGCCGCGCGCCGTTCTTCGCACAAGTCGTACAAATTTGCAACACCCCCCTCCACCATAAGTCACCGGCCCCGACTCAGCGCGACGGGCGACGCGTTGTGTGTTGTGTGCAAAGCGCTAGGAGGCGGCGAACGATAAATTCGCGACTTTATGTCAGCCATGTTTTAATTCTCGGTGGCGGCGAGCTTTGTTCGACCTATCATTACCGAGGCAGTAAAACAATTATTACCGCATGGTTTATGCCGTGTGAGGTGGGCGCCACAATGCGCTGCTGTAAATAGCATTCGACACGGCTGTGGCGGCAGGGATGATTAAATTTTATAAGTGTTAGGTCGAGGGCCTGAGGGGTTAATTTGGAGTATGGGATAGCGGAATTTTAATACAGTATGGTATAAAAATTTGTCGGTTATTGTTTTACGGGTATGTCATAAAGGGTAATTATTAGAGTAGAGTGCACAAAATAGGACGGATGGCAAAAACTGTAGAATCATGAGATTGTCTGCTAAACCTCAACTGAAATTACTAAATAAAATATTTTTGTTGTGCTGTCAAAACTTTTTTACCTTTTTTAAGGCCTTTTACGTGTAAATTTGTGTTTATTGAGACATAAGATTATACAAGTTGATCAACTACCCAAACAAATAATAAACAATAATTTCGCCAGCAGCGCACTCACTCACCCGACAAATTTATTGCCCGTGCAATTATAGTCCTCTTTTAAATTTGAGCTATTTAAACAAATGTGCTAATGGCTCACGTTTGAGAATTTTGCCTTCGAGAACTAATATTAAGGATCATTTAAAAAAATGAATATTATAAGGACGTTTCAGATTTGGAATCTGCCTCAGTCTTCGAGTGAAAAACACAGAACAGATGGATGGCATAGGAATCTGTACAGGAAACCTATCTGTTATACATATAGGCCCTACGGTACTCTTTTTACGTTCACCTTTCAGTCTAATTATGAGTACGGTCTTGTATGAGCGGACGTTAATCTCCTCTAGAATACCTCATCCACAAGCCATCGCTTATAACTATCCACAATTCGCAACCTTCAAGTAGCTGAATTACAGGACACGCCACCGTTCCAGCCAAATAATATGGTACGAGTCAAAATTGAAGGGGTCCCCCGTAAAACGTTCTAAGCGACAAAATTTCAAAATCTGAGATATTCAGTGAAAAAAGTTCTCTAGAATATGAGCTACACTGTGGTATATTTTGTTCTGAAGATATTTGAGTTGGTAGCCCTGATTTCGTCTGTCAAAGTTTGTGTGCTTCGCGGGGCTGCACGGACTTTCCGGGAATAACGTTCTATTCGCCGAAAGATGGAATCCCCGCCGCTCGTTGTGCTGTCACCCAAGGACCAAAAATTGCGTAAATAAAAATAAAAGACGTGAAGTGAATATTGGAAAGTGGAAGGATAAGACCAGGAATGAATATAGAAAAGTTGGATTACACTATATTTCAAAAACTAAGTAGCCAAGGCCTGGAAATTGTCTCCAAAAGAAGTGAGTAGAATAACGTTTTAAGCGCCACATGTGGACTACTTTTAGCAAAATGACTTATCGCGTTTTAGTAACATCACGTTTTTGTACTTTTACACCAATAAAATTGTTCTACATTCAGTATTTTTGTTTCTGTCGGTATTCCTACACTGATGCGTTTTCTTCCAAAGTAGAAAAGCAGTCCGTCAGAGAACGTGTCAAGCGCCAGTCATTTAGAACGTTTTATCCCCTAAAAAAACACGTAAAATGTTTTAAGTGCTTAATGGCAAGTACAAATTCAATATACGGCCACACTATGATGTTATAAATAGGGGTTTCAAAATTATAAGTTCCAATTTTGCCATGATTATAAGTTCTAACCTTAAAAAAACCGTAAATTTTAGAATTCAACTTTCAACACTTGATTACTCGAAACTAGGTTATTGTTGTTTAGAACGTTTTACGGGAGACCCCTTCAAATAGCTTGGTCCAGCCCATCCATAAGACCGACGTTTAGCGTTGAACTAACGAACACCAGGGCCACGTTACTCGACTCGGACTGCACTCCTCGTTAGCCAGGTGAGGCTCAGGGCTACCACCTGCCCGCCAACAAATTGTTCTAAATTATTACGCATTATTCAATTTTACAAACCTGTTGGGCCGCTCGGTGGCAGCGAATCGTGGATGTTTGTCGCATTGTGGATTACTGTTTAGCATACGTGGGCGCTCCTGGCCCGGACTGCTACAGTGGGGACTGTAAATCCTCACTGCGGCGGGTAGGCGCGGACGGGGCGGTAGGCGCGGTGGGTGGGTAACTGTGCTACACTGTGGCGGTCACGACCATGTGATAGAAAAAGTGTATGGATAATGAGAATACAAAATTGTTTCATAGTCATAGAGTGGTTTACTCTGATGCATATCAGCGTTGGGTTTTTAAAATTGCCGTTTCCTCTTTCTTGACAAACAATGAAGATCAAATTGTAGTTTTAAAGATAATCCGCTACCAGCCGCGGATCCACCTGGTCAAGGTGGAAGATTTTGTGACATTTTAGATTTCTGAGACTTAACATGCTTTTGACTGGGGCACCAGTTAGAGACGTACGGAATTCGAGGAGTGCTGGAATGCTACTCAAGTGGATCACTATCTACTTGGATAACAGAACCCGGCATGTCCAAATTCAAAATTTACTTTCTCAGAAAGAGAAGATGGCCCAAGGAGTTCCGCAGGGATCTATTCTGGGACCAGTTCTGTTTTTGCTGCACGTCAATAACATTGGCTCAACGATCCAGAATGGAAAGGTGATCCAATACGCTGATGACACCACCATCTGCGTAAAAGCTATGTCAAAACAAGAACTGGAAGTAAAATCATTCATTAATCTCAACTCTTGCATCGAAATATTTTCCGAAATGAATCTGAAAACAAATAGTTCCAAATCCAATGTGATTTCATTTTGCCTCCGGCAGCAGGAAAATGACCTGCAGCATGCTGTCATGGTGGATGATATCCTCTTAGAGGAAAATGACTCCGCTAAATTCCTAGGAATGCACCTTGGTCGAGGGCTGACTTGGGGAGATAACGTCGACCACATTTGTGCCAAGGTTACATCAGGTATTTTTGCATTACGTAGCCTTGCAAAAGTTTGTTCAAAATTCGTGCTTTTAATGGCCTTCTTTGGTCTAATCTACCCCCATTTTTCTTATGGAATACGGCTCTGGGATAGTTGTACTAAATCGAAGCAAGAGAGAGTTTTTAGACTGCAAAAAAAAGCAGTAAGAATAATTTGCAAATTGCACCCAAGAGAGTATTGTATAGGGATACTTTCAGGGAGCTTGGCTTACTAACCTTGACCTGCCTCTATGTCCTTGAGGTCTCACTGTACTGCAAGTATAAGTATAAGTAGCGCACTACAGTATAAGTATAAGTAGTAGTAGTAGAATAAGTATATGTACTGCGGTATAAGTAGCTTATTACCGTCACAGGCTTATTCAGGAGTCAAGTTCATGAATAAGCTCCCTGAATGCATAAAACAATCACAAAATCAAAATCAATTTAAAACTCGATTAAAACTCCCTTTGATGTCTAAAGTTCTGTATTCAGTTGTGGAGTTCATGATGTGCCGTTGGGATACTTGAAATTCTAGGAGTTTTCGCGATTTAAAATTTGGCACTGGTGTTTCCTGACATTCAAAAGAAGAAACATGTATTGACGCTTGCAATGCAGTTTTATATTGTCAAGTACAATATTAATATTATTATCATTATTATTATTATTTTAGACTGTTCCTCACAGACACTGAATTGACATTGTTGTTGCTGTGTTGCCAGATCGTGCTGAACTCGATGCACCGCTACCAGCCGCGGATCCACCTGGTCAAGTGGCGGGAGCACGGCGGCCCGGTGCAGGACCTGGACCAGGAGCAGTTCCGGACCTACGTCTTCCCCGAGTCCGTCTTCACCGCCGTCACCGCCTACCAGAACCAGCTGGTCAGTAGATCATGTTTTTATACTAAAACCTCACATGTTGTTATAATTTTTGGGGGCTCTTATTACTGTGTTCGGAAAATCTGGTTTCAAAACTGTTACTTTAGGCATAACCCAACTGAGGCCGGCGGTCAGAAACATGGCAAAACCATGACGTAACCTAACCTAACCTAACCTAACCTAACCTAACCTGACCTAACTTAACTTATCATTCCTTCCCACCAAAAAATGTCGCTAGGTACGGTGGTCAAATTTGGCTTAAACAGCCCTGACGGCTGAGCGTTTACTTTAAGGATTGAACAAACCATCAGCATTAATCCTATTATTGAAATGGCTTCCAAACAATATGTCTGAAAGTGCCCTTAAATGTGCTGTGTGAAAATATGCTTATCCTTGCAATTCTTTTCTAACCTAACCTAACCTAACCTAACCTAACCTAACCTAACCTAACTTAACTTAACCTAACCTAACCTAACCTAACTTAACCTGACCTAACTTAACTTATCATTCCTTCCCACCAAAAAATGTCAAATTTGGTGGTCAAATTTGGCTTAAACAGCCCTGACGGCTGAGCGTTTACTTGTAGGATTGAACAAACCATCAACCTTAATCCTATTATTGAAATGGCTTCCCAACAATATGTCTGAAAGTGCCCTTAAATGTGCTGTGTAAAAATATCCTTATCATAGCAATTCTTCTCTAACCTAACCTAACCTAACCTAACCTAACCTGACCTAACCTAACCTAACCTAACCTAACCTAACCTAACCTAACCTAACTTAACCTAACCTAACTTAACCTGATCTAACTTAACTTATCATTCCATCCCACCAAAAAATGTCGCTAAGTGCGGTGGTCAAATTTGGCTTAAACAGCCCTGACGGCTGAGCGTTTACTTGTAGGATTGAACAAACCATCAACATTAATCCTATTATTGAAATGGCTTCCCAACAATATGTCTGAAAGTGCCCTTAAATGTGCTGTGTGAAAATATCCTTATCCTAGCAATTATTTTCTAACCTAACCAAACTCAACCTAACGTAACGTAACCTAACTTAACTTAACCTAACCTAACCTAACTTAACCTAACCTAACTTAACCTATCCTTCCTTTCTACCAACAATATTTCTCATCATTCATCAAATAAGTCACAATTTAACTGATTCAACCAAACTTGAAGGTCGACAAGAAGAATTGTACGATATTATTATAGAGCCTCTCTGGGCTGACGAGGAGAGGACAGATTAGATTATAACAGACGATGGGTTTTCCCTCAGTTTGGGGTTTCCCCTTGGTTCCCCGGAAAGCCCCTTGGTTTAACGTTGTGAAGATAATCACCATTTTCCAAAATTATTTATCTAAATTAGTGGTTCATTAGAGATTGGGACCTGGTAAAGGAATTGTGAAACTCCCATAACAGATCTCTATCTCTAATGAACCAATAATTTAGATAAATAATTTTGGAAAATGGTGATTATCGTCACATCGTCAAATTCAGCCTGCCTCCTGCAGGACTATCTGAAAGATTCTACTGTCATATTTTTACCCATTATTAGATAACAATAAAATGATATGCCTATATTGTGTTTTGATAGGTTGACCAATTTCAATCTATGAATTTTGAGAATTTATTTGTAGTTGTGGGATAAAATAATTAGAATTTTTATTGAAATATATTTTCTTAATACTCGAACAGTGCTAATGGTTAGTTTTTTATAGCTTTATTTAGTGATTGGTTGCAAAATTATTTTCAAAACTGTTCTGGATTACCTTCAAATGGTGAAAATAGCTTAGTTAAGTAATTATGAATTAATTATGAAAAAATAGCTTACAGCTAAACGAATAATAGTAAAAGTAAGACAAGTTTTGGTCATTTAAAACTTAACCGTTTCATCCACCTGAGATTTACACTAGCCGAGCTCAGTCCCAGCAGGGGGCGAGAAATAATTTCTCAAAATTAAAACCTCGTGTGATAACGGCGTAGGTGAGCCCGGGGTAGCGTATTGGAGTGAGTTACGGGTGTTATTCTAAAGCCGGCCTTCTGTTCAGATAGTGGTGAAATATGGTCTTAACAGCGCAAAAGATCTGCGAACGTGCCCCACTCGCAGCGGGTCGTGAAAAATTACTTTAATCTTAACGCACACTTTCACCTGCCCTACAGAGCCCTCGGGAGTCGACTTTACTGAGGGTAAACTTCGCCTTTACACACCTTTAGCTGTTTTTTGTATTTTCTACTGCCCGTTTTTCATGGCTTCCTTTATGCTCTCGGGTTGTAATTCTGTTTTGGTTGGAAGACTTTTCTTCGTGCTTTCGTTGGGTTAAACACACACGGCAACAAATTTCAACTTGAGTTGGGGATTCTTAGTTTAGAATAAATAATGAAACAGCTGGAATTAATATTTAACATGCTTAGTGGTATAAAATATTTCTGAAGGAACTATCACACCATAGGAAATATGTTGTGCAAGCTGTAAACTAATACTTGATGTGGTACCCGTAACATTTTCTGTATTAATATTGTCCTACATTAGTAAAACTTACGTAAAATTTACAAATTTACAAATGTTCTTCAGTTAGAACTACCTAAGTCAAAAGAATGTATTTCAGAAATAATTACATACTTTCTTTACTTACTGACACTTTGAAGTGAATGAAATAAAATAGGATTTTCTGATTTGATGTACCTATTATGTAATGTGAATTCTCTGAAATAATACATATTTCGTCGCTCTATTTGAAAATTTGTTACCTGGGACGTAAACATTTACGATTAACAGAATTCAGTTCAATTATATAATTCAAATGTTAGAAAGAAAATAATCAAATCTTCTCTTTCAGATTACGAAACTGAAAATCGACAGTAATCCTTTCGCGAAGGGCTTCAGGGACTCATCGAGGCTCACGGACTTCGACAGGTGAGCCAATCTAACAACTTTAAATATACCTGTTACTGTAAAATTTTTACTGTTTCCCTACTTTCCTCCTGAATTCCCACCTCACAATTAGAATTAACTTACTGATTGCTTATCTGCTCGTTAAACAGTGATTATTTATTTTAATTTTTTTAAATCTGTGTGCAAGAGTGCTTCCCCAATATGCTCTATGCACAACCAGCGTAGCCGAAGAGCCAGAAATAAGTTTTGAAACAAATAAATAATAATAAGTGGGTAGCGTTGCAGTCCGTGATTGGTTTCAGTTATTGGCTACAACGCGGTTGTTCCGTCACCTCCTCAGAAGTTACTAAAAGTTTATAGTTTACAAGCCAGGACAGGCTGTTAAGAGTTCTGAATTAAAACTTATGTCTGTTTTCAGCTTAGAAATTCCAACCAAATATATTGTTGGATTATTTTTCCTTTAATTTGAGCCTACAATCAACAATATTGTTTAAAGAATTCCAGTTTGAGATTATACGGAATTTTAACAGTTATCATTGAAATATGATGCTAATTAAAAATTTTCTTTAGGTCAATGTTAGGCTCTAACAAGATCAGGAAATGGAAATCTCCAAAAACTTAAAATAAATTCCACTGCTGCCATTTTGAAAACAGTTTGAATGCCCTATTGTCTCTAAGTGAGTAAAGTTCTTTCTAGCCCTCACAGTTCTGCCATTCCAAGTTCCGGAGACCATGTTCACAACTACTTTATGGACATTAAAAAATGTTTAAACTGGTTTTACAGGATCAAATACACTTCTACTAGTGTGTTAAATTGTCAATTAATATGAAATGTTTTAAAAATTTGCACACTTTATTTTTCTTGGAAAAATTAAAAGTAGGCTAGTTCCGTACGAACACTACAAAATTACATGTCATCATAGTTTTGATCAAATCTTTTATTCTATTTGCAAAAGAGGTTTTTTAAATACACAGAGCAATGAAAGACATATTCCTCAACTACTTAACGCTAATTGTTTATGTTTATCAATGGAAACTTCAGAATAATATTTAATTTTCTGGTTCCGTTTATAGTTTTAAAGGTTAAAGGTGCATGAAAAGGTTCCGTACAGGACTCGTGTGAATGGAAGTTTCAAATCAAGTAATTTTGTTATCGTTATTTCACTAATACATACCGAATTTGTGAGCAACGTATTTTGTGTTAAAGTTAATTCAATATTCTCACATTATGTACAAACTTTATATTCTTAAAAATAACTTGATTTAGGCTAAAACCAAAGGATAGATAAACAAAAACAAATAAAAACGAATGTTTAAGGTCGGCTTTAAGTTGTAGGACTAATAATTCAAGTAAAATGTTAACTAGTTTCTTTCGTGAATTCATACAGGATTACTATTTTTGAAGGAGTTTTTACAAAAATAAACAGGAAAAACTTTATTTTAATCTTCCTGATGCTCTGAGGCTCATCTATTCTGGAACGGCTGAGTTAGTTCCCGCAGTAATGTAAGTTTACCCAGGTGTGTGTGCCACTCACACACGCACAGCCACCGTGTGTGGCATCACAAAATGGAGTCCCGCAGCGCTCGTCGCATACATTACCTCTATTGACATCTCGGGTTCTTATCTTTTTATTGATGGGCCAATTCAGTAGTAGCCGTTGGACCGAGTGGGCGACGCGACGTCTCGAGTCCGGCCGGAATTTATCTCCATGTAGCCCTAATGTCCCATCGACAATACTACAATACTCGTGCCATGTAGCCCTAATGCCCCATCGACTCATGGCTTTATTGTTCTCTAATGTTTTCCTGGTCGGGATTCGTGTTCTGCTGGGATTGCATGTGTGGTGTGAGTGCCTCCTTTACATAATTGTCAGTAAGTGATATGTAGGGTGTGGGGTCATATTTTGGGATGGGTTTTTTATAGCATGCCATAGATGCTGCTGATCTATTTATTGTTAACACGCTCAATTGGATGTCATGAATTAATACGGTAAAGTAAGGCGAAAATTGATCAGCAGCTGCTGTATATTTGTGAAATTTTGAAGAGAACCCCTTGTTATGTACAGAAAAGAAATATACGATGAGTCCTCGAAAAATAAAGTGTTGTTTACCCTCATAACGTCAAGGGGGATCCAAAAAAGCGCAAAAATTGAAATAAAGTCAAATTAAAGTCGTTACTAATCAACAATTTTCGATGGTGGTTGTACGTAATTATCTTGAGAAACACAAATAAAAAATATATAGGGAACTTTCTTTACAACTCATCCTCTTATAAAAAAATTTGCCATATTGAATGGAATTTTATGGGGGTAAAACAACTTTATTTTTTTTCTAGACGAGGGCCAGGCTTCCAAGTTTTCATGACATGCACTGCAGCTTATTTAGCTTATTGTGCACCCTCAAGGTAGCGGCATCATTTTTGGGGTTTCATCGAATCTTTAAATTAGTGCTTAAAACAAGTTCTTGTCACATTTTCGTGAATGTACAGTACATCAGATGCCGATTTGAACCCGTAATTTTACAGTGCTAAATGGATATTTTAAATGCCTTGTGCAAAAAAAAGTATTCTAATCGTTTGATAAATACGTTTTAAACGAAAAATCAGAGGAATTCAGTGGGCGCCTTCAAAGTTTGAGTATGCAATCCAAGTGGTGTATCTATATTGCATCGAACCCCTTTGGGGAAAGCAGTGGTTTTAAAATGAAAACAACCGTTCACAAAACTGTTTGATATAAAAAGTATTACTGTACCACGATATTTCGAGCATATAAAACCACTGTAGAGAATGCAAGGTAGCTGAAACTCAATTAAACGCCGAGAAAAAATAATAATCACCTCGAAACAAAATATTTTCAACCAGTTGGTCAAATAACAGATTTGTGCCTGTAATAGCCGTCGAACACGCCCATTCCGATATTTCTGAAGGTGTCGAAACCCATCATAACTTAGAATAACGCTCTTTTAATGGGCCGAAAAAACGGGCCCTGGCAAAGGCGCCGCCTAATGCGCCCAAATTGCGGGACACCCTGTGGACGCGTCGCCGTCGCGTGTTCCAGGGTTTAATTATGTTTAATATTGTCCCGGCTTTATTATGGAAATCGTGTTCAGTGTTCACTCCTAATAAATAATAATGGTCGTAATGACGGACGGGGCTATTACCGAAATTCTTTTAAGGGGTCGGAATAATTTTGGCTCCAAATTTGTTGGGTAACACCTAACACCTAACACCCTGTGGCAGCGTTAAGGGGAAAATGGGAGAGTAGTGAGAATCGTTTACAAATCTGTGGAGAAAGAGATTTGGGTTAATTCAAACTTTAGGACGTGAATTGTGGAGTAGGTGTAAAGTTTGAGACTTGTTCTACACCGACAAAATGTAAATAATGAGGAAATATTGGGTAAATGTGTTTCATTTTAAAATAATTTTCAGTTTGTAACGTATGAGTTCACTGAAGTTTAAAGGTGTCAGGAAAACTGTATTGAAACCAAACTAAAAGCGTCGGGCGATGGATACGTAATTTATACTATTATTATAAAAAAACAAACAACTGTCAATTTTGTTTTTTACTCGGCGTCATTCCATTGCAAGCTTTAACATAACTCAAACAGCTTTGTACATTTCTTTGTACTTTTAATGGAATAGACCAGCTAATTAAGCAATGTCAAGACCTGGTCAATTATGTGACACTGAGTGTGTCGGTCAAAATAATTATAAAGCGAAATTCAAAGAGGCTGATTACGTTCGTGGGCTCTTTGACTACTCGCGAAACTGTTTTATCTTTCTGTTCCTTGTGTTTAAATGCTTCTCATAAAGTTTTGCACGGTAATTCGGGTCAACGGTAGGAAAGTTACCCGTTTCTTAGTCATTAACTTTAGGGCGGAGACCTTCTAGACCTTAACTGCCAGCGATGATTTATTGACTCTAACGAGTTGCCATATGCTAGCAGTAAAAGTTTGAAATATATTTATATACTAAAACAGATACCTGGAACGGGTTGCAATCGGACGTGTACACAACCGTTGTGTATTTACTGAAAGCTTCGGTATGGCGCGAGGACCAAGTTGAAATTAAGAGTCCTCTCTACCCAGCCAAAAATGTTCAAAAACACCGGACCCATGTAGACGCCCCATTAGGTAAGGGAAAATTTTAAATTCAATATAGTTGTAACGGGAAAGGTCCAAACTACTAGAATTGCTTTTTGGAATTTCAATAACTTAAATAGTTTTTTTTTTATAATCAATTTAAAACAGTCAACTTTGGACATTAATATATCGCGTTTTATGACCTTTTTTAAAAAATAAAAAAGCAATTCCAGTAGTTTAGAGTATTATTTATTTTAATAATATCGCTTAGAATGGATATGTTAAAAAATATGGGTGCTAAATGGGTCCGCGCGAAACCTTACATCGCATAATGAGCACTGATTTAGCATGAGCTCTTATAGAGCCGAAGTTCCAAAAGTCGACGCTAGTGTCGCAGAAAAACTAAAAAACTGCCGTGGGTAGGGAGGACTCCTAAGAAATAAATATATTTTTGCGTCTTAGACAAGAAATGACGCCGAAAAGAAGAGTTATTAACAATTTACGAAAGACCCCAGTTGAATTCCACACGGTATCGTTTTGTGAAACATAACTCTAAACCATCTACAGTAGTCTAATTTGACATATTCCAAGCGCTTCAAGTTTTCTTTAATTTTACCACATTCAATCTTACAACAATGGCGTTGGCAACACTGGCGTCGATATCCGGTGGCATCATTATCGACTCAACTTCCGGTCCACAAATTTACACCTTTGGTGTTACCGCCGCTCCACCCCCGCATGCGCAATCCTCCCCCCAGGCACGTTTTCACTTACTCTTTGGCCTTTTACGAGTTGTGTTTTATGTTTGTACTCCATGGCGGTGGCGGTCGGAGTTGTGTTTTATGTTTGTACTCCATGGTGGCGGCGGACCACCCCAGGGCGCGGCGACGTTTAGCCAACCGATAAATTAATATTTTCCCCGACAATACCGCCATTTTTACTGTCTCCGGGGCGACATAATTGGTGCTGCGGGCCGCTTTTATTGCGGCTCCGTTTTGTAGTTTTAAACTGAGTGCGCGTTTTATTAGTTAAATAAACGCGTAGGAAAATTACAGTTATTGAAGGTTGAATTGGTGGTTTAGCTGATGAAAATTGTTTTTGTTTGGCGTTATTGAAAAAAGAATGGGTTTGATGAATTTGATTTTTTTTTTTAATAACCAGTTTGCAGTTTTAATTAAAAGTGATTTTCGTCCACTGTTGACTGTTTATACAAGAGGGTTAGACTGATTAAACTTGTAGTACTGTCAAAAGGAATTAGTTTAAATTTTTATTTTGAAATCGCAATACGTTAAAACATCAATAAACTCGCCAATTTTTGAGTCAACGCATCATTACGTTTTTAATTCGAAAAACGTTCGTGAATTAATCCTACTTTTTTTATTAAACAGTACGACCGTGATAAAAAAACTCATTTTATAACGCATCCGAGAAAGTAATCATTCATGCTGCTTGTATAATTTATTATGCAATAAAAGTTCATTTAAGATTTTATAGTTACAAAAAAAAACATAATCAAAGATCGAACCAACAAAACAGTTTTCAAACCAATTCATAATTAGCAGTTTTGAGAGGTGTGATATTATTAAGGGTTAACTTCCAAGAAAACCGAAACAACCCAGTTGAAAATTTGTCCATGGATGCGGTTCTGATCTGACCACTAAGAATCTTATCACGCGTTCTTATATCGTGCCAAAATCACCTTTCACTCATATTCGCCTTAAATTATATAGAAAATACCCCCACATAGAAAATAGTATTAATAGAGAAATATTATTAATACCCCTTATTGATGGTCGGTGTCTAAACGGTATAATGTAACGTAATGTAAAAAGAACTTCACCCCTTGGGTTTTGAAACTTATCGTGTTAAAATTATAGAATAGTGATTATAAATCAAATCAATGCAAAAGGGATAGAAACTTACATAAAACAGAAACAGCTGTTTCAAAGTAAGTGATTTGTTGTGGTCAGTTAAAACGTTAATACTTTCACATCTAAGCTTTCCGTTACCTAGCCAAGAACGCGCACAACAGCTAATCTATCATAGACGTTAAGCACATTAGTAACAGATTACAACCAGTCTCTTTAGTACATTTCCCCGCACACTGCGCGCAGTGTTTCCACAGAGTAAAATATAAAATCCCTTCATGCATGAGCGCCCAAAAATTCCCTTGTTATCCCTGAGTTCTAAACTATTATCCCTCAGTTACGAATCATACAATTTTGCCATCTGTATTTCTTTTGTTGTAATTGTAATTGTGTGTATTCATTCTTAGCTGAAATTTTGACTTTATTAGTGTGAATGAAACAAGCTGATTGCAGTATGTAAAGGGAAGCGAGTGTTAAAATGTTTTGTTTTTCCTTGAAAATAGAGACGACATGGTTAATTTCAATTACAATATAATTGATACAAGAGTTGCCATAGCTGGCCAGGAACAATCCAAACACTAACAATAAAATTACTTAAAAAATAAAATACCCGTTTCGTTTGGTCTTACTTATAAAATTACTTTAGCAATTCTAGAACATCATGATCAAATATTACAAATTGATAACGTATAGTGAGGCTAGGAATAAATCATGTTTTCACTGTTAAATTATGTTATTTAATTTATTCCTTAATTATCCCTAGAAATGTCCAATTCCGTTTTTATCCCTTAAGAGTCCTTCCTACCCAGGGCAGTTTTAGTTTTTCTACGAAATTGAATTATTTATTTTATTTTTATTAAATAAATAACACTCTAAACTTCTGGAATTGCTTTTTTATTTTTTGTAAAAGGTGATAAAACAAGTTATATTAATGTCCAAAATTACTATTTTAAATTGATTATTAAAAAAATACTTAAGTTATCAAAATTCTAAAAAGCAATTCTAGTAGTTTTGACATTTCCCGTTACAACTATATTTAATTTAATATTATACTAGCAGCCTGCGTCACTTCGTGACTTAAAAACAACTTGGTAAAATAGGTTTTAGTTTTATGTTAATTATGTGTGGAGCTTCGCAGCGTAAAATACCTTTCAATGAGGAAATGTGAGAATTTTTGTGATTAAAAAAAATTTAGACTGATTCTCCGAGTCATAGCACTGGAATAAAATTGTCAATAATTGAACTCTTCATCGGGGTAAACTTTTAAAAATAACTTATTACTTTAGACTTGAAACTTCAATGTGGGTAAAAAATTCCTCACAGAATTTGAAAAGTTCATTTATTTTATCTGCTTAAAAAGTGTCTATATATATGTTCTACACTTTGAAATTTCGACAGTCCAGTCCAAAAACATTAATTTTGCATAAAATGGGGGTTAGTTCACATGGATTTTCATTGCTTGGCGCATCCTCATGTCTCTGTTTTAGGGGTTTCTTATCAAAAGTATTGAATCTAAATTTTCAAAATAACCCGCTTTTTTGTTTCGCATCTTATTTTCATACTGTAATTGGCAAATTTCTACCTAAGCAAATAACATAACTTTCTATTAAATGCCTTCATTAAATATGTATATTGTTATTGGTACATTTCAGAGTCGTGTAAAATAGGCAGGCTAACCGTTAACATTTCAATAAACTTTGCATTCCAAGTACATTTACAAAATACAGGTTTAAAATTTACATAGCGTTTTAAAAATTGAATCTTTTAGGTTAATAATCAACTAATATTTATAATTTTAAAACTCTAAACCTTAAACATGCATCAATGTGTTGAAATATGAATCGACGTGTATTCACTGTCAACAGTTTGTTAGAAAATACAGTACCTTCTTTATTCCACGTCCTGAAATATGAATACCTACGTTCCTTTTTAAATTTCTTTTTTTTTAGAAATGAAATACAATAAATTAATATACTACACAGACTATAATATTGTACAGACTGTTTGTCTTAGTTTCAATAGGACAAATTAAATACTCTTCCTTATTTTCTGTTGTCTTAAAAAAAGTCAATAATTAAAGAAACCAAAATCATAATGTGGATGAATGTTGATTGACTTTTCCTAGCCATGCATTCTGTGGTATATTTCTAGAAATATTTCAAATCTTGATCATCTGTTTTGTTATAAACTCGTATGAACTGGAAAGAGTTCACAGGTTCTAACACAGATAGTAGCACTTTCGCTGGAATTTCAAGAGCCTCCTGTGTGAAGGTTTTTCATGGGATATTTTCCAAACCCACAAAAGGCACATCTAGAGAATAAAAGCTTTAATTTCATACCAAATATGTGCAGAAAAATTAATTTCTAGGGGTCAATTTGCTTTGGACAAAATCCCAGAAATTCTTTTAATAATATAGATTATTTTCCCTTACCTCATGAGGTGTCTATATGTGTGATAAAATAGCAGTTTTTGAACATTTTCAGCTGGGCAGGAAGGACTCTTACTAAACTGATACATCCCTGAAAAGGGATAAAATCCCTTAAAATGGAAACACTGACTGTTCGCCATTTCCACTTTCCCACTATTGCAGTGTTCGTTTTCGCGTTCTCCGCTTGGCAGCGCTGCAGTACCTCCCATCACCTCACCCCTCTCACTTTTACGTTTTAGTAGCCGCACAGTAAATAAATGTCAATAGGAATTAGTTTTGCTCGACAATTAGTCCTCGGGGCGGGTTTTTTTGCGGCAAATAAAATGTTTAGGCGCGCTGCCCTGTGATTAGGCGCGCCGCCGTCGCCGCCGGCCGCGCGGCCTTTCCTCCGTACTTTGGCCGTCATTACGGCGTTAATCATTTCTTGAAAGGGGGGAGAGGGGAGGGGGGGGCGGTGATGGATGCACGCGAGACTGTTTTTGCCGATTTATGATAATCTTTATTGGGTTCGTTCAGCGCAGAAAGAGCCGCCTGTCCCAGCGCGGCGGCGCGGCTCGCTGCTGGTGTATTGGATTGTGTTTTTTGTTTTATTGTTTGCGTGGAATTGAAAATGCCGTTTAATCATGGGGAAATGTTTAGAGTTTTCTTCGTTTACACAGATTAGTAAATTTTTAACACCATAAATATTAATGTGTATACAATTGTATTTTCATACCTTCTCGGTCGAACGTATTATTAATTATAAGTAAATAATCGTTTCTGAAAAATGGAAATGTGCTATAGAACCTAAAATTGTAAACAAATGAAAAAACATTTTTCATAACTGCGACAGTATAATTTAATAGCTTAAATCGTTTGAGCGAATAATGATTTTGAGATAATTCATCTTTTTGGATCAGAATTTAATGTAGTTCGGGACTTATTATAATAATGTATATGGTCTGGTCTGCTTTGCCGCTTCTTTTTTATTAGGGTAGTATTTGAAAGCCAGCTTTGGAGTTTTAGATAGTGTGGGACCAAGCGTATGTTGAGAATTATGCAAAACTTTATTTTGGTACCCTTTCAGCATACAAACCTTATCCTAGTGCCCAATGGTAAAAATCACTATTTTGCTGCAATATAGATGCACCACTAAAATTGCATACCCAAAATTTAAGGCGCTTGAGGAATTCTACCGGTGCATTGGTAGAGAATCTTCCAAACGCAATGATATAAAGAACCTTATTTATATACAATTTTGATTTGATTTTTATAGAACCACTGACAAATTAACAGTGTTGAGCCACAAAGTTTCCCCACCACAAAGTCCACATTGGGACCGGCGCGGCGGGGAAGATTAGAATACCAACCGCGTAATTGATTAATTACTTCAAAGCCAACTCTTGGGTCAAAAAGTTTGGGACAAGCCTTCGGAGTAGTTTCATTAATATAATGCAAAATTCAACTCTACCCTTGTGGAACATGATTACAAAAGGAATAACCTATTCCCGTTGAAAGCAAACGAATGTATGCAATTCAACATACAACATACATACATGCAACAACAACAACATACATACATGTTGTCTCTTAATGTATGCAATTTTTGTTACTGGGGACCTAAAAACAACCGCGTTAAGTTAGTAATTATCGTAAGCTAGATATACCATTTCTGATTAAGAAATTATTCTTCAATTGAAAGAAAATTATCCAAAGGCGCATCATTACGCCGACATAAATAACAATCGAGGCAGTCGACATTCGACAGAAACCTCTTCGCAAACCTCATCAAATTTTCGTCCTCCTTCCAAACGCTACCGTGTCTGATCCGCGGACGGTTCGCGATAACAGCGCAATACCTAAACGAGCGATATGAATTCAATAACGCCGCCGCCGAGAAGGGGGGAGGGGGGAGAGCCACCCCCCGCCAGGTGCCAACGCTACCTAGCGGCCGCCCTGTCATTAACTCGCCGCCACACATCCGCGGCCGTCATTACCCGCGGAATTGCAGGTAACACGGGATCATAACATTATGAAAAGCGGCCCACAATAACCCGCGCTGGATTTGTCAGCCGCAACTGTCTTACTCCTCGCCTCCCTCCGGTTTTCTACCTTTAAGAGGTTCCTCTCTTCTTGTCCCTCTCCCTTTAAGAGGTTCTTTTAGCGTTCCTCCAGCCCTCACCCCTCAAGAGGTTCCTCTCGCCTCCCTCTGGTCTCTCTCCCTTTAAGAGGTTCCCCTCACCTCCCTCTAGTCCCTCCTCCTTTAAGAGGTTCCTCTCACCTTCCTATAGTCCCTCCTCCTTTAAGAGGTTCCTCTCACCTTCCTATAGTCCCTCCTCCTTTAAGAGGTTCCTCTCTCTTCTTTTAAGAGGTTCCTCTCACCTTCCTCTAGTCCCTCCTCCTTTAAGAGGTTCCTCTCACCTTCCTATAGTCCTTCCTCCTTTAAGAGGTTCCTCTCACCTCCCTCTAGTCCCTCCTCCTTTAAGAGGTTCCTCTCACCTTCCTCTAGTCCCTCCTCCTTTAAGAGGTTCCTCTCACCTCCCTCTAGTCCCTCCTCCTTTAAGAGGTTCCTCTCACCTCCCTCTAGTCCCTCCTCCTTTAAGAGGTTCCTCTCACCTTCCTCTAGTCCCTCCTCCTTTAAGAGGTTCCTCTCGCCTTCCTTTAGTCCCTAATCCTTTAAGAGGTTCCTCTCACCTTCCTCTAGTCCCTCCTCCTTTAAGAGGTTCCTCTCACCTCCCTCTAGTCCCTCCTCCTTTAAGAGGTTCCTCTCACCTTCATCTAGTCCCTCCTCCTTTAAGAGGTTCCTCTCGCCTTCCTTTAGTCCCTAATCCTTTAAGAGGTTCCTCTCACCTTCCTCTAGTCCCTCCTCCTTTAAGAGGTTCCTCTCACCTTCCTCTAGTCCCTCCTCCTTTAAGAGGTTCCTCTCGCCTTCCTTTAGTCCCTAATCCTTTAAGATGTTCCTCTCACCTCCCTCTAGTCCCTCCTCCTTTAAGAGGTTCCTCTCACCTTCCTATAGTCCCTCCTCCTTTAAGAGGTTCCTCTCGCCTTCCTTTAGTCCCTAATCCTTTAAGAGGTTCCTCTCGCCTCCCTCTCGTCTCTCTCCCTTTGAGAGGTTATTCTCGCCTCCCATTACTCCCCCTCCCTTTGAGAGTTTCCTCTCGCCTAACCCTTCTCCCCCTCCCTTTGAGAGTTTCTTCTCGCCTCACCTTACTCCCCCTCCCTTTGAGAGTTTCTTCTCGCCTCACCCTACTCCCTCTTTTTTATGGGCCCGTGATATATTTATCTCAAGCTGGTCAAGGGCTGAAGGAGAATAAAATACTTTTATATAAATTTGGTTATGGTTTAAATTTTATTGTAATATATTTGATAGTGTTTTAATTTTTAAAACAGAGGATTGCAAAATTCATCTGTCTTTTAAAATCATGCTGTCGTTTAAGATTAGATACAATCAAATACATAACGTCAAATCAAATTTGGAGCAATCAGATAAATGTTCATGTTAAAAACTTTTTGGATTTATGACTATATCGGACAGTGAAAGCAATGGTTCAAAATTTAAACATAAAACCTGGATTGCTAAAAAGTTAAGGGAATGTGGAATAATCTTCCGAGGGTAAGAGGAATGTGGGAATAAATAAATGGCCCCAAAATGTGTATTTAAAGCGCGGCAGTCGATAATTTGATGACAATTTTCTTCTATTTACATGTAACTATTTATGATTATGACTAGCAATAATTTCCTGTTATGATATCCTCTGATTCAATATATTTTTTGTGCTTGCAGGGTATAACTTTCATATAAAGTTATTTAGATCCATCACAAAAATTCTCTGCAGTTCAAAAAATTCCAAAACCAAACTCCACCTTAGCGTTTCGGCATCCACTCTAAACCGAACCAGATCTCCAAATCACCATCAATTCGGCATTTCCTTGATGACCGACCCAGCAGACATTAGCCGGAGACTGAGCCCAGAGAGCGCAGAGAGCTAGAGACTAATCTCCGGAGAATAGAGCCAGAGACTGAGGAGAAGCAGCGACTGCTAATTTGCAATCTGTCGCCAATCCCGATCCCGGGTCCTAATCCTTCAATTTGGCTCGGGCTTACACCTCCTGACAGGTGCTTAGTGTGTCGCCAACTCGCAAATTGTGTACCAACTTTACATCCGGTTTATTGTCAACCTATGGCTTAACTCGGCTCCCCGCTAATTTACCTTTATCGTTTATACTGGTGAGATTTACCACTTCCTTTATCAGGATTGTTTTCTCGTTTGCCACTCGTTTGGGAATAAATGGAGAATGTTTTGAGTCGTTGATTGTTAGCTTTATTTTTGTGGAAGTAGATCTATTTCGCCTCCAGGTTTTAGGGGTTTTAATTTGCAATTGAAAAATTTATTTAAACATGTTTAAGGTTTAAGGTTTTGGCTGTCGTCTGAAGGGCGCTTGGAGGTCTCGTTGTAGGTACCGAAACAAAAGGATCGAAGATAAAAATGATGAAATTTGTGAATTTATAGAAACATTGTTGGTTTTACAATTATGACTATCAAATTTAAATTTTCTGATTCAAAGCTCTAAAAGATGAAAGAAATTATGGTTGGTAATTATGGCAGAAATTGGTCTAATTAACCTAATCAAGTATAATTATTAACCTAACCCAGTGAATATAGAAAAAAATAAAATCACCAACATCACGGAAAAAAACATTTGTTGGAACAACAAATACATTTGCAGATATACAACCTGCAAATGTCTTTGTTCGGTTTACCAATGTTTTTGTTGGAAAAACAAACTAGATTTGTTGGAACAACGGAACAACAAAAACATTGGTAAACCGAGCAAAAACATTTGCAGGTTGTATAACTGCAGATTTTTTGTTGTTCCAACAAATATATTTTTTTCTGGGATTACCACAACGACTCGAGGCGATAACGGATTTCTGGTTGTTTATTCTCAAGTTATAAGACAAGTAAGAAAGAACAAATTTTGTATGATCAGCAGTATGAGATGTATGTGACTAAGACATGCTAAAGCTAATGCCAACTGATTCATTCGAATTTCAATAACTGGTAAAGAAATAAAAACTATATCTTTGTCCTTCAGTCTACCTTCCGTGACCATTCCAGGGCTATTCCAGAACCTTTACTCTGTACGTTACATTCCAGACGGTCGTGCATGGAAGTCATGGAAGCTTGCTCGCGCTCGCTGCAGTTGCATGTTGTGTTATTACCCTTAATTATAACGACATAAACTGAAGTTGAGCGAAAGTCAGATTGTTATCTCGCTTTTCTCTACACCCTACTACTCTTTTTGTTGGCAGTTCAATTTACAGTAATTTTAGTGCTAGCACATAAACTGGAGCATAATTACTGAAACTTCATTACAATTTTTTCCTATTTTGGAAATTGTGAAGGCAATAACCTGAGGATTATTACAATGAAATGTTGAAATAGAAAAAAATTTAAGCGTGGTTTGTTTTTTAAATAAACATCAACCCTTTTGAAACTGGCGGAAAACAATGAAAGCTAGAATAAATTGATATAAAATAAATTTAATTTAATAATAAATCAAACAAATTAATTAATTAATGTAAATACACAATCTACTGTGCTTAATCCTAACTGACCTTTCAGGTTATTTATATTCTTTATGAAAATTGATTGAAAATAAATTGAATTAATTGGAGGCGTTATTGGGCGTTATTGAAATGTCAAATAACTGAAGAATAAGATGCAGAGAAGTATATAAAGGTCCCCATGTACATAACGGCACCCCTGTGACCAAAATGTCAGCAACTATTTTAAATTGAACCAAGTTCACACCTAGGATCATAGTTCTCTTTATTTAGGAGTTGAAAATTGTACCTAGATAATTAAGTAAAAAATATATTTAGAATAATATTTTAATTAATTAAGAATAATATTTCCAAAATAATGGTAATAATCTGGCCAAAACATATAGGTTATTTTTATTACTTTTTTATTACTCAGTAATGCTGCCCTATCAAATACTTATGTCTCTAATATACGTGCTGTTGTGTCTGTGTAACAATCACATTTAAAAGTCTTGGTAACTTCAAGTATGACTTTTCTTTTTTATAATGGGAGTTAGTAACTGTAGTTCGGCACGTCCATAGCGCCGTTACTAATAGTTATGACACATTATTTTAAATTAATCCTAGCCATACAACGAGTCTACTATAGTCATCTAGTCGAGTTTTATTTAAAGTAAAAATAACTGCCAGCCACATTTAACTGATTTTTATAAGTTGTTTAACATTGATTTGTACGTTCCCACGATATTTTCTATGTACAAAATAAAATTAACAAAACAAAAAAAGAACAATTATTTAGTTGAATTTTTTTTAACTAAATTATGTTTCACAATAATTTAGAATAATAAAAACCAAACTTCCCGGACAGCACAACCATTCTGTGCAATTTAAACTTCAATTTCTAACAACTCAAAACATAAAAACAAATGTTAAAAACATAAAAGATTTTTACAAAACCGCACCAGACGAGCCGGCACGGACGACCCGCCTGAATAACTTCACGCTCGACTCAATTTTCTATCGTACGTCCAATCTGGTTTAATAACACGAATTTGGGCGCGCACTTTCATTTTTCAGCAGCGCCGCACCGCGAACACCAGGCGCGGCGTCCGATCCTCTAGCGGTATTCAATTAGAAGGGAGCACCCCACGACACGCCCATCCACTTTCGAATGGTGCGATTAGCCTGATCGATACGAGATATCGCATCGGATCGCGGAAGTCACGTGGACGGGGTAATTGTTATTTTGTGAGGGTGTTACGATAATGGTAGGGGAGGGGTGTTGGGCAACACTCGATACTTTTCATTATTTAATTGTAACGTATTCTATGCGTGTAAATTACGTTGAGTATGCAGGTTTTGAATAACGTTAAGGTTTTGAAATACAAATAAGGAATACAAATTGTTCTTAATTAATTGTTTATTTGATAGAGTAGACGACTCTTGGGCATGATTCACATTGATCAACTAATTCATTCGAATTTCAATAATTGGTAAAGAAATAAAACACTATATCTTTGTCCTTCAGTCTACCTTCCTTGACCATTCCAGGGCTATTGCACAACAACTACCCTGTACGTTACATTCCAGACGGTCGTGTGCACTTTTAAACACTAATTAATTGTTTGAATCCTTAACCGTTGCGTTGCAGGTAAAACTTTCCTACTGAATCACAAATCGCGTTGGACAATCTATAATTCGATATAATCATTTTCTAATGGAATCAATTTCTCTACTTCATTACACACTGTATACTGTACTAGCTGATCAACTCGGTTTCACCCTTGAAACATTCTCTTGAATCTGAGATTTAATTCGCCATTCCTCCATCTCGTTTAATCAAATTATTATAAAGTTTTTACTATGAAATTGAGATTGAGAAGTAAATTATAAATTTACTCCTGTACTCCATTCGAATGTATTGACCTATTATATTAATTTTAGTCTGCGATGCCCTAATGCATAACTCGCTTTAATACTAACATCGTTCATTTTGACGGCATAAAAAGTAGCAGTATAAAAAAGCATTATATATATTCTTATAATTTAGTTCGTCACATAAAAACAATTATTTCACTTAACTACTCTTGGGCTTAAAACAATTAGAGCGTCAGTTTAGCAACAAGTTATAATTGGCTACGGAGGACAGTCAGGACACGACTCTATGCAAAATGTTAATCACGCCAAAGCCGGCCAACGCGCTCCTATCTGCCTGTCTTAATTGGGTCAGACCCTCGGCGGTAACGCTGTTTAACCTATACACCGGATTATCCGCTCTGAAGATCCTTGTGTCTTGATAAGCGGGGAAAACTGTTTTGTGGTAAAGTTAAGTGAATTAATTCGTAATTGCTTATTGTATAACTGTTTTTACACAGGTTGTATTTTTTTAATATAAGTTTTCTCGATACGTGATCGCTTAAAAATTAGTTTCATTATGCGTTATAAGTGAATATCTAATAAAAAAAAATATATCTATCGAAATTTGATTATTTATTAGACACCTTATCTACATGCTCATGGACTGAGACGGTGGCGTGTCCTGTTTTCAGCTACTTGGAGGTCACGAATTGTGGATAGTTATGAGCGATGGCTTTTAGACGAAGTGTTCCCTAGTGGGGATTAACGTCCACACTATTGTATACTATGATCATAGAACCGTCCTCATAATTGGATCAGTTCGTAATTTGTAAACCAGGCGAAATTATAGTTCGGATCCCACGTTAAAATGTAGGTCCCTTAGTTGCAATTGGCTGTTGGACTATTAATTAACAGTCCTGTCTAAGGAACATGTCGGCCTTAGTTAGTAACACGGCTACAAGATCGCGCCTTGATCATCCTTATCTGTCATTCATTCTTGGCTTAAAATACCTGACTGGGTAGATCGCCATTTTAAGAGAAGGATAAAGTACATCGTTGATTTAGTCGGCTTAAAATAGTTTTATTTATGTTTTTATTATAATTCAGTTCGTCACATAAAAACAATTATTTCACCTAACTACTCTTGGGTTTAAAACAGTTAGAGCGTCAGTTTAGCAACAAGTTATAATTGGCTACGAGGACGGTCAGGACACGACTCTATGCAAAATGTTAATCACGGCAAAGCCAACGCGCTCCTATCTGCCTGTCTTAATTGGGTCAGACCCTCGGCGGTAACGCTGTTTAACCTATACACCGGATTATCCGCTGTGAAGATCGCTGTGTCTTGATAAGCGGGGAAAACTGTTTTGGGGTAAAGTTAAGTGAATAACTGGTATAATTCGTAATTGCTTATTGTATAGCCGTTTTTACACAGGTTGTATTTTTAAAGTTTTCTCGATATATGATCGCTTAAAAATTAGTTTCATTATGCTTTATAAGTGAATTTCTAATAACAGGGTTGCCACAGACATTAAAAGTCAGGAAAAGTCAGGAATAGTCAGGATTTTTGGGTTTTGGTCAGGAAAAGTCAGGAAAATGTTTGAAAAAATGCCGAAAGTCAGGAAAAATAGGAAAAAAATGCTGAAAGTCAGGAAAATTTGCAGTGGCACAATCTGACCGTCTCGAATTTCGATTTCCCCCCCACAAATTGGAAGTTAAAATAAATTTTTGCACCGTGTAAGATTTTGTGTGCTTTTTATTATTGGAAATGAGTTGGTCGGATGCAGAATCAGAAACCGATGATTTTTAAGATGAATCTACAAGAGTACAAGGCTAGTAAATTTTCTAATATATCTTTTAATAATAATCCAAACTTATTTTGATCAACCCCTCGTCAGCGATTGAAAGTCATACTTAATATCATGGGCCGAACCCCAGGGACCATATTCGTAAAGCAGTGATGGCTTCTTCTTTTTCCTCGTCAGTGATTGAAAGTCATACTTAATATCATGGCCCGAACCACAGTGACCATATTCGTAAAGCCAGTGATGCCTCCTTCTTTTCCCTCGTCAGTGTTTGAAAGTCATACTTAATATCATGGCCCGAACCCCAGTGACCATATTCATAATGTCTCCTTGTGTTCCTTCGTCATCGATCGAAAGCTATTGTGTATTCATTTCTTAAACTGTTTTTGTATTTACAATTTTTCAACGTATGTCTACTATATACCTAAATGTATAGTATTTCCTATACAAACGCTCCTAAATTTGTACCATAAAAAAGAAATTTTGTAATCATTCCTCTAACTGTTTATGTATGTACAATATTTCAACGTATGTACAGTATACATCTGAAAAGTTCGTATCTCATACGAACGCTCTTTAAATCGTATGGTTTTTTTTTAATTTGGCTAATCGGCATATTTTCTCTAAACAATTTACTAAATCACATATATCTTAAGTTGTTATATTTTAGAGTGTATATGAATTGTGTGTAGTTTAAGTCATCAAAATAATGAATTCATTTTCTAAATAGCCCAAAAACAACACTAACCATGTTTTGCTTGAGCCTTACTATCAATGAGGGGGTTGCATTAAAAACAACAAAAATAATGTGTCTTTATTTGTAAAACCCCGCGGTTCCAAAAAATCAGGAATAATCTCTCAGATTGGTCAGTAAAAGTCAGAAAAATTCAGGAAAAAAGGCCTCAAAAATTCTGTGGCAACCCTGAATAAACAAATTAAATATATATCGAAATTTGATTATTTATTAGACACCTTATCTACATTCTCATGGACTGGGACGGTGGCGTGTCCTGTTTTCAGCTACATGGAGGTCACGAATTGTGGATAGTTGTGAGCGATAGCTTGTAGACGCAGTGTTCCCTAGTGGGGATTAACGTCCGCTATATTATGTTCATAGAATCGTCCTCATAATTAGACCAGTTCGTAATTTAAAAAACCAGGCGAAATTGTGGTTCTGATCCCACGATAAAATGTAGGCCCCTTAGTTGTCATTGGCTGTTGGGCAATTAATTAACAGTCCTGTCTAAAAAAACATGTCGGCCTTAGTCAATAACAAGGGTACAAGATCATGCCACAGTCATCCTTCTCTCATCTGTCATTCATTCTTGGCTTAAAGTACCTACCTGGGTAGCTCGCCATTTCAAGAAAAGTATAAAGTATAAATTACATCGTTAATTCTGTCGGCATAAAATGTATTATTTATGTTCTTATAATTTAGTTCGTCACATAAAAACAATTATTTCACTTAACTACTCTTGGGTTTAAAACAATTAGAGCGTCAGTTTAGCAACAAGTTATAATTGGCTACGGGGGACGGTCAGTACACGACTCTCTATGCAAAATGTTAATCACGCCAAAGCCGGCCAACGCGCTCCTATCTGCCTGTCTTAATTGGGTCAGACCCTCGGCGGTAACGCTGTTTAACCTATACACCGGATTATCCGCTGTGAAGATTGCTGTGTCTTGATAAGCGGGGAAAACTGTTTTGAGGATAAAGTTAAGTGAATAACGGGTATAGTTTGTAATTGCTTATTGTACAGCTGTTTTTTCACCGATTGTATTTTTTTAAAGTTTTCTCGATACGTGATCGCTGAAAAATTAGTTTCATTATGCGTTATAAGTGAATTTCTAATAAAAAATTAAATATCTATCGAAATTTGATTATTTATTAGACACATTATCTACATTCTCATGGACTGGGACGGTGGAGAGTCCTGATGTTTTCAGCTTCTTAGAGGTCACGAATTTTGGATAGTTATGAGCGATGGCTTTTAGACGAAGTGTTCCCTAGTGGGAATTAACGTCCACACTATTGTATACTATGATCATAGAACCGTCCTCATAATTAGATCAGTTCGTAATTTGTAAACCAGGCGAAATTATAGTTCGGATCCCACGATAAAATTTAGGTCCCTTAGCTGTCATTGGCTGTTGGACTATTAGTCCTGTCTAAGGAACATGTCGGCCTTAGTTAGTAACACGGCTACAAGATCGCGCCTTGATCATCCTTATCTGTAATTCATTCTTGGCTTAAAATACCTAACTGGGTAGATCGCCATTTTAAGAGAAGTATAAAGTACATCGTTGATTTAGTCGGCTTAAAATAGTATTATTTATTTGTTATTATAATTCAGTCCGTCACATAAAAATAAGGATTTCACTTAACTACTCTTGGGTTTAAAACAATTAGAGCGTCAGTTTAGCAACAAGTTATAATTGGCCAGGAGGACGGTCAGGACACGACTCTCAATGCAAAATGTTAATCACGCCAAAGCCGGCCAACGCGCTCCTATCTGCCTGTCTTAATTGGGTCAAACCCTCGGCGGTAACGCTGTTTAACCTATACACCGGATTATCCGCTCTGAAGATCGCTGTGTCTTGATAAGCGGGGAAAACTGTTTTGTGGTAAAGTTAAGTGAATTAATTCGTAATTGCTTATTGAATAGCTGTTTTTACACAGGTTGTATTTTTTTAATATAAGTTTTCTCGATACGTGATCGCTTAAAAATTAGTTTCATTATGCGTTATAAATGAATTTATAATAAAAAAATTAAATATCTATCGAAAATTTATTATTTATTAGACACCTTATCTACATTCTCATGGACTGGGACGGTGGCGTGTCCTGTTTTCAGCTACTTGGAGGTCACGAATTGTGGATAGTTGTGAGCGATAGCTTGTAGACGCAGTGTTCCCTAGTGGGGATTAACGTCCGCTATATTATGTTCATAGAATCGTCCTCATAATTAGACCAGTTCGTAATTTAAAAAACCAGGCGAAATTGTGGTTCTGATCCCACGATAAAATGTAGGCCCCTTAGTTGTCATTGGCTGTTGGGCAATTAATTAACAGTCCTGTCTAAAAAACATGTCGGCCTTAGTCAATAACAAGGGTACAGGATCATGCCACAGTCATCCTTCTCTCATCTGTCATTCATTCTTGGCTTAAAGTACCTACCTGGGTAGGTCGCCATTTCAAGAAAAGTATAAAGTATAAAGAACATCGTTAATTTTGTCAGCATAAAAAGTATTAGTATAAAAAAAAAATTATTTATGTTCTTATAATTCAGTTCGTCACATAAAAACAATTATTTCACGTAACTACTCGTGGATTTAAAACAATTAGAGCGTCAGTTTAGCAACAAGTTATAATTGGCTACGGGGGACGGTCACGACACGACTCTCAATGCAAAATGTTAATGGCGGTAAAGCCGGCCAACGCGCTCCTATCTGCCTGTCTTAATTGGGTAAGACCTCAGCGGTAACGCTGTTTAACCTACACACCGGATTACCCGTTTTGAAGATCGCTGTGTCTTGATAAGCGGGGAAAACTGTTTTGGGGTAAAGTTAAGTGAATAACTGGTATAATTCGTAATTGCTTATTGTATAGCTGTTTTTACACAGGTTGTATTTTTAAAGTTTTCTCGATACGTGATCGCTCAGAAATTAGTTTCATTATTGTGTGATTTGAGTGTGGGAGTATGAAAAACCAATCAATATGTAGAAAAACTTTAGCCCTTCGATTACTACAACCAGGCCTTCCATCGCATTACCTAATGTGTACTAGGCTTCGAGTGTCCTAGGATTAAAACAGCTCCTACAGTAGTTATAGTTAATCACCAACAGAGTGTACTGATGTCACCTATTAATTTGTGTGTCAGGAGGAAGTAATATCTAATATAGCGATACATAAAACAAACAACAGTAAAAATATTATTGATTTATGAAATGTTAAATACAAAATGATAGGGGAAACAGCTAAAATAGGGGGTTGATGGAAGCACCCTCTGTTAGTAACTAGTCAAACTATTGAACTTTATAATCTGGGTCACCCAAAACTAGCCAAAACTGGGCCCTAAGAATGGGAAGTCTATTAATTACTTACAACTATTCCTAAATTTATATCAAAATCTATTTTTCTCCACAAACCTGCCATCTCACCTTACCGAAGTTATAATTATTTTTATTTTATTTATCAGGACTTTATTTGTTTTTACTCAAGGGTTTTTTCTCAGATCATCGCTGATATATAACCCGAATAGTGAATACCCGAACGGTTTCTGTTTTGAATCAGTTACTACAACTACCTGTTCCTTTTCTGTGAATTGAGTAAAACATTTCCTATTCCTTTATCATCTAGCTGCTGTTCCGAAACGATTCCCTCAATTACCATCCCTTTTCAGCAATAACTGTTTGGTCTACCAGATCCTACTCCGTAACAGCTCTTAGAAACACATATTCGTATTTTACAACAGCTCGACCACTCCTCCAGTTCCTGCGACTAGTCCCTTTTTTGTAATAACTCATCCCCCACTAGTGAACCATAAACTTCTTAAACTACCAGCTCCTGTTCCGTAAAAGCTCTTGAAGACACGTATTCATAGTTCGACCACCACTTACAGTTCCTGTAACCAATTCCCTTTTTGCAACGGCTCCTCCCCTGCCAGTGAACCGTTGTAACAGTTACCCTCCTGTTCTAGGGGTCAAATAATTCGACCACCTCTTCCAGTTCCTGCGACCAGCTCCTTTTTGCAACAGATCCAGTGCTAACAGTGACCCGTTGTAACAGTTACCCTCCTGTTGCAGGGACCAAATAGTTCGCCCACCTGTTCCAGTTCCTGCGACCATTTCTTTTTTGCAGCAGATCCAGTGCTAACAGTGACACGATTGTAACAGTTACCCTCCTGTTCTGAGGACCAAGTAGCTCGACCACCTCTTCCAGTTCCTGCGACCAGTTCTCTTTTTGCAGCTTCAGTGCTACCAGTGACCCGTTGTAACAGTTACTCTTCTGTACCATGGACCTGATGGATCCTGCGACCAGTTCCTATTTTTTAACAGCTCCTTACCCTACCAATGAACCGTTGTAACAGTTACTATCTTGTTCCAAGGACCTGATGGATCCTGCGACCAGTTCCCTTTTTGTAACAGCTCCTCCCCTACCAGTGAACCGTTGTAACAGTTACCTCTTCTATTCCTGGGACTCGATGGACACTGCGTCCAGTTCCTTTTTTGTAACAGCTCCTTCCCTTACCAGTAAACCGTGTAACACCTTCTAGGGACCCAATGGATCCTGCGACCAGTTCCCTTTTTGCAACAGCTTTCCCCCAACCAGTGACCCGATTTTAACAGTCACCTCCTGTTCCAGGGACCCGATGGACGTGATGTTTATGGAGCAGCACTTCCTGCGCTCGCCCCTCCGCCTCTACTCCGACATGGACTCCGACTCCAACTCCAACACGCTCTTCTCCGCCGCCATGATGGAGAAGGCCCGCGCCCAGCTGCAGCTGTGGGGGCGCCCGGGGTACCCGGGGGGGGAGGTGATGCTCCCCTACCCCGGGAGGGTCCCCGTGGCCCCCGGACTCTGGGGGGGCCAGTACCCCGGGCTCCTGCTGCCGCCCCCGGTGCCGCCCCCGCAGCAGACGCCGCCCCCGCCCTCCACCTCCGCCGCCTCCACCCCCTCCAGTTCCTCGGGCTCCCCTCAGCCCTCGCCCTCGGATAAGCTGCCCAGACCCGCCGCCGTGTTCCCCGTCCAGCGGTTCCCCTACCAGCTCCTGCCGAAGAGGGAGTCGGTACCCACTAGGAACTAAGGTCGTGTTCTTCCGAGTATCGTTGCGTCCGTTTTTAACCCTCAAGGTTCGGTTTGAAGAAATAAATATGACTTTTGTACAACTGTGGATTTCATCAACGTATTGTAAGGGGATGAAGTTTAAATGTCTAAATTAAGTCGGGGCTCCAGTCACGGAAGATTTCGCGTTTCTACCTGCTTCTCCTAAAAGGCTGATGTTAACTTTCAAGTTCCGTCCAGCCTCAACCACTCATCCAAAATTCTTGATCTATAGCTCAATTGAAAGAGAAAAAAATTATCTAGCGACACGAATGAGCAGAATTTTGATATCGCTCTTCTAAAAAATTAAATAAAATCCTGAAAATCGCCATTGTTGTGTTTTTTTTACAATTAAACTAACGGTAATATCAACATTCAGCTAATTCATGTCGCTTGGTAATTTTTTTCTCTTTCAAATAAGCCATAGATCAACGATTTTGGATGAACGGTTGAGGCTGGACAGAACTTGAAAGTTAACATTGGTCTAATGGGAGAAGCAGGTAGTCGCGCGGGACTGGAGCCCCCTTATTCATAATCTAAATTTCTACTGCAGAGAAAAATATTGTTATGTTGTTTTGTGTAGAATTTAAGTTGGCAGGGTTTCCTAAGCCATTTGATCTTGTAAACTCCAACCCTAAAAAGTTAACCAACTTAAAACGTTTTTGGTCTGAGGAGTAGGACTGTACTAGGGTTTAAATATACTCAGCCACACAAAGTGTTGTAAACCGTCTAAGATAGATATGTTCTAGATAAGTACAGAGCATGTTTAATTTTTCATCTACCCCTTAAATACATTTAACAAATTTGTCATTCTGTACGATTTCAAATACATATGTATATTAACAAGTTTAAACATTTTCGTTCAAATATATTCATACAAACTTGAGGTAATGATTCGAGCTGAAATATCCACACTTAGATGCACGACCTGATAATAAAATTATCAATAAATTACATCTGACCTGTAAACGGCCTTGTACTTCCGTTAGCAAGTAAACAACTTGTACATATTTAGAAAATTTGTATGTGTATTAAATGTATTTGTATATAATTGATGTCCTATATCTGTGAATTATCCTTGTGAACGTTGTCGCAAATTCTAGAAAACCAAAGAAAAATCGTGTGTACATAATGTAACTAAATTATGTAGTTTTTATGTTGTCTCCTATGTTAGGTGAAGTCAACTATTGACTTTTTTACCGAACTGTATTAATTTAGGGACTGGAAAAAGTTTGAGATCTCTGCATAAGAATAGTCGCTTAGATTTGGTCAGTTGGACGGACAAAAGTATTCCCATTTATAATCATATTTTTGAAAACAAACGAACATTAATAGATGTATTATGTAATTTATATGCTGTGAATTTTCCATAGTTGTTCAAATTTTGAGGTGAACAAAGAAATCTGATAATGTTCTGATAAGCATTCGCAAGTTGTTTGTAGCTTTAAAGTGATATTATTTAAATTGATCTTAACGTTTCCCGTCTGAGCTGTGAACGTGTTACTGCCAGCTTAGACCCTTTCTTATGGACGGGAAAGTAGTTTGTGATATTTTTACTTTATTAGTCGTATGTAAAATATATAACAACTGTTATTTTTATAAATTAAAAATAAATTCTGTGAAATATAAATTTGTAAGTTATTATTTGTTTATGGAGTACCACGCTTTATGATTATCAGTTCTACCTGTTTGTTATTTCAATATTGTATATACATGTTGTAATGTAAATACGATGTGTACGTGGTGTATTTATTAAATATATTCAGATTGTGTAATAAGTACTCTATGTGTTATTTATACCTCTCCTTGTTCCAGAAATATTTAGTGAGCCCAAACGAGTTGAAAATAGGAGATAAGAACAATAAATTTAATTCTAGGAATAAGTTAAAATAACACAGGAATGGAAGATACTCTTTTTGAAAATCAGTTCGTATCTAAGTGTTGGCTAAAAAACGTTCACAGAAGACAATTCAGATTTTATGATCCATGCGCGGGCTGGTCACTAAATGTCGGTAGGGAATGAAGTATACGAAATAATTATTTTTAAACGTGTTATAACAATTTTAAAAAGTTATAAGTTATAACAGCAAAGAAAATTACATTCATACAGAGATAAAATTAACTATGAAAAATTGATTTACACAGCTATTTCACATGCGGGAACATAAAATAATATAAACATTTCATGAAACCAGTTTTGGCATTATTTAATAGTGTATTTCAAAACAAAAATTGAAAGTGGTTCATTTCATATTCGGGACCATACGTTTGAACTGCGAGGTTTATCGAGCACTTTATATGGTCGAGAATATGAAAACCACTTTCTCTCGTGTTTTGAACGATACTTTTCGCTACAAAGCTGATGAAACAATAACAAATAATTGTTTGTTTATGTCGGAAAACTCCAAACAAGATAGGAAACATTACTTTTGCAAGGACAAAACTGTTTTTGCGCAGTAAACAATGCAATGATTAATTTTCACAGGGGATAAACAAAACGAACACAGGTGATTTCGCAGTAGTGTGGCGAACATTATTTTACAGTACTTATTTGTTATATTTCATTCCATTAAAAAATCGGCTATACAGTAATTGCTTGATTTTTAGGAAAACAGTAATTTATAGTTTTTAACTCGTACTTACATCCCCGCTCAATCGCATTTCATTCTAGTTTTATACCCTTTAAAGTATTTACATCTTCTTATAAAATAGGTTCACTGATTTAATTCAAAATTGAAGTATGTCTATAAAATAATGCAAACAGTGGGTTAAAACGATTGGTGGTTTGTTTTAAAGCATTTTTAATCAACAAAAAATACAAATAAACGGTGCATAGGGGCTACTATTTAAATATAGGCATACACGGTTTCCTTTCAAAAAGGCTACAGCAACACAAGAACATATAAAAGTGCATGAACAACGTTGAATTGTTATCATTACAAAAGAAAGAAATTAGTATGACTATCACAAATACAAATCAATTTGTGCTATGTGCTATCCTCATGTTCATGTTTTTGCTAAAAGTGATTCAGTTAAAATCTGAAGTTCGACAAAACATTTGCCTGCATGAATCTCTATGCCTAAACCTTGACTTGCCCCTGATTGTTTTTTTTTCGAAACAAAAATGCGATTCAAATTCAGTTTGCTACTTAGTACTACTACATAAAGCACTACTGATTACCAAACATGAATTTCAATAAGACTAAAATAAACTGATTTACTCAAACAATAATTAGTTCTAACCTCACATATCTCAAAAAAATGTTTCTGTTTTGAGAAAACAGAAAAACCGATAAATACAAAACCTCTGGTACAAAACCATAACAACCTGCATCTTAGAAATTATTTGGAAAATTTATAAAATTTGGGAAATATCTTGCACCACGTCTCATGCATGTGGTAAAAATGTCCTCTAACCTAACACTTAAGCTCAAAATCCTTCCACGAATTAATATGGATACAAGGAAATATTGCACCATGTATCCCTAATAAAAAAAACTATCTTCTATAATATTCTAACGACACGTACCTCATAAATCTTTCATCTTGAATTTCCGGGATGGAAATAAAGTAAAAAGATACGATGTTGTTGGAATTAAGTGGAAGTGGCAATTTCAATACAGATTAGGAATTTGAGTGTTTTCGCTCTCCTGAAATTTAGCTAATTTTGAGATACAGCCATAACAGCCATAAGGCCATGTACTCAGCCTTAACATTATTATTGGAAACAGCAAAATTTTAAATACAAGAATATTAGAGGCAATGTTTGGAGCTAAGTCATTAATTAACATGGGGAATATCGAACCGATAAAGAGGAATTCTCACTACACAATCGAAGGTGAGAAACTATCGTCAAAACTCACTCCCAAGCAGTCAATGAAGCCAGATTCTTCAAGACCTTCATCATCCATACACACGAAAGGAGGAGTAATGCCTGTCATATCCACTTCTTTTTTTGTAAGCTGTTATAAGCATACAATTTATAACTGCATAACTGTATATCTTATGCTTCTGAAAAAGTTTTATATTTCCAACTTTGTCGTTTGAAAATGGCCTCTTAACTTACATGAAGGTAAACATAAAAGATAACGAGAAGTGTTTTAAAACTTTCACTAGACAGAGAAAATATTTAATTTTAGTTTAACAATTTTCAGACTGCACCACTCTATCATAATTAATTAATTATCACTCTATCATAATCGTAGAGATTATTCATACTCCCAAGAATTCGTAGTAATTGTGGTTATTTCTAATTAATAACCAGGTAATTGATGAACGAATTTTCTTCGAATACATTTAAAAGTACCTAATAAAATAAACAAGCTACTTCAATCATTTACACTGTAAACTATTTTATATTAGAGAATAAAAAATTACAACTGGTGTGAGTGTCAATCAACAACACAACAAACTTGTACCAAGTCTACAAATGAGATGTACCTTTAAAATATGGTGAGTTTATTGAGGTGGTGAGGTAGATAAAAAACACACTCAGACAAAAAATACAAAGCAAGATTGAAATATGTTATTTGTTACTTTGCTAGTTAAAACTATTTTGGGTACTTGTGTACTATACGGACCCCGCCTATTTTTCCATAAATTTAGTTTGGTTTGGGCCGAAATTACATATATATACGAAAACTACTTAACCTTACCTTATTTTTGATATGTCACACGCTCGAGTAAGTAAGTGAGTCCCCGAAACCAACGCAACGGCGCGGCGTTCCCGAGCGCCATACAGTGCTACGCTGGCCAGTGAATGATTCATTGTTGCGGCGCACAGCTGTTGAGTCACCGCCAGACAGTCGGTGTTGTGGTCGTGTTGCGTCGCGCTGTTCTTCTATCTGGTTAGGTTAGGTTAGATTATAAATAACCTAATGTAGCAGAATACATATGGAGGTCTGCAGTGGCAGAGAGTGGAGCTGACCGCTTCGATACACTGCTAACATCGTAGCTTTCTGGGACACCCTGAAGTTAAAGTATGTTGTTTTTTCCTTATATTTGTTCACCATACACTAATGTTCAATAATATGTAGTGTTTCTTTACCTAACCAAATTAAATTAATGAAAAATAGATGGGGTCCGAATAGTAGGCCTACACAAGTACCCTATTTCGTAACCACATGACGAAGTTGGGGCAATAACTTCTATAGAAGTTATTGCCCCAACTTCTAAACATTTAATTTCACCTTTACCCCGCCCAAACTCTGTCGGTCGTTGCAGGACATAGTTATGATCCCATTATGATGAGGTGTCACCGGAAGTAACGTCCATGCAGTTTGAAGTCAGTAAACCTAGTTTATATTTCCGGTTTGACTCAGTGTTGCCACCCGCCAGCTGTCTCCAGTCGTACCAACTCGGGTAATTGCACATCAATTAGTCCTGGGAAACGCGGTGTGAAGTGTCAAAGTTAATGACACTTCGGTCCCTCAAGCCAGCAGAGTGAAAAAACATAATTTTGTTTGGAAGGGTCCAATTTATTAATTTGACTTGTCTGAATTATTTTTGAAATTCGAGTTGTATACAGTATGCAAGACTAAGAGTTGAGCTGTTTTAAAGTAGGCCTAGGCTAGATGATTGAGGTTCAAGTATACGTACGTAATTTTATCATATTACAGTATGTTTATAATGCACATATAAAGTAGACTACCTAAATTGAATTGGAATGCGTATTTTCTTTTTTACGTAGAAAACATATTCAAGGATTCTGTCTTTAACTTTTCTCTATTTTCTCTCGACACATAATTTCCATTTAAATATAAATTTCTTCATTCCAATTTCAAATAATGAGATAAAATAAATTAAATTAAATAAACCACTTATTCTTTTACAAAACATATAAAGCTTTTGGGAGTTTCTTAAAATAACAAGATTATTGCAATCCTAATTATAATAAAAATACGAACACATTCAAATTTTAAGAACACATTGCCTGTTATTTTTTACAATAGGCCTTAGTGTTTATTGTAGCTCACAAATTATTTATAAAATTTGAAGAACGAACGAAGTGAATACATGTATTAGTGTAGTCAAAGATTCGTTGTCCGTCACTGTGTGGGCTTTTCAGGGCACAAACGCTTAACTCACGAAGTTGTGATTTAAATACATCAAGATTTGATGCAAATCCCTCAAGCTGTGTTTTAACCATTCCATTTGAAAAATTGAAAATAATACCAATAACATAATCGGTATTGGAGAAAAAATGATTTTGCAAATCTTAGGAATGAAAATGAGATCTTTTCAAATACAAAAGAAACTACAGATTAGACGTGTGACAAACAAGAACAGTACCTCACATGCTTTTGGTTAACGATCCTTCGGTTAGTTTGAAAGAGGTATTATGACTATTAATATTAGGAAAAACAAAACTAACACGTAAAAATCCGGAATAAAGTTCTCCTAATCGTTACACCAATGAGCAAAGTCGTGTCTTAAAATTTGGCTATTTTTGAGGTTTTTGGCTACAGCCCTGGTTATAGAATCTGAATCTCTCAACGGACAACAATAATGCTAAAACTCTAAAAACTATTGTAAATTTGATAAATGTCAATGGATGTTCAACTCCAAAAATGGAATATTTAAGTGCTCAAAGCCCGCACGTGGCTCAGGGCTACGAATTTTAAGTGTTAATAAACCATTAAAAACCAAAACTAACTGTAACTCCTTTTTAATGTAAGTTAGGTACATTTTATTTATAAAATCTTTTTAACATTAAAAGTGTTATAAATCTTTTTAACATGAAAGTCAACAAAGAAAGAGAGGTAACGAGATAAAAATTAATCATAAAGAAAAATGAAAATTATAATATGATATAAATCTAATTAGTATCTACATTGTAACAGATATATCATTTAGACATAGCAATCAACTCCTTAAACTTGGAGATTTTGAGTAAAATGTAAAACTATTCTTTGTAGTGTACATTTTTTATAATAAATTACTTATTATATTAAAATTAATTTTTACTCGATAGGTTTTAACGCACAAGTAAAGAAGAAAAACTGTTATTAATATTGACGGGGGTGTTATGAAAACAGTTTTCGTGCCCTCCTTTAAAGTTTGATATTTTTAAAAGTTAAATTCCTTTGAAAAATAGAGTGACGCAATTTCTTTTCTTATAGTAATAATCATAAGACCTTATTAAAATTAGTCGAAGGATCGGTAACCAAACAGCGTGTGATTTACTTTTTATAGAACATATATTACTCGCACATTTAAGATGAATGTGCGAGCCGAATGTGATGATGTTTTTCCTCGCCTAGCTTCTTTTGATTTTACATTATTTTCAGATGAATTCCACGATTTAATGAAAGCCCTTTTTCCTCAATGCTAATTTTGTGGAATCGGCTTGATATTGTTTAAGTTCATCCATCCAACTATGCCATAGAAGAGCCTAGAGCTAACTTAATAGACCAAGGGCCGCTCACATGAAACCATCGACCACATAGTACGTCGCTGCATGAAACCCTCCCCACTGTGGGAATTTTCGACATAGCCTATATTTTTTTTGTTACTGACATGGTAATTTAAGGGTTTTGTTTGTTTGCCGTTAAAACATTACAGCACAACCCAGAAAAACAAAAATATCTCATTGATATAATATATTACGTTACTAGGCCGGGAAGTACTGCTTTGCCGGACGAGCATGATAGTCCCGCGAGTGCGGGATTTTCATGCGAGTAGGCCTACGGCCAAACTTCCCGGCCGTGTAACGTACGATATTTTTAATCATACTACTCAGAAAAAAATATACTTTCAATCACAACGTAGTCCTTGCATAATCATACGTTTCTCAATCCTTCAAACCTAAGGTATAACAAACAGGACAAACATTTTTGCTACGGCTGGCAATGCTGCCTCTACATTCCTCTAAAAAGTAACCAATAAACAAGCATTAAACGTCGGCTTGCTGAAAATCAGCTGTTGGTTACCTCCTTTTATCCGGTCTAGGCCAGATAAAAGTTTTTGCCAGCATAGGACGGCATTGGGTAACTTTTGAGCCAACAAAAAGGAACAGAAAACAGATGTTTCTGAGTAAGTATAATGATAAATAGTTTACAAAAATTAACATGGGGTCAATTATAAAAAAAGATCCCTCATCGAATTTTTACATGCATTTTTTTAGATATTGATTTGGTACTGACGCCTTTCATTATTTGGGGTTAATCCTTTATTTTTACAGGATAATAATTTTCAGCCGTCATGTTGGATCCGCCATTTTTGGTATCAACTTTATTTTTTAAATGGAAAGATGGTGTTGTGACATATCAATATGAAATAGATTTTATGCTGATTACAATGCTGAAATAATTCGTTTTTCAAAATACGTTTTCGTTAAAAAGATTTGTTCAAATAAAAATTCATCCCTATACATTTCTTAAGGATGTTTCATATTTTCAACATTTTTTGGGATTACTTTTCTTATATCTCTTATTAAAATAAGATATGTTGTTCGTTTTAGTCTTAAAAATACTCAGTGAAATACCGGCTTTCATTTGAGATATTAATCACAACATCGGACCAGTGACAGATGACAACAATGCTACAATGCTCAATGTAACTTACATATAACTTTTTTTTCTGAAATTTGTTTCTAGACAAGTATTTATATCTTCGGTTCTAAATAAGGTATTTAGTTTCTTTTGGTCTTATATCACTCAGTAGCCCAAAGACTGTTAAAAAAATATGTGTCGAAAATTCCCTCGGGGGAGGAGGGGTATGTAATGCCCCTCCCTCTATTTAATCCCTCTGGGTTGGATTTTAGCTTTTTTTATTCAAGCATAGTATTATTTAAATTCAAAACGTTGAATGATCCTCACATTACTTTTTGGGATGTTATTTGAACAGGCGTTTAACAGTCGGACCAATGCAGGATTGACAATTACACAAACAACTTAGACCTTTCATGAGCATCAGCTCTTAAAATTTTAATTCCTATTTTTGATGAACACACATGTTCCAGTAACAGCACATATTTCTCAATTGGGTTTTAAGCAGTTGTATAAAATTAAAATAATTTTACACTGGGGAAAATCAATTGTTAAGTCTAACAATGTAAATTATTGCTATAAGGGAAATTCATTAGATTGATTTTTAAATTTTATAGATAGTAAAACAATTAACCTAACAGTAGTTACTGATAATTATTTATAAAAAAAACAATCTTATGAGTTATCCATTGCAAACTTTACATTGTTTCTTTCAACAATAGATTTTCCTTTGTGATAGCATTATACATTTTAAAGAGCAAGGTGCTCAATATCTATTTGTTTTTACACTGTTCAAAAGAATCACAGAATCAAAAATTTAATTTTAGTAGCCTATTTACGAAAATTAGCTTTTAAAAAAATGTTTAAAGAGTCCCCTCTTGTAAACATTTTACAAGAGTCCCCTCCTACTCTAGTTCTTACAACACATGTTAACAGAGTCCCCTCCTACGTTATATTTCTTTTATAGTGTTTAGTAACGTGTGTATTTTAAGTAACTACTTATACCAGATTATTTTGTTGTAAATATATCAAAATTTAAAAAATAAAGTTGAAAGGTTGCTTCAAATGTTCCCCCCTTTGGATTCCTTCGAGCACAAATTGGGACGAAAACCCGCCAGGAAGTAAGCAGATGCGATGAAAGTTGTAATAAGGGGCAATTACAAATCGTGAACAAGTGGAATACTTCCGGTGACCAGTCATAAACCGGAAGCTCCTTGTCGTGTGTCATGGTCGCTTGGAATATGGAAATTTATAATCGAGGATTAGTTGATTCATGCACGTCATAAACTTTAATATCATATTCCAGTTTTGAACCGTGCCGAAATATGAATAGGAATGACTTTTACAGCTGCTGTTACAGTTTATTATTATCCGTAATGAGTGTTGTACACTTTATTAAGGTAGTACCTACCTGTGGTAGAGTGGCGCAGTAACAGTATATTACGTTACCAGCACGGTAAAACTTACCGGGAGTGTGACGTACGGTACTTTTACATCATACTACTCAGAAAAACCTTCATTTTTAACCATAACGTATTCCTTGCATAAATTATTACGTTTCCCAATTCTTCAAACAACCTAGCTAATAATAAACAAACAAACATCTGCTACTGCCACCAGTGCTGCCACTACATTCCTTTGAAGTAACCAATAAATATGCATTACACGTTGGTTTACTGCAATCAGCTGATTGTTCTCATTGTTGACTTCCGTTATTTTCATTTCCTACTGCTCGTTAAATTTACCGTGCAGTGATCGGTAAAGAGTAACTTTCCAGCCAAGAGTAAGGCACAGAAAACATAATATGTTTCTGTGTAGTACGATGTTAAAATAATTACACTTATTGTTAATGGGTGCATTATTTATGGTAAACAAATATTTCTTCCTTATAAGTTCTGCTTTTCTATACGCAGAGCAAATAAATTCAATTTAGGATTTCAAGCTTGTATCGTCCAATGTATTTAAAATTCACAAAGCAATTCATTACATAGTTGGCAAAATTTCTACATGTTTTGGTCAATAAGTATAAGCCTCTTGTTTGTAGTAAATGAAAACTTTGATACCTTTGAAATCCTTGAAAAGCGTTTTAGACTATGATTAGGATCATTTATGCTGGGAAAGATAGCTTGCTTGAGCATTCTGGTCCAAAAGCTCCAAGTGTTTTTCTCTTGATTTACAGTAAAGGTTAACTCTTTTGCAAATGGCCATTAATTATTCACTTGCACAGAACGCCTCTGTCATTAAAATAAGTGAAAAGAGCACATCACAATAAGTTCCGGATTTAAATTTCTTATAACCATCTTTTCTGAATCGTAACAACTCCGATTATTCTCATAACATAATTCTCATATATTAACATACCACGTAAGAATATATTTGTTACAATATATCAACGGTAACGTTTACTATATAACTAAAACTAGATTACTCGGTGGCAGTTTCGCTAGCAAACTCTGAAATCTGTGGTTTACCTGTAGAACTATTTCAAAGTATGGTCATATGTTCAGCTGTAAATAAAGTGAACTGAGCTTGGTCACTGGACAGCGTCTCTGTTCCAAAACTTCAGCCCTTTACTGTAATTTAGAGACGCCCTTTTTAAAAGTTCTGACATATGACAAATCTACATAAAATCCCCTCAATTTGACTCCCCTAATGTTAAAAATCCGTTCTGCCATTACTGAGGGTTGATTGTGAAAAGAAACCCGCTTGCGTATTAGATGTCAGAAAAATAAAAATATTCCAAATATTAAAAAAGGGAAACAAATTCCCTTCAACAACGTTCATCAAATTAAGTAGATTTTCTTCGTCTTTTCATTTTTGGTGTTGTTTTCTGAATCACGTTTTTTGACGAATTATAAAGGTTAAAGTACCTGCTTGTCAGCCTCGTGATCATGTTAATCTTGTTATAGATTACGCATTTCGACAATTTAGCTTGTCCTCTCCAGATCTATAAAACTTGAAATTTTCACACATTGGTTTCGTCACAGTTTAAAATTCACACAGAAACACTTAACATAAGAAATAGTACATGAACGTTTAAAATACATGTAGGCCTACTTAAAAAAAAAATTCCTACCAATCTGAACAAGGTGGTGCATGCACCACCTTGTTCAGATTGGTAGGAAAAGTTTTTTTTTTAAAGTTTGTAGATCTGAAGATGACAAGCTAAATTGTCGAAATGCATAATCTATAACAAGATTAACATGATCACGAGGCTGACAAGCAGGTACTTTATAATTTCCTCGTCTCGTCACGTGCATGATGGAACGATGGAACGGAGCCACAAGCTCGTTATCAGCTGACTGCACCAGCTGATTGGTTCCCGCGCAAACAACCGCCATTCCCGCGCAAACTACTGCTAGTTATCAGCTGTCCGGTAAATCACCGAGACGCACCAATAGGCGCCGTTTCTGCCGAGGCGCCATCTTGGATTTGATATACTCGGATGTAAGCTGTGCGAGATGTAGTGCAGTGCAGTGCGCTGGGATGCAGTCTACAGGTGACTACATTGAAAAACTTAATAAAACCGTTTCAAGCAAAGCTGAGTTACTGCAAAATTCTATTAAGATAAATACAGCGAGTCTCTCAAACTGAATCGTAGCATAGATGAAGGACCTTACAGATTGGCAACCTAATGCATTTTTTCGTGTTAGTTTTTTCTAGCGGCGTCAAGTGTGTTGGGATGTTATGCCACCCAAATTGCACTGATTTCAAAGTTATTATTAGCTATATCTGTTCTTTGGGACCTAAATATTTAAAATTGTCGAAATTGTCCTTGATAACAATGCAATATGGGTAACAAAACAAGATATTTTACCCATATTGGGCAATATGGTGTATTACTAGGTAATTTTGTAATCTTGACGCCGCCCGAAAAAAAGGCACGAAAAAGTGCATTGAGCTGCAAATCTGTATAGTTCTTAATATGTGATCGTAGTAATGGATTTAAGTGGTGATGGAGTTTGCGAGAATAGAGAGGGAGGAATTACCAATGCCTCACATAAAAATTTAGTAATTAATTGTCATGTCTACAATTATTAAATCATCTACATGTCTGGTGAATTACCGTATGATAAAAGAAAGTTAATATACTTCACTTCCTTTGAACCAGAAACTTTGAAAATGTCTTAGTGTGACGACTAAATGAATTGATGCCTTTGAACGGATCTCAAGAATCAAAACAAAAGTAGTCTGTTTTTAGCTTTGCAACGCATTGCTAAAATATACAGTATAACTGGCGCCAATTCTTAAGGCCCATGCAGTCCATAAGACTAATGTTAATTTTAGAATTGGGCTTATGGACGGCGTGGGCCTTAAGAATTGGCGCCATTTATACTATGATTATTAATAGTTTTTTAGTTTGCATGTGATATGACCGTCGATACGAGATAAATGAAATTTTTAAATAATATCCAATCCACTTATATTACAGTAAAATAATACATTGTGGTGTGCAATATATTGTGGGTTGTCGTGATTATTGGATATGTTGTTATTAGTGCTAGGCCCATAACATCAAGTCAAAATTTTCAACCTCGAGATACCCCGTGCAAATTTAAATGTTTATACAAAAATCAATGTTAAACAGCAAAACTGTCCTCGAACCAAATACTGTAGCTTTCTACATGAAGTTATATGGGAAATTTGAGTTTGATTGGCTCTAAAACTTGTTGACCGTTTACCATTAAACTTGGTATACTTATGAAGTTAGCACGAAATATATTTTTCAGATACCCATTTTGTCCTAACTTTTTAGGGCCCTGCCCTAAACTTCCCTAAAACCCTGACTTCCGAAATTATTAAAATTTCCTATGTTAACCAAATTTAAGATTTTGTTTGTCTTTTATACCGCAAAAACATTTAAACTGTAGGGAATTTAGTCTTATGTAAATTAGCAACTTCACTAATTCCTTTAGGTTGCATAGTTATTATATATACATTTTTTTATGTACCATAAAGTGGTGCTCTCCGTGGCGCACTCGAGGTCGAAAATTTGGATGTTATGTGAGAGCCAAACACTAAAAACGCATTGCAAAATTACAACTACCCGAAATTTTGCAGAGCATCCCCGTATTTTCTGATACATTTAACGGAAAATTGTTTTTTTTTTACAAACCTTAAACGCATGTCAATTTGACATAGTTTATTGTTTCTCATAATTAGAGAGGTTAATTTTATTAACTGGAAGCGTCTCGTTACATGAAATTTAAGTATTATTTACATTAATTTTCCATAAATAGTCTGTAAATTTACATAAACTATTTTTATTTAAAACTAATATAATAGCTACGTATTGATATTTATAAATATGAGCAAAAAATATATTAAAAACGTTTAAAGAAATGTTTAATTTAATTTTATAAATTAACTTTTTAAAATTAATTGATTAAATGAAATGAATTAAATTTAAATAAATTTAATCAGTAATTTGTTATGAACTCATGTTTTGTTTATAATGTTTATAGTTTTTAGACGAATAAAAATCTTATGGTTCTCTTGATAAACACGCTACAATATCTCTAACACCAGTATTACCGACATTTACAAACTTTCATTAAAATCTAATGCAAGCAAAGTGGAAATTAATTGAATACCTTAAAAACTTAAAACAATAATGATAACTAAAATGTAAAGTAAATGTATTCAAATTAAAAATCAACCAAAAAGCAAATTGTAAACGACCTAATGAAAATTAAGATAGTAAAATTGGGTGAGAGCAAATGTCTTGAAACTTTTGATTTGCCGAGTGTACTAAAAGTGATTCAGAGTGTAAGGTGTAAGGATCATCGTGACATTTTCACAAAATATTGAATTATTTGATTCCTAAATACATGTCAAAAAACGATGATATTTTATACTGTACTACCACTTAGACTTTTATACTTAAATTTTATTATTTTTTATCAGTATTGTCAACCCTTTTGGTTTGGAGATTGCAGGATTTTTTTAGTGCAAGGCAAGCGGCAAGCGTAGCTTAGAAATTGTATATCTTAACTCCTGGAAATAATTCGGTTTCCTTCGGTAGTCCGGCATTGAAAGATCGGAAAAACACCGATTTAGGCTGCTGGAACATGTTGAAACTTCAACATTTTGTCCTTGGTAAAAATTTCAAAACATAACCTCAACCACATATTCTAGCAGCCAATGCAGTTCTACGATGCTACCTCTCCTCTTATAAAGTTTTGTAACCACTTTTCATTCTTTACATGTCTCCTGCAGTAACGACTTTGCCGTAGACAGGGAGACAGTAATCAAATGTAGAAAGAGACGCTAAAGCCAGAACAAGACGAGGCTTAGTTGCGTGAAAAGGTGTTTGTTTCTACACAGCACTCTCAACTGAGTAACAGCCTTTTGGAAAACGGTACTCACATTGTTGGAAAAGGTGAAAGGTGAGACCAGTGTCAAAGACAGTGCAAAGGAGCTGAACGGACACTTTTTTAAAGCTGTCCCTTCAATGGATGCATCAGGGACCAGTATTATTAGTTCTACTGTAGTTTTCATTCATATTTTAATAAAAAATAAATTATTATTAACTTGTCCATCAATTATTTCAACTATTTATCTATGATATTTTTTGTTTTTCTGGGCTATGCTGTAATTTTTAAGTGGCAATAAACAAGTAAAACCTTAAATTAGGCTACATGTCAGCAGCAACAAAAAATATTTGTGTGTCCAAAATTCCCACGATGGAGGATGGTTTTATATGGGGGACCCACGGTCTAATTTGTCTATAAGATTTAACATTTGAGCAAAAATTTCAAGGAACAGCTGAGTTAATAAACATTATTTTCTAAGCAGTCCGCAAGGAAAAACTTTAAAGCCGCTTAGCAGCGCATGTCCACTAGTATATTAAGGCAGGATAAAACATCTGTTCTGCTGTAAGAAAATCGTTCAGTTGTTCACCTAATAAAATTTGTATTTTAAAAAATAACGTTATATAGTTTTTTCACAGGATAGCGGTAAAGTTATGTGTCTGCCAGCCATCAAAGTGTTTTGCCACTCAGATAGTTATCAAGGCATTGTTCTTTGTACGTTTCGAATTGCTCATTGCCATCAACGCCGCCCTATTTCACGCTTGTTGTACCGATAAGAAATCACAGTAATCAGGTTTATAACAGATTTTCTATGTTCAAAGTCACGATCACGCTTGGGATAGATCTTACTAAGAAGTGATAGCAGTGCCACTTATCCTTGGATTTTGTCCATTTGGAGAAAATCTAAGGAACTCAAGACATCACAAAATCAGAAAAATTATTGCCGATTCATTTAGAGACCTTTAATTTGACGTATATGAAGAGGTATTTTGTATTGCTGAAAACGGGTCAAATCGAAGAGTCGACATATTGATTATTGACAAAGAAAACCAATTAGGGTACATAATCGACCCAATTATAAGATTTGAAATTAGCAAAGAATAACCTGAAGAAATTAATAGAGAAAAGAAACAAATTTATGAACCTGTCATTCCTTATTAAAAAAACAAAAAAAAACTATAAAGTTAAAAAATAGAAGTCATTGGCTTACTGATTGGATCCAGAGGGACTATTCCAAATTTTTTGTATTTATTTTGGAAGAAGTTTAGACTGAACTGTTATACTTTAAAACAAATTTCTACTGTGACACTGAAAAGTTCTATTCTAATTTTAAGACATCATTTGTATTCATAATGCTCTAAATCAATATTGTTAATATCAATTGTATCAGCATCCTTTGTATGTAGCAGCTTTCCCAACGGGGGAAGAAGGAGTTAAATAAAGATCTTTATATATATATATTGTGGAATACGTTTTGGAGTTTCCTGTTTTTATCGATATAGATTTTATTTATATCTTTTTGTTTTACCAGAGACAAATTGTAAAGTAAGCTGGAGTTATTATTTTTTATGTTAACAATTTGTAAATATACAGCATAAATAGAGCAGAGCAATAAAATCGTTTAAGCTACGTAACAGCACTGTTCTGTATTTTATAATGTTGAGAGAAAACAAGACCTTTTAGTGTCTATACATTTTCCATCCAATAAAATATCTAAAAATAAACTACTTGTTAGGTTAAACATAACTTGAAATTGATCCTAAAACATAGATACGTATCATGAGCATAAAACCAATTATTGCCTTTTTCAACAGGTAAAAAAAGTTATTTTATTTTCAAGTGGCTGATTTCAACGATTCAATACAATATAAGCTTTTATCACATTTATTTAACTTTCGGGACGAATATAATAAATTATTCATCGAACTAGGAATGAATAAAAGTTGGCCCCCCATTTCCATCGATGTTTCAAGACCAGGTTACTGTACCAGCAGTCGGGGACCAGTTCTGCTCACGCGGTTTCCATGTTCCCTAAATCTTACATAGTGAATTTTCTTTATTTAGGCTCCAAAATATTATATTAGAATTAACTGGTACCCAATCTCCGAAACATCATTCAATCAATTGAAACTGTAATTAATTGATTGATTTTTATGAATTGGCCTAGCGGCATTTATTAGAGATTTGAGTGTTCGTTTATATTTGGACGTTCGTACCTATGATATACGCAGTTTTGTATTCTAATTCTAGTAGTTTCTTGTGTTCCGTCAAAGTTCGCCACGCCATGACGAACAAACCTCAAATATGCGCGGGCGAACACCAAAAGTTCATTTTGTAATTGTAAAAATTCGTGCTGAGGTTAACACAACTCTCGTAAGTCATCGTTAGTCTAAAAAATCAAAACACTTTTCACGCTTTTAGCGAATTTCCCCTATAGGGAAGAAGCTATTACCGTAGGTCTCATGGTAAGACCTAAGCCCGAGACCATGATAACTTTTCGTTTTAGGGCCACCAGAAGCAAAAAACACCATTCGTTCGAATTTTTATATATCTATCTATCTATCTATCTATATATATATATATATATATATATATATATATATATATATATATATATATATATATATATATGTCTGTCAGCACGATAGCGGCCGTAAATATGGTCCGATCTTAATGAAATTTGGAACAGACATGTAAAGAGGTAATCAATTGGACGAGTTCGTGAACCAGCCCGATCGGACCACCGGAAGGGGGGGTAAAGGGGGATAAACACCCCCAAAAATGGGTTTTTTGAGTTTTTTACATATAAAAATAAAATTTATCGAATCTTTGTTGGCACCATTGAATTCAGCTCAAAAAAACAAACAATTTAGTGTTTTGAATCATTGCTCTATGTCCATTGGTTACCGAGATATTGAAAGTGGTAAACACAGTACGTTGTCCCTATGTTAACCTTATGAGGAATAAGTAAAATTATATATCTCGCTTATTTCTCAACATATCTGGATAAAACTTGGTTTGTGGCTTCATCTAGATGTGATCTAATGTATTTTAGTCTAAAATCCCCGAAATTTCAGTTTTTGTGGCAGCAAACCTGCATAATCATTCCCCATGTTATCCTTATGGGAAATAAAAAAATTCTATACCTTACTTATTTTTTAACATTTCTTGACAAAACTTGGTATATGGCTTCTTCTAGTTAAGATCTACTAAATAATGAATTAAAACCAACCAGTTTTAACATACCTGTTGCAGGAAACCTGCATAATCATTCCCCATGTTATTCTTATGGAGATTACAAAACATGTAAAATCTCGCTAAGTTGGATTGAAATACCGTTTGTTGTGTTGCATCTGAAATTCGCTGAGTATGCAGGTCTGCTGCAACGGGGGTATTGGACACTTCCGACCGATTTAACAATTCCATAACTCGTCTGTGCGAGACTGAACGTCCACCCTCTATCGGAGCGGCGGCGGCGCCTGGCTCGACCTCCGTGGCTCCTTTGATGATAATTGAAATAGAGATTAATTTTGGAGTCGAACTCGGTAGTAAATAAGTAGGGCAATAAGTTACGAGGGGCAGGCGGCTCACATCAAAGGGCGGGTTATCGAGGAGGGCCCAGCCTCAGAGGGGTCAAGTAGGGGCGGAGGGGGTCGAGGAAATGTTTTCGATCACGAACGGATCTGTTTGAAGCCACAGATTGGTGTAAGCGGTATATTTTTGGAGTAATAGCCATCCCAATAGAAGTATTCATTCATTCTCATTTAATCATTCTTTTAAAGTCAGGTACCTCATGGAGGACGTTACCCTGAATATGAGTGAAGGATGAGTGTGATGATCGTGATGATAGTGGTGCGATCTTGTAGCCTTGTTACTGACTAAGGTTGGCACGTTCCTTAGACAGAACTGTTAATTAATAGCCCAACAACCAATGCCAGCTGGCTCCAGAGACAACCCTTCAAAAAGCTACTAACTTTTCTCGGGATCGATCCGGCTACCTAAAAGTTTGTAGGCGGGCACTATAACCACTACACCAACCAGCCAATTAATTAATATAACCAACCAATTCAAACGAAAGGAGTTTCTTCAGAGGGCCCAAGTCTCCCCTCAAAACGTATATACGAGAAAACTCAATAAAAAAATGTAGGCCAAAAAATTTCTCCGGTGAGCCTGGTACCCTGTAAATGCCACCTGAGGTCAGCTAGGGGGAGGAGAAAGAAAATTAATTCGGTCAGCGATCTGTGTGAAGCTGAATATTACGGTAGAATTTATTTTTTTAGAGTTATTTTTAGAGTATACTCAATAATAGGTTTGTTAAAATACCAAGAGGCTCAAGCCCTCTCCAAATAAATAAAAAAATACTGAAAACTTTAGTCAATAGCGGAGAGGAATACTTCTTTCAAACTGTATTGCAGTGAAGCCTAATTAATTGGTACATTGACGACAAAAGCAGAAACATACCTGCAGAGGACTACCCTATCTTTCTTCATGTTCAAAAAATTCTATACTTCTACACGTCTGGTAGCGATCCTTTTTCCGAAAAACTTTGGTGCAAGCGTTTAAAACACTCGTGTACTTACGATCTATTTACGTGCCAAATATTATGATCACGGTTAAAATATTTTTCCTAGGAGCTCTTAAAAATTTATAAGTTTAAAAATTTAATAAATTTACACGTGTGAGAGTCGCCGTTGGCTGCTAGAATATTAATGCTTAGCCCTGTCTAGGGAACATTTCGGCCTTAGTAACAAGACTACAAGATCGCACAGCAATCATCCTACACTCACCTTTCATCACATCTAATATTCACCTCAAACCACCCCTTACTGGTGGGCGCCTTATGTGGCTGCTAAAAAAATAATAGCCTTTATGGTATTACTATTAGCTACTGATCTTATTTTCTACACAAATAACCTATCCAGTAAAGGATAGTATAGGACTTATCCACAAATAAGCTGAAAATAAGGTTACATACCTTGTGAACTGTCATCAATTCAATGTAGAAATATTCAATATCCTACTTAAGTTTCAACACCTCAGTGCCATTTTCAAGGTTTTCTGTACAAGAATTAATATCTCATTTGTCGTCAAAATATTAAAACACGAACACTTAAAACATATAAAAACATTTAAAAAAAGGACACATAATCTTAACACAACACCGGCCGGCATGAGGACTTGAGTCTGGTTCTTGTCCTCATGCCGGCCGGTATTGTGTTAAGATTATGTGTACTTTTTTTAAATGTTTTAAGTGTTCGTGTTTTAATATTTTGACGACAAATGAGAAATTAATTCTCGTACAAAAAACCTTGAAAATGGCACTGAGGTGTTGAAACTTAATTAGGATATTGAATATTTCTACATTGAATTGATGACAGTTCACAAGGTATGTAACCTTATTTTCAGTTGATAAAATCAATTCAGGAGGCAAAATACCATGAATAAAACAAATAAGCTATCCAGATCAGAGTTAGGAAGGGCTCGTTCAGGAGAGAGCTGAAAGCTTTTTTAATTCATTAGGAATATTACAGTGTCAATGCGTTGTGTGACAAAAATACTACGTTTTCATTTTTGAATAATGTATTCTTTGTTTTATAGATTGATCACAACTAGAATTATTTTAGATTATGATTTGTCCATGCTATGTAGTGCAGATTACATGGTCATAGATTATGTAATCTATGACCATAAAGCATTCTTGATTCTTGATTCCATAAATTTACCACTCCAATTCAAAGACAACAGGACGTCGACCGCGCGTTTTCGCGTGCAGGAAGAGTTGTGAGTTTTCGCAATAAAAGGCGCAGTTATCGCCCCAGTCGCAGCAGTTAGCGGCGGAAACGACCCGCATAAAATGCACTGTTTTATTAAATGAGCACAACAAGGTATAAATAATATTTATTGGCGCAGGTGTAAGGTGTCCGTGTTACCGGTGGTATCATACGCTGGCGGTTGTTGGGAAAAAAACACGCTTCGTTTTCCGTATTTTTTTCCTTTTTTGCGAATTACACAAACACTACTATTCCAATTACAGTAATTTCAGTAAAGTTATACTCCGTTTGTTTTATTACGGTGAGGAAAGTATTAATTCTGGGAAACAGTGTTGGTGACCAAGGATTTTTGTTGAAAATGAATCAGAAAAAACCACATTGTGTGATGAAATCAATGATTATAAAATATCTAAATTATTGTCTAAGTCTAAACACAAGGTAGCCAGAGCGATCCTAATCAAGATCCTAAGAAGAGTTTGCGACGTTCCAAGTCTGGACTCAGCTTGAGACTTAAATCTGAGTCTCCTCCTCTGTTTCAAATTCAAGTGACCAGCTGTTTGAGTAATTCAGAGGCTTGCAGTGATATGAAAATCCTAGTAGACACCGATATTTCCGCCGGTGATGTGATCTCCTGCTCTCTTTTTTTATCTACTTTAATTTTTTTAACAATTTTTTGTTATCTCCTGCTCTATTAATATACCTTTTTAGGATCAATGAGTGTACCTATCATAACATATTAAAAGGCGTACTTTATAAGTGGAAATTGGTTTATATTAAGCAATTTTATATCAATCAAATACACTCAATTTTATATCAACCAAGTTTACTCAGGCATACATACAACAACCTAAAGGTCGGATTTTGTCAACAATGAAAACATCATTATATTGTTTTCAGCTCTCTCTGAACTTCACAAACTTTAAACCAACTTGAAGTCGATTAAAAAACGACATTTAAAACATCATCAGTTTGGCCGATCTGAACAAGGTTAAGCACTGATTCCCTAAGAATACTCAACGCCACTACACTCCATTGGCCTCTCAAGATTGCGTACAAACCTTCTTCACGACAATCAGGTCGTAAGCAAGAACAGATGTTTCAAGCGAACTAGGTTATTTCACATGCAGGTTTAATGGATTGCTAATGCCTCAAAACCCACTTGTATAACTACGAAGCCCAAATAACCCGACACAATTCAAACGTCTCCTGTCCGAAGAACGAATGCACAGTTAATTGATAAAAGAAGAAACCACACAATAGGATTTATATAACCGGTCCATAAGCGGAATAAAGTAATGAAGTTTCCAATAAGCTCGCGGCTTAATAGGACATATGGAGAACTCTGCAATTACCCGATGAGCAGTTAAAGGTAAAAGGAATCACCTGAGGGTATGAAATGAACCCATTACTTCCTTATTGAGTGCCTTAAGAAACGGCGGTCATCAACTGAGCAATAGCAATGGGCTTCCGTCGGGTCGTTTTGTCGGATCGAATCCGTGACCGCATGCTGCATGTGTGTTCCGGTCATGGCCGTATTGGATTTTAACGATGCAGATTGTTTGCGGATGTAAACGGTACTTGGTGTGCGGAGGATTTTTCAGTTAACGAATCTTCAAGCAATAGGTTTTTAAATTACATCACAAAGGAGAATCAAACAGAGGTTTCTAATGTTGCGCTCAGGTGGTGTCGAGCGCTGGTGTCGAGGACTTACAAAAAATAGTTCACCATTAACGCCGCGAGAGAGCAGCACCGTCGCTGCCCTCTCCTAATTTAACTTAACCCTAGCTAGTAACTGGATGTAACTAGTAACTAGTAACTTAACTGTAGCTGGATTTAACTGTAACTAGCAAACACTTAGGCGCAGCAGAAGACCCATTTAAAAACGACCTCTGTTAGATACTTCTCTGTGATTACAAGCACTATTCAGGGTTTTTGTATTCATCATTTGATGTTTCTGAACATTTCTTTAGAAAAATCAAGTTTAATTGGATTCTTCAATTATAAACAATTAAAGGCCCTATTAAGTAATCGGTTGAATCCATGGGACTCTATTAAGTGTTCTATGGAGTTTTAGCAAGGTAAAATACCCCCGTTGCAGCAGACCTGCATACTCAGCGAATTTCAAGTGCAAAACAACATATTTCGATCCAACATAGCGAGATTTGACATGTTTTTGTAAGCTCCATAAGAATAACATGGGGAATGAGTATGGAGGTTTGCTGCTACAGGTATATTAAAACTGGGTGGTTTTAATTCAATATTTAGTAGATCTGAACTAGAAGAAGCCATTTACCAAGTTTTATCAAGATATGTTGAGAAATAAGCGAGATATAGAATTTTACTTATTTCCCATAAGATTAACATTGGGACAACGTACTGTGTTTACCACTTTCAATATCTCGGCAACCAATGGATATAGAGCCATGATTCAAAAGACTAACTTGCTTGTTTTTTTGGGCTAAATTCAATGGTGCCAATAAAAATTTGAAAAATTGTATTTTTCTATGTAAAAATCAGAAAAAACCCATTTTTGGGGGGGTTTACCCCCCTTTACCCCCTCTTCCGGTGGTCCGATCGGGCTGGTTTACGAACTCGTCCGAATAATTACTACTTTACACGTCTATGCCAAATTTAATTCCGATTGTACCATTTTTGCGCAAGTTATCGTGCTTAAAGACACATATATATATATATATAGATAGATATAGATATATATATATATAGATATATATATAGATATATATATATATAGATATATATATATATATAGATATATATATATATTTATGAAAGTGAACAAATGGTGTTTTTGGCATCTGAGGACCTCAAAAAGAAAAGTTATGATGGTTTTAGGCTTAGGTCGTACCATGAGACCTACGGTAATAGCTTCTTCCCTATAGGAGAAATTCGCTAAAAAGGATTTTATGCTCGATGGTATAACAATTGTAAACTTCTATATAAAACAGCTGATAACATACCTCTACTACAAGAAAGTTGCCGTTACTGTAATTTACAAGGAGGTTAGAGTCTATCTGGAGGTAACGCGCGATAGTATACCTGCGGCCATATGATTTTGTCAGGTTGGCAATGATGAGGAGGAGTCAAAGCATTTGATTGATCGAACATAAAAATAGATTTTTGAATATTCCAAGATATTAAATTAGTTTAATCGTGTTCCCGTACTTCTATTTAAGAAAATACGCAAAGGATTGAGATTAATCAATCTATTAGCATTTATGACATACTTTTAAGAACTGATTTGAATCTTTGGTTACCCTTATAAGATTCGAGTCGTTTTATGTTACCGTTCAAAGAACGGTAGTTCATTGCTAAATTACTGCATTACTGTCCTCACCATTGCCAACCTAGCAAAATGAAAGGACCGTTTTTCATCGACTAAAGCATTGTTGCGATACCTCCAGATAGACTCTAACCCCCTTGGTGATTTAGGAGCTTGTCATTGTGTGCCTCAGTGAGGTTTATAGTAGGCGCGTTTTGAAGATTCGCCACCCCAGAACAGGTAGAAGGACAGTCCTAATCCCCTGTTGACAAACAATGCCTTAGTGCCTTTGTTACGGGCGGCCGGCCGGGACTCTCTGCATCCGCCTGAAATTCCGGTTACTGGCATAACAATATATATCGCAAAATTTGAGGTGCAAGTTACGCGGCATTTTCTTGGAATGCAGGCGGGTGAACCACCAGCATAACGGTGGCCACCCCTAACAAAGGCTTTGTTTGATAACAGGGGTTTAGGACAGTCCGTCTACCTGTTTTGGGGGGGCGAATCTTCAAAACGTGCCTACTATACCCAAAAGATGAAGTATTTAATAGGATGCAGAAGGTTACACGTACATCATGAAGTAGTGTACTCCAGAGCAATTAATCACTTCCAGTAGAACTTTACTATTTACAGACGCTGACGGCTATTGAGTCGTTTTGATAGACTAGAAAGGCCAACTGTGCTTTAGTAACGCTAGTAAAACAATAATGGATTTGATAAATGAATGACAAAATCGGAACAGCGAAATTTACTCGTTGATGGGATTAGTTTTACTCGTATTGCTTTTTAACGCTCCACTGATTTAAACGATTCCTCCTTGAAATTATTCAAACTTTCAGAAAAACCAAAACAGTCAAAATAAAACTGAAACAATGAAACAAAAAAATTTTCGATTAGGCTTCCTAATCAACGATGGATACTACTTTTAATTAGATGGAATAAAGAAACAACTCTTCAGTTCCATACGGGTTTGTATTGAGCTGAATTAAGGGTCCCGCATGATTTATTATTACTTCAACCATAGATATTGCATAGCTAATGCTCCCTTCTTCCTTTACTATATTTTGCGTGAACAGGAAGTCTGAGTTAGTTGCCTTTTTCCATGTACAGTACAAGTTTGTATTATAAATACTTTCAGGATGCTTCGAGACACACAAAGTTAAAATTAAATACCCCCGTTGCAGCAGACCTGCATACTCAGCGAATTTCAAATTTAAAACAACATATTTCAATCCTACATAGCAAGATTTGACATGTTTTTGTAAGCTCCATAAGAATAACATGGGGAATGAGTATGCAGGTGTGCTGCTTCAGGTATATTAAAACTGGGTGGTTTTAATTCAATATTTAGTAGATCTGAACTAGAAGAAGCTATTTACCAAGTTTTATCGAGATATGTTGAGAAATAAGCGAGATATAGAATTTTACTTATTTCCCATAAGGTTAACATTGGGACAACGTACTGTGTTTACCACTTTCAATATCTCGGTAACCAATGGACATAGAGAAGTGTTTCAAAATACTAAATTGTTTGTTTTTTGAGCTGAATTCAATGGTGCCCACAAAAATTGGATAAATTTTATTTTTCTATGTAAAAAACTCTAAAAATCCATTTTTTGGGGGGTTTATCCCCCTTAACCCCCCCTTCCGGTGGTCCGATCAGGCTGGTTCACGAACTCGTCCAATTGTTTACCACTTTACATGTCCGTACCAAATTTCATGAAGATCGGACCATTTTTGCGGCCGCTATCGTGCTAACAGACACATATATATATATATATATATATATATATATATATATATATATATATATATATATATATATATATATATATATATATAAATTCGAACGAATAGTGTTTTTTGCTTCTGGGGGCCCCAAAACGAAAAGTTATAGTGGTCCCGAGCTTAGGTCTTACCATGAGACCTACGGTAATAGCTTCTTCCCTATAGGGGAAATTCGCTAAAATCAACTGGTTCAGACATCGGAGTGATTAAAGGGCCTTCTAGCTTGTATTACGAGTCAAGCATACTTCAAGCATACATTTAAATGTAGCAGATTAGGGCGTGGTATGAAGCGGCTTGGCCAAAATGATATTGCCATAGAGTTGAAAGCTGATGAGACCTCAACAAAGAGACAAAAAGTAAATTGAAAAATGGATTGATTTTACTTAGATTACCATTTTAGACACCGACCACCGCTACGGGGTATTGTAATTCGAATATAAGTGAAGGATGAGTGCGTCATAGTGGCGCGATCTTGTAGTCTTGTTACTGACTAAGGCCGACATGTTTCTTAGTCAAATCTGATAAGCCTATACCTCATAAGTCTAAATAAACCATACCATTCCAAATTGAAGCCTAGACATATATATTATCAATTAATTAGTGAGTTTTTACCTATGATGGTGGCCTTAATGTGTCAATGATGATTTGTGGGCAATACGCGTTTCTCGACAATGAAGACGTATCTTTAGTTTCATAGCACACATGTTAACACAGCTCACATGAGTGTTTGTCAGAGTTTATAATAAAACCACGAACACGAATGCGGACTTGTACACGACGATGGATACAACAGTTAACACATAAAATTTACATAAAAACGAGGGTAGGCGTACAACCTTTGTGCGGTACCGGTGCTAGTCATCTCCACGTAAATGTAAATTTATTTGACGTGTGCTACATTTCGTCCGTTTTTATGTCAATTTTATGTGTTAACTGTTGCATCCATCGTCGTGTATATGTCCGCATTCGTGTTCGTGGTTGTATTATAAACTCTGACAAACACTCATGCGAGCTGTGTTACCTATGTGCTATGCAACTGAAGATGCGTCGTCATTGACGCGAAACGAAGTATTGCCCGGAAATCATCATTGACACCTTAAGGCTACCATGAAAGGTAAAAAATCATCACTTAAACCATAACTCATAAATGCACAAGGCAACAATCACCCTGAACCGTTCAGTCTCCTGAGGACAGAGGTACCAACACGCAGCTAATGTGCAAGACTTGCGCGTAGTCGCAGCCATCAAACCGCGCTTACGTCGCTCCGTGGCGAATAGTTTTTGCCGCAGATAAATCAAGATCGGTGGCGGGATTCTATTAAGGACCACCCGGGCCCCTTTCACCACCGCCAATTACACCATAAATATCCCGGACACCTTTTTAACTTGTTTCGGCTCATCATCATCAGCCGTAATAGCCTTTGCCAAGTCTGAGTAACCAGCATAGTCGGACCATTGCATGGGAGGGTAAGGGGGGTAAACCGCTCAAAAATGGGGGTTTGGGATTTTTTACGTAGAATAATAAAAATTATATAATTCTTTTTTCGATCATTGAATTCAGCTTAAAAACCAAATAATTTGGTATTTTGAATCGTCGCTCTATGTCCGTTGGTTCCTGAGATATCTATATTAATAAATACAGCACGTTGTCCTTATGGGAAATAAATAAAAGTCTATATCTCGCTTATTTCTGAACACATCTGAACGAAACCTTGTATACGTCTTTATCTTGTTGATATCTACTGGATTATTGCAAAAATATAAAAAATCCACACTTCCATGGCAGCAAACCTGCATACTCAATTCCCATGTTATTCTTGTGGAGAAAATTCTTGTATGCTCATTTTAGAATTTAAGTTGATTTGTCTCGATCTGAGGCTCGTCTAAATGATTTATTTAAGCATTTGAAATTCGCTGAGTAGGCAGGTCTGCTGCAACGGGGGTATTTAATTAATATGACATTGGCCTTGATGAAACAAAAAAACTCGAAAAAACAAAGACACAACGACTACCCAGAAGCCTCAAGGTCAATAACATAATTATTTTTTGTATGCTTTTTTATTAATGGTAACTAATGTGACCAAACACCTAGACACTAGGCGTTTTCACCTAGTTTTGTTTTGTGAATTAAAGGAATAAAATTGCAGATTTTATGTGTTTGATACGCGCGAAGAATTGATTATTTTTCAAAGAGAATCATGATTCATTTGATTCACTCGATGAGTCGTTCAAATTGAAAGTTTCTTTCGCGCATCACCCATCACAAGTACCAACACGCAGCTAATGTGCAAGACTTGCGCGGCGTCGCGGCCATCAAACCGCGCTTACGTCGCTCCGTGGCGAATAGTTTTTGCCGCAGATAAATCAAGATCGGTGGCGGGATTCTATTAAGGACCACCCGGGCCCCTTTCACCACCGCCAATTACACCATAAATATCCCGGACACCTTTTTAACTTGTTTCGGCTCATCATCATCAGCAGTAATAGCCTTTGCCCCGGCCGCGGCGCGCGGCGCGCCCGCTGTTTTGACACCGCCCCGGACGTGCCTGCGCTGCCCGCGCCACCACGCGCGCCCCGCGGTAATGAAATTTCAAATTCACTAGGCGCACGTGAAATATTACTTCTCGAATCTTCTGAGGAATGCGGGATTCGAATTCGATTTCGAGGGAGAGGAAATGTGTTTGAGCATTTTTTGAATTCCTATGTGTAAAGGCTCTATTAAGGAGGAAATTTAAAACGTATGTTATATTATTTTTTAGTTTTATTTTAAGTTCCTGGGCTTAAAATAATGAACATTTTTTAGTAATCGCTAAATGTTAAGCTTAAAAAAATTGGGGGAAAAATTAAGCACAAGGGAATTTAAATTTAGACCAAGATAATGATAAGATGTACATTATTCCTGCGAATTCCCAACAATTGCGGGAATGTTTTGTATTTAACATTCTCTCGTCCCTAACATCGTGTAAAGAAAAAAGAATGGTGTGTGCACGGTAAGCTAGTATGACGTAGTTGGGCTCGAGAAACTAGCGTACCATGCGGTTTGACTGCAGAACTAAAACCGTACACAAAATATTTTATTTGACTTTTATTAACTGGTTTATATTGTAGTCGTTGTAAGCGCTAGTTGCCTGAGCCCAACTACATTACATCAGCTGACCCTGCACACACCTTTCTTTTTTCCTTACACCTTTATTTTTCTTTTATCACCTAAAACATTTGGTGTGATAAAGAAAATCAAACAGTTATTGAAAAAATGAAAGTTTTATTAATTATAAACGTATAACCAGTAGAAATCCGAAAACCAATACTTCCATTTCTGACCGGGCAATCGACAAGGCGACTTAAACACCGGTTCCGATCCCACCGCACACCTCGCCTAATGACCGATCCCAAACCGAAAACGCCGTTTCAAAAGCGATACCTTCGGGAATTGGAATTACAATCTTTTAACAAATCCGCTCGTAAAATCGGACGATTTCACTTAGCTGAAATTCACTTAACGGCCGCCCGGCGATCGGCCCCCATTGATCAGGTGTTTCACGGCCGGTACCGGCCCGCGGCGGCCGCGAAGTAGCGTCATTAGCCGCCGCTACCGGCGGCGCGGGCGCGGGCGCGGGCGCTTTAGCAGCAATTAACCTAAAGGACGTACATAATGCTGATTTATCGGGGCATTAGGCCGGCGTTTCAAAACAATTAACGATTCGTTCCGTCCCATTTCCGGCGCGGTTATATCGGTCAGATGTCACCGTCGCCGCCGGCCCGCGTTAGCGTTACAAGGCTTGAATATCAGCGGTGCGTTAGGCGTCAGAGCGGGCGCGGCGTCTGCATCGGGTGAACGCGATTTGTCGGTTGATTTGGCGGGAACCGTTTCTATTCGCCTGCGAACAAAAACGTCCGATACACGCTAAAATCGAAAGAGTGAATACTCACTCTTTGTGAGTGACTCATTCACTCTTTGGGGTTGACAAAATTGAGCCACTCTGAAAGAGAGAAGGTTCACTCTTTGAAAAAGTGAACCGTTTTCGCTCATAAAAAGAGTGGAATATCCCCACTCAATGAAAGAGTGGGTCTTGTTCTTTTCAGAGTGTAATTTTAGTCTAGGAGTGAAGTTCAACTTTAAAAGAGTGAAATCACCACTTATTGAAAGAATGGAAATCCAACTTACCTAACCTCTCATTGGCATTTATGAACTACAATTCTGACTCTTTGCCGACACTTGTTGTGGACAACTAACTAGTACCTAAACTTGATGATTGAAATTAAAACCCCTAAAATGTAACGGCGCAGACATATTCAAAGAGTGACATAGAACCTTTGCTGAGACTAAATTGAATTTCCTCTCCACTCTAACCTTGATTCTACAGACTATTATCTTAAAATTAAAATTATATCTTAAATCTTAAAATTACGTTAGCTAAGTGAAGACGCCCTGAAAAAACCCAGCGAACATTTTTGTCTTCTTCGATGAATATTTAAATGCTTACTGAACAAGTTTGTCTTGACCTTTTCTAGGTTTTGACAGGTTAAGGTTCGAACGCGTGATTCACAGCGGATATTAATGCTCATAGTTTTGCTGGGGAAGAACACAGAGCGGTTTTCAACTCTTGACGGTATGATATTTTAGTGATGATATTATTATTGTTTGATTTTTTGCTACTCATCACTAAAATTAATACAAAAAAAACAAATAGTTTTTAAGAGCGATATATTTCGGTCTTTTTTAAAAGACTGATGATGGTCTTTGAAACAAAACCGAATTATATCGTTTTTAAAAACTATTTGTTTTTTGTATTAATTTTAGTGACGAGTAGCAAAAAATCAAATGTACATCTTGATCTGCACCGGAGCAATTTGATTTCTCGAACGAAAATTTTGCAGGCTACTACTTTGAAATGCGCTTAAACACAAATCAAATACTGGCGACTTAAACTACAACCTAAATTACTTTAAATAATTAACCTGGACCTAAACGACACTCCTATGACGCGACCGTGATCTGGACCCTGGAACTGTCCAAGGTTCCACCGAGGATTGTAGTATCGAAGAGTTTACCAACGAGGAGCAAGGCACGCTGCCTGAAAGGAAGAATGGGGGCAGCAGTGTTGCCAAAATCCGGGTAGATGTTTTCGGGAATTTTGTCGGGCGTTCGGGGATTTTGCGGGGAATAATAAAAAACCGGGAAAACAGGGAATTTAGATTTGGGCTACGGGGATTCACCAAACAACCTGGATAAAAAACGGAAAACCCTGGAAAAACGGGCAAACCGGGGATTTTTTACAAGCTACAAAAATTGATCGAAATTAAATATAATTTATTTTTAAACGAAGGTTGGTATCAATGTCTGTAGATTATTAGAAGATAATAGTAGAATGTACTATCAGGCTGCCTAACCCACACAGAGAAGAATCTAACTGAGGTCGCTTTTAAATGGGTCCTCTGTTGCGCCCAAGTGCTTGCTAGTTACAGTTAAATCCAGCTACAGTTAAGTTACTAGTCACTAGTTACATCCAGTTACTACCTACAGTTAAGTTAAATTAGGAGAGAGCGGCGACGGTGCTGCTCTCTCGCGGCGTTAATGGTGAACTATTTTTTATAAGTCCTTGACACCAGCGCTCGACACCAGCTGAGCGCAACACAAGAAGATACCTCTGTTTGTTTCTCCTCTGTGCCTAACCCCCATATGGCCTGCGGAACCAATGCTTGTGACGTTAATCGGAGACCCAAAGTCTGGTCCTAAGCAAGCTCTATTAGCCCGTAGGAAAAAAAATGTAGCCTCAAACGAGGTATCAGTAATATGCTTCTTTTGATTGGACAAGAATGATAATTTTTGTCCCAGCTGGAGGTTAGGTTTTCGGTCTGCAAAAGAAGTCACGATTTGTTTAAAAATGTTTGGCTGAAATAACCTGAGTACCACTGAGTACCATTATTTTTTTTCTCTTCTTCTCTACATAACAGACCTTATGGTTTGGTATTATGTATTTGGAACAGTCACATTGGGTGCGTTCAGCCGCAGCCACCAGTGACTAACCGGTTACCATAGCCACTAATAGGCAAATCCACCGCATCTTGACAGTCAACAATGTCCGGCTACTTACCGAATCCACCGTAATCACAACATCGGTGGGTGCACAACAATGATCGGTAGGTAGTACATCCACCGCTACCGTTCACTTATTATAGGTTGGTAGATTACCCACCGGTGGCTGCGGCTGAACGCGCCCATTGTTTGCAGTGTTGGTAATCACCCGGTTTTCGGGTATTTTGTATTTTGAAGGACGTTCGGGATTTTGAAGGGATTAAAAAACCGGGTAAGACCGGGGGATCAAAAATGGCGGCGGAGATCCTCCCAACATCCTAAGTACATAAAACTAGGTAAAACAGGGGAATTTAGAAGTATGATTTGCATTACAAAAAACAAGTTTCATTCAAGATTACAAAATAGTTTGTTTTCATAATAGGTAAGAGAACAATACTTAGAAACCAAAAGAAATCTTTCACAAGTTTAGATGAACAATTTCCCTTTTACCAGGCTATTTTCGGATACCCACTTTTGCGTATTTTGAAAGTCATGCAGCGGTTTTTCGGGTAACAAACCAGTTTTTGGTACTTACGGGGATTTTGGGGCAATTATTGTCAAAAAGGATAAAAGCAGGGTTTTAGACGGAGTTTGCGGGTGAAATGCCAGATCCTGTCTGGCAACATGAGGGGCTATCCACGGTCCGCAACACTCAGAAGACCGACATCTCGCAGCAACCGTGACCCATCCTAGAAATGGAAACGCAACGGTCTACCCATGGGCTAAGGGATGGAAAGTAAGAGGGGAGAAAGGAGAGTAAAGGGTGTGGAATTCTCACACTAAAGCAAACAAAAAAAGAGATGAAAAGCAGATCTGGGGAAAAGAAAGAGAAAAAGGTGAAAGGATAAGAGCTTTGATTGTATGATGTTGCAGGATGTGGATAGGTTAATAACTAAAGAAAAAAAGAATTTAAAAAGTGACTCGTTTTTTATTTCATATTTCAAAGCGTCTTTTAAATTTGGGTTGTTTCCTAAAAATCTAAAATTTTACTTTGATCCTTACAAATTTACTTCAGACTCCTTTGTTACCCTCTTCTGTAGAAGAGAGTAACAAACCCTATAGTTAGCCTTTGCCAGTTTTAACTATAGGTTAATATATCGGACGTTTAGGTGGAACAATACTATTGATAAATTTAACAAAAAATGTACTTGACAGATGGATAATTTTATATATAACATGAATTTTCTGTATTCATTGTAAAAGGTAGAATCACTTTCTGATGATATAATCAGAGGCATTCAAGTTCAACAAGGAAAATATAATTAGATCTTACTCAACATTATTATTGCAACTGGATTCGTGCAGGAGAGCAGTCCTGAGCACCTAATTGTTAGTGGAAAATGGAAGTTGTTTAGCCAAATTATCTAAAGAATGTTATTTTGCAATTTTACTGCAATTAAAACTTTACGGATCACAAAGTGCGAAGTTGAATCCTCTGCAAGGAAGTAGCAGCTAACAGGGTGTTTCCGGTTAGAGTGCGGCACTTCCGGTCATGCGAGGGCGTCCACAGCACCGCCCCTGGCGGAACACGGCGCAAACCACCCGTGGAGAAAAAGCAAACACAACTCTGACAAGCGAGAACCTGGAATATCCTATACTCTTATACGAGCAATGTTATCTTGCGTCGTGCGTGCGTGCTTGCTTGTATGTTTGCACAACGATTTCAAAAACGGCCCCGAGCATTTCCTTCAAAGTCTGGAAATAAGTAATTGATGACTCAAAAACGTCTTTTATGTAGATTACTTCGCCAGAGAAAATCTAATAACGTAATAAATCGAATTTTAAAGCTGTAACATTTTAACATTGGCCTTATGGGTTGCCGTGATCGCAACGAAAATAAACAAGGAAAGTGTAAACAAATTAAGTAATCATAACAACTGTTTGGAATCTACAGTCATCAAGGGAAAATACAGCAAATGGGATGAGGAGTCCATGGAGCAATAAAAAAGGTTTCTATTTATCAATTTTATGACAATGAAATATTTTATAGCAACTGGATAAACTGGTAAACATGAAATAACACCGAGCAAGGCTCGGTCCACTAGGTACTATAGGTTTAAATATGGTGTGATGATTGTACGGTCATTATTATACTAAGATATACCGAGTATGATTGAGTTTAATTATGCAAATAAGCTGTAAAACCTAACATGGAACAAATTGTAATAAATATAAATCGACGATTTTCTTCAGTATCGACACATTATTTATCATTTAGAATCATCTTAACTATCCAATAACAATCGATTCAATAACCACCAAATTCATTTAATCATTTGTGTGTGTAATATAGAAAGAACTGAGGCGACGTTTTTCGTCAAGGAAAAGTCAAATTTACGTGAAAAATTCGTTATATTACTTTTCTTGGCCGTAAAATTCAACTAGAAATTAACAAAAACTTTGGCAAGATCTAAGTATTTTGTCAGCAATGCCAGCATCGGCATGATTAAGCTCATATAAGTCCTTTGGTTTTTGTTTATTTACCAAGAGGATGGGGGAGATAATCGGGTACTCCAGCAAAAGTCGGAAACAGAAACCACAAACAAAAGTGTGCTTATCAAAAGAAGTAAATGAAAATAATACCCCCGTTGCAGCAGACCTGCATACTCAGCGAATTTCAAAGGCAAAAGAACATGTTTCAATCCAAGAAAGTGAGATTTAACATGTTTTTGTAAGCTCCATAAGAATAACATGGAGAATGAGTGTGCAGGTTTGCTGCAACAGGTCCATTAAAACTGGGTGTTTTCAATTCAATGTTTCGTAGATCTGAACTAGGAGAAACCATATAGCAACTTTTATCAAGATTTGTCAAAAAATAAAGAAGATATAGAATTTTTTATTTCCCATAAGGATAACATGGGGAATGAGTATGCAGGTTTGCTGCCACAAAAATGGAAATTTCGGGGGTTTTAGACTAAAATACATTAGATCTTATTTAGATGAAGCCACAAACCAAGTTTTATTAAGATATTTTGAGAAATAAGCGAGATATAGAATTTTACTTATTTCCCATAAGGTTAACATTGGGACAACGTACTGTGTTTACCACTTACAATATCTCGGTAACCAATGGACATAGAGAAATGATTCAAGATACTAAATTGTTTGTTTTTTCGAGCTGAATTCAATGGTGCTAATTAAAATTGGATTATTTTGATTTTTATATGTGAAAACCCCAAAAAACCCATTTTTGGGGGGGTTTATCCCCCTTTACCCCCCCTTCCAGTGGTCCGATCGGGCTGGTTTTCGAACTCATCCGAATAATTGCTACTTTACACGCCTATGCCAAATTTCATTCCAATCGGACCATTTTTGCGAGCGCTATCGTGCTTACAGACACACACATATATATATATATATATATATATATACAAATTTGAACGAATGGTGTTTTTGATATCTGGGGGCACCAAAGCGAAAAATTATGATGGTCCCGCGCTTAGGTCTTACCATGAGACCTACAGTAATAAGCTTCTTCCCTATAGAGGAAATTCGCTAAAACTAGGGAAGAAAACAGACAAGTTTGAAATAAGGAATCGCATATTCGGAATACTTTGATCCTGCAATGGCAAGGGAGGACTGAAGAGCTGACTATAGGAATTATTCTTCAGAATCTTTCTGGCTCTGTCGAAAAAATATAAATGCTTGTGTATGGAATACGTCGTCTAAGTTCCCAATAAAATTACAAGCCAAATAAGCAATTAGCCAATGCTCAGCGTCATACCATTGTAAGCTTCGACATAACTTAAACATCTGGTAATTTCCTTGATTACAGAGGAAAGTGGCCAACTGTTTAAATAACATCATTGACTATGATAATATCTAAGCTTGCGTCTAGATGACGCCGAGAGGGTTATCCTATCTTATACTCTTACGTGAGCAATGTTTGTTTGTTTGTTTGATTGTTTGTTTGTTTGAATGCTTGCTTGATTGATTGCACAATTATTTCGAAAATGGCTCCGAGGATTTTCTTCAAATTTTGAATATCAGTGATTAATGATTCGAAAACGTGTTCTATGCAGGTTACTTGGCCAGGCAACTTTGAATGGAACTTTGTATGGACGTTCCTCTCAGGGCTTAGGCATCCACTAAGAACGGATTTTTTAAAAGTCCCTCAGGGCTAAGCCCTATGGTACGTCAAAGTTTCAGTGTTAAACTATAAGGAAGCCTATGAAGTTGTCATGGTAAACGAACCATTAAATCATGAATCAGAGGAAGATTTTCTGTTTTTCCACGGGTGAAAACGGTTTGATCAACTTGTGATGTGATAAAATGGATTTTAAAGTTGTAAAATTTTGCATGGAGTATGAAATGTCCATTACCTGTGTCGTGAAGGACGAGCAAGGCTCGGTCCTCCAGGTAGAGTAAGTTATCAAAACGTTCAGAAGCGAATTTCGAGGAGCCAAATCAAGCCCCCCGACAGGTGACCCAGCAGCTGCCCGCTCATTAGCAACTACATTAATAACTTTATTAATTTCTGGTTCTGCCCACGTTATTATTTCAGCCTGCATTAAATTACCGATGGAAATGAGGAGAGGAGAGTTACGACAAAGAGGAACAGCTCGACTGACAACGTCATTAGGCCGCATGAATAATAAGAACTGGAAGAGTACATTAAAAGGCGATCTACATTTTGACGAGGTATTAACTTTGAAATTGTGCTGAATGTTTGTTTCGTTTTTGGTGTTGATAGGTAAGAGTTGGTCGTGAGAGTTTTGAAAGCACTTGGGCTTGTGGACTCCTGAAATGGCGAAGTTAATTTTTCCCATGATATGGAATTGATATTTTTCTAATCACTCTGATTCTATGATAAAAAATAGAAAATAGTCTCTTGGTAAATGACGCATTCCTGAAACTAGAGCGAAACTATTAAACCAGTCATGTGTGATGCCTATCGTAACATGAACGAGCACAATGATTTGTAGAACGAATGGAAGTTTGCCATTATACTATTATTTTTCTCAAGTCTCTTTATTAAGAAGCTTGTTCTTCGCATATTGCTTTTAGAATAAAATGGCTCCTGAACATTTGACACTGTCCTATAAATATTGAATCGAGTAGAAATATAATGTGGAGAATTTAAAACCTCACATTGCCAATTAGGACTTGTTAATCTTTTTCAGTACTGTGCAGCCCACGGAATGAGTGTTTATGAACATGAGAAATGTGAGATAAGGTAATCAATCAGTCAGTCTCGCCCCTGAAGAGGACTTTTGTTAAAATCGCCGACATTTGCTCTTAAACATCTCCAAGCATTGTTACTTAGTGCCCTCAGCTCTCAAAATTAGTTAAACTTCGATGTACTATCGTAAAAAAAACTTGTAGTTGTAGTATTGGATGCAATTTTTAAGATCTTTGATGCTTACGCTTAAAAAATACATCGCGTCACATTTGATGACCTTTAACACAACGTATCGCCTATATCCGTACTCATAAACGATTTTGAACGCATGATCCTTTGGACACCCACGTGGGCCCTTGCACGTCGAAACAATGCGAAAACTGTCATGGACTCATGTGGAACTACACTTGCAAAAGACGCCTCTAATGATCATGGATAAACGTAAGCTGCCAAAGGAAGGGACCCTGTGAACAATCAGACACCACCTGGCAGAAGCTTCCCATGTTGTTGTTGTTGTTGTTGTTGTTGTTGGTGGTGGTGTTGTTGTTGTTGTTGTCGTTGTTGTTGTTGTTTTTGTTGTTGTTGTTAGCACTACTAAGGGTGGGTCAGACCGGTAGTCTAGGAGTCCGTCATGAAGGTCCTACCATCTCGTCAGCCCCAAAAGCTAGGAACACCCATTTCTCCCTCCAGGACTTGAATCTAACGTAATGTTCTAGCTCAGCTAAAAATCTATCTTCTGAGAGGCAAGGAGGGATCAAGGTGAAGAGGAAGTTTGACTCTTTGGATCACCAAAATTGTTTTAATCTACAATTGAGTACTTAATTAAACCTTTAAATATTTTTTACTGCATTTCGTTCGACCTATACGCAACATAGGAGCGTACTCCTAGTACTATACACTGATTGATTCTTTTTTCCATGTCTATTGTCGAACGTTTTTACCATAACCATCAGTAGAATCAACACGTCAATGTCAAGCTTGGATGCAGTTAGCTGATCCTAATACTAGGTTCGATCATGCAAGGAGGTTAGAGTCAGCTGGAGGTATCCGTGACAATGCTTTAGTTGATGAAAAAGCGGCTCTTTCATTTTACCAGGTTGACAACATTACGGGGAGTAATTAGTAATTTAGTAATGAAATACCGTTCTTTGAACGACAATTTTAAAACGATTCTAATCCTATAAGAGAGATCAATGAATCGAACCAGTACTTTAAAAATACATCATAAATACTAATAGATTGATTAATCTCAATGATGTATTCGTGTATTTTCTAAAATTGATGTGCGGAAACACAATTAAAACAATAAAATGTCTTCGAATCTATGAAAATCTATTTTTATGTTCAACTAATCTGGTTTGACTCCCATTACTGAGTTCATTTATTTTTGGTTGGTAATGCAAAGAACGAAATTACTCCCACTCATTTTGCCAACCTGACAAAATCATAGGGCCGCAGAAATACTCTTGCGCGTTACCTCCAGTTGGACTCTAACCTCCTTGGTTCATTACATTACTGCTGAAAAATCAGCTGATCTGTTTTAAGACCTGCCCTTGGCCCGCGCCTTGTCTATTTATGCCGATAAATATAAACCATCCAAAGAGCAGGGTGGTTCTATGGTTGTATAGACAGTAAAGCAATACATGATGTAATATGAGATCACCACTATAATCGGTACGAAAATTGCAATTAATGATACTTATTCAAACAGCTGGTCATTTTTCCAATTGACTGGCTCTTAAAAAATGACGACTCTTGCAATCATAAAATATCAGGTATTAATAAGTAGCTGACAGAATGTAAATCGATGCATAACACTAAGCAAGGCACGATGGAAATAAGTAAAAAATCTAACTTAACAAATTAGCCGCCTAACCAATCGTTATTTCTTTCAAATTGAAACTCGTTTCAAGGCGCAAAACCCACCGTGGGACCTTAGGTAGCCGGGCATTACTGTGGAGCTTTACTGTGAAGCATGTCAAATCCGAGCCTCCCGTCCGGCAAAAGAAGTGATTGAAACCATAAACCCCTAGTTGGACGGTAGTTTATGATCAAAACCCATTACCCTTTACCAACACCGATTAAAAACTCCGCACGAAAACATAAAGTTTTTACCTACATACAATTATACACACACGACTCGATTCGTCACCGTGAGTCGAACTCATTAAAAATTGCCATAACTCGCCATACGCCATTGTTTGGTTTTATTTGAGGGTAATTAAAATTCTCGCCTGTTTACGATCCATAACTGGTGCGATGCAACAGAATTGCCGACTGCCGGCTGCAGCTGCGGGACGGGACTGAAGTGGCGGCGAACTTCAACTTCAAACAACTTCAGTCGGCTGCAGCTGCGGGAGCGGGACTGAAGTGGCGGCGAACTTCAATTTCAAACAACTTCAGTCGACTGCAGCTGCGGAACGGGACTGAAGTGGCGGCGAACTTCAATTTCAAACAACTTCAGTTGACTGTAGCTACGGGAGCGGGACTGAAGTACGGCGGCGATCTTCAACTTCAAACAACTTCAGTTGACTGCAGCTGCGGGAGCGGGGCTGAAGTGGCGGCGAATTTCAACTTCAAACAACTTCAGTCGACCGCAGCTGCGGGAGCGGGACTGAAGTACGACGGCGAATTTCAACTTCAAACAACTTCAGTCGACTGCAGCTGCGGAACGGGACTGAAGTACGGCGAACTTCAGCTTCAAACAACTTCAGTCGACTGCAGCTGCGGGAGCGGGACTGAAGTACGGCGGTGAACTTCAACTTCAAACAACTTCAGTTGACTGTAGCTGCGGGAGCGGGACTGAAGTACGGCGGCGAACTTCAACTTCAAACGACTTTCCGGTTCTTTTCTAGTTTCCTTCTAACTTATAATTAATAATACAGATAAACTGGAGTCTAGCGCATATTTTCAATCCGAAAGAATCTAAGGAGTTTAAAAACGCACCAAAATGCTATTTTTTCAAAAATTTTCGGGGGGGGGGCACTGGACCCCCTCTCTTTGTGGAGGATATGGAAACACGTTTTAATGTACAAAACTCTAAAGTAAATTTTTTAGGTTCTTTTGTAGTTTTCTGGTAACTTAAAATGAATGGTAAAGATGAACAGTCTAGCACATATTTTCAATCTGAAAGAGTCTAAAAACGCACCTAAATGCTCCTAATTTTTCAAAAATTTCCGAGTGAGAGCCCCAGACCCCCCGGGTATTTCATACCCCCCCCCCCACCCCTCAGAGGTCGGCGTCCCGTTTTGGCTGTTCCAAGATTCGGTCACCTTGCTCTAAAGTAACACTACATTTCTCTAAAGTGACGTTCAACATGCATTCAACGTCAGTTCGCTGCAATCAGCTGATTGTTTTGACCGTTTTCTTTCGTTATTCCCGTTTTCTAGTGCACGGTAAATTTACTGTTATTGCAAGGTAACTTCACCGTGCAGTTTTTGGCAAAGAGTAACTTTCCAGCCAAGAGTAAGGCACAGAAAACAGACGTTTCTGTGTAGTACGATCTAAAAATTTTACACACACACATACATTTTCTTCCGTCAAAACTTTCAAACACCAAACTTTTCCTTCCAGTGGCAGAAACAGAAACCATTTACCACAAAATCACAAAAACCGATCGAATCGACCGTTTCAATCCCTACCATAAAACTTTACTATTTAATTACAAGAGCGTATCATTAACAGCAGCTATTCCGTTTACGGTCCGGTAGCCGATGCCACGCTGCAGTTTTGCTCGGTTATTCGTTTCTATTTTTGCCATTGTTGACGGCCGGCTCACGTCGAGGCGGCGCCTTTGTAGCAGATCTCTTTACAAGTTTTTCGTGTAATTGCCGCTGTCGACACGCATGCGAGCACGCGAGGTCCGTGGGTCCGTGCCTCTGCGCCGTTACACCGCCGCCTAATAGCCGCCTAATCGGCTAAGGAATAATCCAAATTGTTTATTAGAATGTCCGTGCCCCCGGGCCCTTGGGTATTGAGGCACAATTTGCCTAATGTAAGGAGAGGTGGGGGGGGGATGAGGGATAGGATGAAGAGTCTGTTAGTTATAGTAGGCAACGATCTTTATAGGCGTAATGAAATTGGGATGTGAGAAATTACTTAAACAGCTGATTCCCAATAATGAGTTAGTCACAACATTAAATGTTGGTAACGTCACATTGATGATTATCCAATACTCTTATATGAGCAATGTTATCGGTCTTGTATGCTTGCTTGCTTGCGTGCTTGCACATTTATCTCAAAAACAGCTCAGAGGATTTCCTTCAAAGTCTGGAAATAATTAATTTTTTACTAAAAAACGTCTTTTATGCAGATAACTTGGCCAGAGAAAATCTAATAACGTAATAAATCGAATTTTAAAGTTGTAGAATTTTAACATTGGGCTTACGGGTTGTCGTGATGGCAACGAAAATAAACAAGGAAAGTGTAAACAAATTAAGTAATCATAACAACTGTTTGGAATCTACAGTCATCAAGGGAGAATACAGCAAGTGGGATGAGTCCATGGAGCAATAAAATAGGTTTCTATTTATCAATTTTATGACATTGAAATATTTTATAGTAACTGGATGAACTGGTAAACATGAAATAACACCGAGCAAGGCTCGGTCCACCAGGTACTTAAATGTTAAACATAGTCACAACATCTAGGGATGAATTCGTTTTGTTTGGATTTTGCTTCTGTTTAAATATAATAATTTCTTTCATTATAAATAGGGCAGGAATAGTTTCTGATTCTCTGCTATGACAATTTTATTTCAAGAAATAAAAATGTAATAAAAATTTTATTATTTATTAATAATAAATAACTAATTTATTAATAATAAACAACTAATTTATTAATAAACCATTAACACCATTTATTTTTTTGTGGTATTATTTTTTTAGTTATGTTGAATAATAACTTAAACTTTCACTTTTCCCTCATTTTTCTACCTTGTGACTCGTATGTTTTTTCTACAGTTGCCTAGTTGTTTTTCTGCTGTGTGGAGCAGGGCTGCCACACGCTAAGCATCATTTTGAACATTGGCTTCTTAATACTATGGAAATATTTTTTAAGCCCACCTCATGCCACACTAAATACTTGTAACTATTATTTTGGTACTTGTACTTGATTATACTTGTAGTGTTCTTGGTTAGCAGTTAGGAAATTAATGTTATATTTTATATCAAATATTTCTTGTATCATTTTGGACCTCGATGATAAGTTTGCATACTTATCGAGGCCATAACAAGTATGTATTGTTGTTATAAATAAATAAATAAATCAAGAAAACTAGATGTTTAAGCGATTTCGAACGTCACAATTTCGTGACGCCAAATAAAGTAAACTATTTCCTTTCGATATCCCACTTGTGGTCATCAAGATACGTTGCTATTGACATACACCTTCAGACAACTTCTCTGTAAAAGTAGATTGGTGATTTTTATACCCTAAACAATATCAATGTGTTCTGCATACATTGACAATAGACACAGACTCGTAGAGAAAATACCCCCCGTTGCAGCATTCCTGCATACTCAGCGAATTTCAAATACTTGGATTAATTACTTAGATGGGGCCTTAAATAAAGTAAAATCAAATTAAAATCCTCAGTTAATAATGAAAATGCATATATAAAGCATGATTCTTTGCCCTGAATAGTAAATATAAAAAATGACGTAAATCATCTAATTGAAGAAATTCTGGATTTAGATTGATCCACGAAAATTTTCCTTCAGATAGGAAAATCCAGTAAAAATCTTTATACATGGCTAGTGTAAACCAACCCCAAGCAAATTCTATGATTTTACGTTTACGCTCGGTAATAAACATGAAACAGACAATCCCAAATGTCACATTACACCGAATCAGGCGAGAGAAACTCAAATGGCACAATTTATATTCATGAAAACAAGAGTGGACCTCGCTCTGACTGCACTGGGGCGACTCGCTAGTTTCACAGCACATAAACGCCGGCTCGCCGGGCGGGGGTGACTCACTGACTAGAGTGTTTGATGGGACTTTAATATACGAAAAACTTCGGAAGTTTTGGAAATTAGTTAAATAAACTATTCTTGCTCGAGTTCAGAAAAAGAATCAAAAACATCTTTATTTACAATCTTCAGGATTAAAAATAGCGTTACAGAATTAGTTTTTTTCTTTTCTTTAAGCATTTTGTTTTCTTCAGTAGAAGAAATCTGCTGAAGTGTAGAATGGCTGGTGTTGAAGCAAAGTTTTTCTCGTGGGGCCCAGCTGTCGACTATCGGTTCTTTTCAGGTCTTCTGGCAAGGTGTTTCACATTTTGGCTCAAAGTATTTCGTACTTTTTTTTAATTACGCTTATACTGTGCACAGGGAGAAAGTGGGGTCGGTTGCAGGTTGCACTTTCGGACCACAAACCTCGCACATATGAGCTTATCCATCGAGCTTATCTCAGCACAGTCGCTTCAACCCTAACTGTCTTCCTGATCCAATGATGACAGGCTACAAATCTCGCACATAAGATAATCCACTAAACTTATATAAGCAAAGACACTTCGATGTTAACTGTCCCTCTGCAATGATGACGGGCCACAAACCTTGTAAATACGATTATTCATCAGCTTACAAGTCGCCCAAATACCAATCGCATTTACTGCAATGATTCCGGTCCACAAACCTCGCATACCCGATCATTCATCAAACTTTAGCTCCAGTAACTCCAATGCTGTCCTCCTGCAATTATGTCAGACACTCATATATGCGATTATTCATCAAACTTATCTCAGCACCAACGTTGCGAATACGTCATTTCTCGACGTAGTGATGCCAAGCCACAATTCTTGTTCACTCAATCATCCCCTCAATTCCCCCGAACGTCTGCCTCAGCATCGGTCCTTAACTCTCTCATAATCTTGATAACAATCGTTCTCACAACTTCTTCCTTGACTTTCAGCACAGCCCACGCATGTTCGCTCATCCGTTAACCTCCTATCCCAATCTCCACACCCTCTCGCATGTCGTCAGCCTCGCTAAGTCCTTAGCCTAGACCAGACTTGCCGAGTGGTGTCTCCCAGCAGTTATGTTAGGCCACGATTCCTTTTTAATCAGCTATTCTTATATTCCTCCAGGACAACCTCGAATGTTCCAAGGTTTCCCAGACCCTCCTCTCAACACTCACTTGCTCCACAGCCTCCAAATCTCTCCCTATCCATCCTCTAAGTTCCACAATTCCCCTGACCTCTTCATCTCGATCTGCTTTCTATCACAATTCCCAACACCTCTCCCTCTCGATCCCCTATGAACCACAATTTCCCGGACCTCTTCCTCTTTATCCTCACAGTTCAACAGTTCCCCATACCTCTTATTCTCGATACCCTATGTACCATAATTACCCAGACCTCTTCCTTTCGATCCCTTTAGGACCAGAGTTTCCCACATCTCTTCCTCTCGATCACATGTTCAAGAGTTCCCCAGACTTCTTACTCTCAATCCTCACATGTTAAACAGTTCCGCATACCTTTATCTCTCGATCCCCTATGTACCACAAAACCCCAGACCTCTTCCTCTCGATCCACACATATTCAACAGTTCCCTAGACTTCTTGTTCTTGATCCTCATATGTTCAACAGTTCCCCAGACCTCTTTTTCTCGATCCTAGCATGTTCCATTGTTCACTAGAGCTCTCCCACTCGATTCTCACAGATACACCGTTCCACAGACCTCTTCCTCTTGACCCTCAAATTTTCTATTGTTCCTTGGAACTCTTTCTCTCAATCCCCTAAGTATCACAATTCCTTTTCTCTCGGTCCTCCTTTTTTCTTCTCTTGATCCTCACATGTTCAACAGTTCCCCAGACGTCTTGCTCTCAATCTTTAACAGTTCCGCAGACCTCTTCCTCTCGATCCTCAAATGTTCAACAGTTCCCTAGACTCTAGCTCTCGATCTTCATATGTTCAACAGTTCCCTAGACCTCTCCCACTCGATTCTCACATATACACAGTTCCGCAGACCTCTCCCTCTAGATCCCCTACGTACCAAAATTCCCCAGACCTCTTTCTCTCGACCCTCGCATGTTCCATAGTTCCCTAGACCTCTCCCACTCGATTCTCACAGATAGACAGTTCCACAGACCCTCAAATCTTCCATTGTTCCTTGGACCACTTCCACCCGATCCTCACATGTTCCACAGTTCTGCAAACCTCTTCCTCTCGACCCTCAAATATTCTATTGTTCCTTGGACCACTTCCTCTCGACCCTCGCATGTATCACAGTGGCCGATCCTCTCGTGCTCGGCCGCGCCCCCGGCTTGGCGGCCACCGGCACTTTGTACAGTCACGTACCGTCACATAACGACCGGGGGACGTGTAAAGCTGATTAGCGGACAGCTACCGACGCCGACATTTTAATTTTTTGTTTGCTCATTACGCGCGACTCGTGACGTCGCAAGACCCCGGCCACTCCGGGGACAAAGACATGCAAATTCGCTTTGTGCGCGGCGGTGGCGCCTTCACTGCTTGTTTGTGGTTTTGCCGAAGCGCGGGGGGGAGTCTCGATCGCTTCCGCTCTTGAAGTCACGATTGGCTGGTGTGTTTGCCAATTTGTTCAAGCTTGGATTTTTTTGCACAGACGGTCGTTGGGGAAGATTTAATGTTCGAGTCTAGTAAGACGAGAGTTTGTGATTGAGACTATTTAAGGCAATCCAAATTACATTTAGGTGTGTTAGAAACTACCTCAATCTAGTATTGTGTAGCTAGTTCTGAACTTTTCCGCGGGAGTTGTGTGAGAGCTCCTTTCGGTTTATGAAGGATTATATGAATTTTGTCAGAGTTAGTAGTGTTATACAATATTTCTTATCCCGAAGAAGAATAGTGTTCCCCACTATAAGAATAGTGTTATACAATATTCTTATTGTTTTGAATAACATCAATGATGGTACAACTAATGGTCAGGAGTGTGAGACACCACACTGAATATAATATTGCCTATATAAGCAAGCATCCTTAGCAACAGTTAGATGGGTTAATAGGTTCAAGAAGCCCTCTCACTCCAGTATTGCCATTTTAGCAAGGGTTAGTTAAGCTGTAACCTCCCCCAGCGGTAACAAGTACACTCATAACATTTACCCGAGACCCCCCGCGTGTTGTGTATGCTAGACACCGAGGGATGATCCAGGGGCGTTGGCTGTGATTAGACGAGCCAACACGTGGGCCTGATTAGGCCTAACTAGGCAACAAGGCCGCCCCCGCCGTCAGAATGTCGTTTGCCCGACACGCCGCTGAGTGATTTCCGATCGGGAGATCCGTGAGATTGCAGTAGGGGAGGTTAAGTCGCGTTTGCAACTTGGGTGATTCAAAAGAACTTGGGTGGACCGAGCTTTGCTTGGTGTTGTTTTATGTTTACCAGTTCATCCAGTTGTAGGATTCACGTAAGTTGGCCAAAGCATGTACTAATCATCTCATCAAAAACTTTCATACAAGTCACATTGAAAACATTGTTGGATACACATAGTGTCTGTTTACATTTTCTCAGAACTGTCAAATCGCCACGTTGCGTTTGTTTACAATGTTGTTTTAGATTATAAAATGTTTTCAATATCGCCTATTTTTTTAATTGGTTATTTTCGTTCAACCTTTTTACATAGCTGTCAAAGTTTAATTTGATTCTATTTCTTGATTTACATGTATTTTAGTTTGTTTAACCGCTTGTTTATTTTTTCCTGGGCTAATATTAATAAATTTTGACTGCAGTATGAAACAATCTCTCTTTTCAGATGCTGACTTGCAGCAAGTAGTACTGACAATTAAAAAACTCGGCTATTTTACTTTGTAAATATCATTTTATAAGTAAATCTAAGATTATCTACCATGCCGCATCCATGACACATCCTTTCCCTGTTAATATATAATTAATTTGGAAAAGCCCCTTAGTCCCCTTAAGCCCCTTAGCTCTTAAGCTGCGCAAGTGAACTACCAGTTGTAATATTGCATCCTTCCCGATATTGCAAAGTGCTATACTAAAACAGATGTTCTTTGACAATGTTTTCAGCACAGCTGGCGTTTTTGGTTAAGTTCGTAAGAAGATAATAGTTGGTTTACTTTCGTTTTGGCCCACTTAGGCGACTCCTACTCTACTACAAAATATTGCAATGTAATAAAACTGATAAATAGAAACCCTTGTTATTGCTCCATGAACTCTTCACCTCACTCACTGTATTTTTCCTTGATGGCTGTAGACTCCACCTTAATTTGTTTACACTTTCCTTGTTTATTTCGTTGCTATCATGGCAACTCATAAGACCAATGATAAAATTTTACATCTTTAAAATTCGGTGTATTACGCTATAAGATTTTCTCTAGTCAAGTAATCTGCATAGAACACGTTTTTCACTCATAAGTTACTTATTCCCAGACTTTGAAGGGAAACCTCCGAGCCGTTTTTGAGATGATTGTGCAAACAAGCAAGCAAGCTAACATTCAAGATAACACTGCTCGTATAGGATTTTCTAATCGAGTTTTTAGCGAATTTTTCCTTAAGGGAAGAAGCTTTTACGTAGGTCTCATGGCAAGACTTAATCCCAAGTCCTTGATAACTTTTGGTGTTTGGGGCCTCCAGATGCTAAAAAACTTCGCTTGTTTAAAAACTCTCAAAAATGTGGTCCAATTTTAATGAAATTAGGTACAGACGTGTAAAGTGTTAGTTACTGAATGATTATTATATTTAGGAGGGTTTGAAAACCACTCCGAGCGGATGGTTTTCAAAAATCGATTTCTTCAAATCGAATAAGAGTTTACGAGATACCAATGGTGTGCACTAGCTATTTGTACATTAAGAGCGCAAAGTACGTCATTGCCGCTCGAGCATTGTAGATGAGCGGCAATGACTGTTTGTGCTCGTAATACATACAATATTTTTCCTTCCACCATTATTTGAACAGTTTGACTTAACTAACTACACAAAAGTTCATTGAGGTTATGTTTGCTATTGGAACGAACCGGGAGTTAGTGTATAGAAACGCCGATTGTGACATCAGCTAATTTAGAGCAAAGCAAAATAGAATTTAGAATACGGTGAGTGTCATGGGATTTCTGACCAATAGAAACTGTTCTTTGGTGTATTAAGTCATAGTTATCTCTCTTGTGTGCCACCTTAACCTAATAAGTAACCCCACAGAGGAGAATTAAGCAGAGGTATCTTATGTTGCGCTCAGAGTGTGTCGAGGACTTAGTTCACCATTAACTCCACAAGAGAGCAGCAATGTCGCTGCCCTCTCCTAATCTAACTTAACTGTAACTAGTAACTGGATATAACTATTAACTAGTGACTTAACTCTAACCGTAACTGGATTTAACTGTAAATAGTACTTTGGCGCAACAGAAGACCCATTTAAAAGCGACCTCTGGTTCTTCTCTGTGGTAATCCTGATTTAGCGAGCGGGAATGAAATGAAAGCGGAAATTAACCGTTTTGCAAACTATTTACAGGTGTGGCAATATGATTATCTCCGTGCAGTGGTAGGAGAAAAATGAACACTCTGTATACAGTAATATTTCGCAACAAGGGCCGAAAATGAAGTTTTGCTGGCTCGAGATCGTGTTTCAAATTCGAGACCAAGTCGAGAATATGAAACGATTGAGAGCTGCAAAACCCTTTCGACCGAGGAGCGAACGCTATTTTTCACCAACCTGCACGATGAAATATACCCTAAATATTAAAAAAACTGATTATTATTTGACTCACTTGAAAACAAAACTTTAAGGTTATGAGTGACGTTACAACTTCTTCATGATGATTTAAACAAACACAGCTGTGAAAATCATATCATAGCAACCATCCTGTCTTTGGAACCTATTGAATGTGTTTTAATTATGTGATGTTCTAACGTTCATTCAAGCAAATAAACGATCAGCTGACTTTCGGCCCTTGGGTCCCAAACGTTTTCGGTCCTGTGGCGGCAAACGGTGTGTTTCGGTCCGCGTTTGACGTTTGTAAAACAGGTGATTTCGTCGTAGTGTGGTGAAATAGTTATTTTCGAACAATGTAATTTCGCCGGGTGGCCGGTCTGGGACAGATGGCTATCGCGGAACTAACGCGATCGTCACAGTCCGCTCCCTTTTCCCGCCGAAATCGGAATCACTTCCCGCCAACGCCACTAATCACAGCTGATAACGACACCACCCCGCTATAAATCGCGCCACCCTCCCCCTCCCCCACTCTCTTATCCGGAACGGCTCAATAACCCCGCTGATCGGGGAGGACCTCTAATTTTACACCGATTTGGAGTCAATTATTGATGCGCACTAGCGGAGTCGACAAGTGTACAGCACGCTTCAAATGACATGGCTGAAGCAGTCCACAAGTGAACAGGACGCTTCAAATGACGGGGCTCAGGCAGTCCTCAAGCTCGTTGCTGAGATTATCTCAGCAATTGTTAAATACCCCCGTTGCAGCAGACCTGCATACTCAGCGAATTTCAAATGCAAAACAACATATTTCAATCCTACATAGCGAGATTTGACATGTTTTTGTAAGCTCCATAAGAATAACACGGGGAATGAGTATGCAGGTGTGCTGCTACAGGTATATTAAAACTGGGTGGTTTTAATTCAGTATTTAGTAGATCTGAACTAGAAGAAGCTATTTACCAAGTTTTATTGAGATATGTTGAGAAATAAGCGAGATATAGAATTTTAGTTATTTCCCATAAGGTTAACATTGGGACAACGTACTGTGTTTACCACTTTCAATATCTCGGTAACCAATGGACATAGAGCTGTGTTTCAAAATACTAAATTGTTTGTTTTTTTGAGCTGAATTTAATGGTGCCCACAAAAATTGGATTAATTTTATTTTTCTATGTAAAAAACTCTAAAAACCCATTTTTGGGGGGGTTTATCCCCCTTTACCCCCCCCTTCCGGTGGTCCGATCGGGCTGGTTCACGAACTCGTCAATTGATTACCACTTTACATGTCCGTACCAAATTTCATGAAGATCGGACCATTTTTGCGGCCGCTATCGTGCTAACAGACACACACACACACACACATATATATATATATATATATATATATATATATATATATATATATATATATATATAGGCTATATATAAATTCGAACGAATGGTGTTTTCTGCTTCTGGGGGCCCCAAAACGAAAAGTTATAGTGGTCCCGAGCTTAGGTCTTACCATGAGACCTACGGTAATAGCTTCTTCCCTATAGGGGAAATTCGCTAAAAACAATTTAACAACAAAAAAGTTAACGTGTGGGCAGGACCCCAAAAAGGAAAACAGTTAACGTGGTACTATTATTGGACCATTTTTCATTGATGAAAATTTAAATGCCATCAAGTATCAAGCTATGCTTCAAAATGAGATAGTTCCTGCTCTACAAGCTAGGTCTGGCGCTGACTTCCAAACATTTTTTCCAACAAGACGGAGCACCACCACACTATGTGTTGATGTTAGGAAATACTTAGACACAGTATTCCCTCACCGATGGATTGGAAGACGTAGAGCGATTGTGGCCGGCTCGTTTCCCTGATTTAACTCCGCTGGTCTACTTTTTATGGGGCTACCTCAAAGACAAAGTTTATGATAGACCGGGAGCTGGGAGGTCAAAAATTACGTCATAAGGTGCACATGTAAAAGCTATTCCGTTTTGAAGAGGCATCCTAGGGGGGGTCAAAAATGGGTTTTTGAGCCCTCAATCTGGGGGCTTTCTCCAAGGTGGACAAACATGAAAATGACCCATAACAAAGGTTTTTTTGCAATTTTCATGTAGAACAACTTAAATGATCACGTTTTAGCTCACACCATTGAATTCAGCTTAAAAAACAAACAATTTGGTATGTTGAATAATTGTTCTATGTTCATTGGTTACCGAGATTCTGCCGGTGATGAACTCAAAACGTCGTCCAATGTTAACCTTATGGGGAATAAATAAAATCGTATAACTCGCTTATGTCTCAACATATTGTTCAATAAAATAAGGCTTACCTTACGATCCAAAATGTTTTTGGGAGACCTAGGGTTCAGCGTCGAAACGCTATCTTCAGTCCTTATTCTCCTTGGCTAAGCTACTATATCTTGATATCATCTCTTGTTTGAGATGTTGTCATGTTGTTAAAATCTACTTTTTTACACTGAACACAAACACAAAGCCACAAATAAATCTATACTTATTTAATACGCGAGCAGTTTTTTTGTTACAAAGACTCCTCCTAAACTACTGAACCGATTTTCATGTTTTTGGTGTCATTGGAAAGAGCTTGGCATGAAGTTTTGCAGGAAATAAAATTTAAAAAGGTTTGACTAAAGGAAAGAGCCCTAGACGCCCTTAAAGTTTCATATTAGCCCATAAGATTTAACATGGGAATAGACATTTCAAATAAAGCAGCTGATTGGAGCAAACAAAGTTTTTCAGCAAAGCCATATGTTGTTAATGGAATTGAAACCATTGCATGTAGAGCTGGAGGAATTTCAGTTGATGGAAGATGTAAATAAATAAACTATTATCCTAATACATACTTAAGGTCAGAATTCAGTTTTAAAAACATTTATTTTGAATCACATGTGTGAAGATCTTAATATTTACATATGTTTATAGCCCAACTAAAAAAAGTAAAAAATTCTTAAGTATAAATTCTATCAATATAGATAGAAATTAAAGGAAAAGAAGCAGACTTAACATTCATTATGAGTATAAATTTATTGAACCATTTTAGTTCGGTTTTAGACTAAGACAGGTCGTACGCTACTTAGGGCCGCTTTTCCCAATGAAGGTTTAAAGTAAACGTGAATTTAATTTAAACCATATGAATATTCTAATTTTTAAATTATAAACCAGTACCTGGTGGACCGAGCCTTGCTCGGTGTTATTTCATGTTTACCAGTTCATCCAGTTACTATAAAATATCTCAATGTCATAAAATGTATCAATATAAACCTTTTTTATTGCTCCATGGACTCTTCATCCCACCTGCTGTATTTTCCCTTGATAGCTGTAGATTCCAAACAGCTGTTATTATTACTTCATTTGTTTACACTTTCCTTGTTTATTTTCGTTGATATCACGGCAACCCATAAGGTCAATGTTAAAATTTTACAACTTTAAAATTCGATTTATTACGTTATTAGATTTTCTCTGGCCAAGTAATCTGCGTAAAAGACGTTTTTGAGTCATAAATTACTTATTTCCAGACTTTGAAAGAAATCCTCGGAGCCGTTTTTGAGATAAATGTGCAAGCATACAAGCAAGCATACAAGCAAGCACGCACGGCCGGACGATAACATTGCTCATATTGCTCGGTGTTATTTCATGTTTACCAGTTCATCCAGTTACTATAAAATATCTCAATGTCATAAAATGTATCAATATAAACCTTTTTTATTGCTCCATGGACTCTTCATCCCACCTGCTGTATTTTCCCTTGATAGCTGTAGATTCCAAACAGCTGTTATTATTACTTCATTTGTTTACACTTTCCTTGTTTATTTTCGTTGCTATCACGGCAACCCATAAGGCCAATGTTAAAATTTTACAACTTTAAAATTCGATTTATTACGTTATTAGATTTTCTCTGGCCAAGTAATCTGCGTAAAAGACGTTTTTGAGTCATAAATTACTTATTTCCAGACTTTGAAAGAAATCCTCGGAGCCGTTTTTGAGATAAATGTGCAAGCATACAAGCAAGCATACAAGCAAGCATACAAGCAAGCATACAAGCAAGCACGCACGGCCGGACGATAACATTGCTCATATAAGAGTATAGGATATTATCAGGAAAATTCAAATGTTACTAAACTTAAGTTTCAGAAGTTCAAATAAAACTAGATTTGGGGAAAGCAGCTCTTAGTAACATATACCCTACTGAATTTCAGAAAGTTTTACAAAAATACATTTAAAACAGAATAAAACATTTTTACCCATTTAAGAACATTAGAGTTGTCTAAACAAATTTGCAGTCGATTTTCATATATCAATTTGTTTTGGTTAATTTTCTTTCATATGGTGCTGGGGGTATTTCAAAAATAATTAATTTATGTGTATTTGCTTCTTGATGAACTTGGTTGAGTAGACGCTTCAATTGGAGTTTATGGTGAATGATAATGTGAAGCGTTTATGAGCAATTATCTACAATTATCCTAAAGAAATTTACATGAAAATGTAAATTAATTTAGTTCAACTATGAAATGCTAACCTTGAATGATGTAAACATGTAAATAATATAATTTTAACAATTCTTTTTTTGTTTAGTGATGTTCTATAGTAAAAAGAACCCAGTTTCCAGTAATTCCTGTTTAGGTAACTAGGTATAGGTATAGGTCAGGGTCAGTCCATTACATATGGACTACTGTATATGTGGCGGCAGGTCAAGCCAACTCCTTCGAGGTGCTCATAATATTCGTAGAAAATACTAAAGAAACATGGACATCTATTGAAATATGAATGAGTATTCACAAGAAATTTAATTAAAAAAGCTTCTGTAAAAAATTTCAGTACAGCACGAAATTCAACCATAAAATTAATAAAATAGTTCTATAATACTATACCATGATTGATTTTATGTTGAAATCAATACATAACAATTGCTCGATTTCGAGCAACAGGTTTACTAGTAAAACTGTTAAATCTGACCATGGTCGCGATCAAAACAGGAATGCACTTGATCTCCATCTTAGGATCAAGTGCATTCCTGTTTTGGTCGCGACCATGGTCAGATTTAACAGTTTTATTTATTTGTGGCTTTGTGTTTGTGTTCAGTGTAAAAAGGTAGATTTTAACAACATGACAACATCTCAAACAAGAGATGATATCAAGATATAGTAGCTTAGCCTAGGAGAATAAGGACTGAAGATAGCGTTTCGACGCTGAAACCTAGGTCTCCCAAAAAACATTTTTGGATCGTAAGGTAAGCCTTATTTTATTGAACAATGTCAAATAACGATCCAGAGGCTATGAACCCTAATCTCAACATATCTTAATGAAACATGTTATGTGGCTTCATTTAGTTAAGACCTATTGTATATTAGCCTTAAATCCCCCATTTTTGCATTTCCGTGGCAGTATACGTGCACACATTTTTCCCTTGTTATTCTTATGGGGAGAAAATAAAAGTCTATATCATGCTTGTTTTTCAACATATAAAGATAAAACTTGGCATAAGGCTTCTTCTTGTCGAGGTTTATTGGATATTGACTTAAAACCACCCGATTTGTACATACCTGTTGCAACAAACCCGTAAACTTAATCCCCATGTTATTCTTATGGAGAATACAAAAAAGTCACATTCAATTTTGTCCACCTCAGAGAAAGCCCTCAGATTGAGGGCTCACAAACCCATTTTTGAAATCCCCCAGGATGCCCCTTCAAAATGGCACAGCTTTTACATGTGCACCTTATGACGTAATTTTTGACCTCCCAGCTCCCGGTCTAGAGACTCGGCCTACAGATCTGAATGATCTTAGATACAGGACAGCACAGGAAGCTCAAGCTATTCCTCGAGAATACATACAGAATGCAGTAGGCAGCTTTTATAACCGGCTAGGATATTGCCAAGAGACCAACGGGAACATTTTGAACACCTACTTTGAATGGAGTTCAGTAAGTATTGCCTTCAACTTGTAACTTTCTGTTATTCATAAGTTACAATATATTGAACATTTTTTAAACTTTGAACAACAATTACTTCCGACTGAATAAACCTTTTGAGATCCGGTTCGCGGCATTGTTTTTAATTCAACAAGACTTTTCATTTGATGCGTATATCAACGTATCCTTACATTAAAGATTTCCTTCTTTCTTCTTGCGGGACGCCCCCAAAGGTGTTGGAAAACTTGAAAAGAGATTGCTTGAAAAGGTAGATTTTTATGATAAGTACCTACCTACAAAGAAAGAAGTATCCCTCTTTCTATGTTGGTTGAACAGTTATCAAACCATTACGGAACTTTAAATTAGTACTGAAATATTCACTTTAAATGGCTGCCATTTCGGTTACGGTGAACCTTTTGAGCTACGGTTTGCGGGATTGTAATGTACTAATTAAGCCCTATAATTTGATATACATATCAAATTATGCTTATATTAAAGATTTTCTTCTTACTCCTAACGAGCTGACCCCCAAATGTGACATATGATCACCGCACACAGAAAAGGGGCTTACCAGTAACAGTATGCCACATTTGGCTGAGATATCTATTTTCGTTTGAATGTTATAAAGTCGTCCTAAGACTTAATTGTCACCATGTATACGACAACATATTGTATTTTTGCTGCGGCAGGTCCCTTCGTTTTTGCGATCAACGTTCGACTCCCTTTTTCTACCTGAGACCCATTGTGAGTGGATGTGCAAAGTATGGGGAAAACGTTGGCAGTAACTTAGGCCTACTAACAAGGTATCTATATATAAAAAGTACGGTTCCAAAGACAAAGACAAATTGAAAGCTTATTACTTGGACATTCCATACTTTGAATTCCTTCTTTTAATTTTATGTAACAGCTTTACAAGTTCAATGTTATGTTGAAAAATCCGAGAATAATATTAAATAATGTTGAAATTCTCCGTGAAAATATTCCAAAATGATTTCATAAGACTGTGCACTATCTTTCGTTAAATATGACAATATTTTAAAAGAATTTGAATGCTATATTAGGCGTGTTATCACGTATTTTGCGGGTTAGAAAGGCATGTTTAACCGAGAAATGAGTTAGCAATACATGTAAGGTGATTAGGCACGGCACTTACTGTAACAGGGTTCTGTGTTCGTATAAATGAAAAACCCACAAGTACACTAATTCGTTGTTTTATACACACCACGTCCTAAAAAAATAAAAAAAACAACTTCAAAACCGAATATAATCCGTTTATGCACACAGCCGATTTTATAGTTTACCACGTCACGTGAAACTGAGCTCATAAAGTTTCTTCCAATGACATTTGTGAATATATGTGAATATATATATTCCCTGATTCAATATCGTCGCTCAAAGTTTTAAACTTGAAATTTAATCCACGGTGTATTTCTTTTCCCTTAATTTATTTTTATTTCACAAGGTGACTTGATATAAGAATATCAGACTGAAAATTAAGACAGTGCATTTCTTGATTCTTCATTTGTTTTTATTTTGCAAGGTATGTGTATGATTATCAGACTGAATATTAGTCTCCTTAGCAATATACTCCAGGTTTCAAAAGGCTTATTAAAAAGCTTTTTTTATCAAGAAGTGAAAAATCTTCAAGGTCTAGAAATGCAAAATTTATTTCCCTATGATGGAAAGTTATCATAATAAATAAAAAAACTCATTAAGCCCCTGAAAGTCGGTGTGATGATGTAAGCCAAAGAAACATGAATTTTTCCGGGATTCCCACTGATGAAAGGTCCTATATTCCTTGATACTGTACAACGTTTGATGTGTTTGAGCTTGTATATACCTCCGATGGTTTGTAACATACCTGATGATTTGAAATTCTTATTTAATATATTCTATATCCCTTCAAGTTCGAATATTTTGTAATTAGAATTGAATATTACATCTTATCACCTTTTGACATTAAGATGTTCACTTATTGGTAATACACCTTTCCCAATTTTATTTGGGAAAATATCATGTTAATTTCAGAAAGCGTCAATTTTAGTTTAAAATAATAAGTTTTATTTCAGAAAACATAATTTTTATTTCAGAATAGTAAATTTTATTTCGGACAGTATCGATTGAATTTCAAATTATCAGATTTAATATCAGAGGTAGTCAAATGTATTCCAGAAATAGTCAATTGAAATTTAAGAAACAAATCACCTACTGAAATATGAGCCTGAAACAAAAATATGGTATGACATTACATTACATACAATAATATACAGCTTCTTAAATAAAATAACTCTTTTCTGAAATACAATTGGCTATATCCCTAAATTGAAATGATACTTTCTGAAATTAAAATTTTTATTCTAAAATACAAGTAAGAATTTTTGAAATTTTAAATCCCAAAATACAAATGACCAATTCTGAAATTAAAATTACTATTCTGAACTACAACTATGTTTTCTTCAATAAAAGTGGAAGAGGTGTAGTTGAAGATCTTTTCCCTTTTTTGACATCAAACCCTTATTTCACTGGAATCATAGACACAGCTGAACGTTTCTCAGCTGGTTTTTCTCACACAAAACACAAAACGTGGCGTCAGACCTCGACACCTCCCCACGGACTCGGTTTCCACAGATATACATGTCGCCGGCAGATGTGGCGTGTTCGTGTTTCCCGCGGGACTGCACGCGTGTCGGGCGTGTTTTCCCGCCAAATTATGGATTAAAGCGTGAGTCCGCGCCGCCCCGCGCCGCCCCATTGACTTCCGAAGTCATAAATCCGGACCGATCGGCCCGGACGCCCGGACCACACACGGTTGACGATTTCTAAATTGCGTAGCGAGAAAAAACCGGATATTGCAGTTTAATTGCCACAACTGGCGTTTCTGGTGATATTGCGACAGTTTTTTATGTTTTGAGGCTGGAGGCCGCATAGTAATTATTGGGTGCATTTTATTATAGGTGAGTTTCTATATAGGGAAAATCGGTGCAGAGGTTAACTGGTAGTTTGTTTCAAGCATGCCAATTGATAAGTTTATGTTTTGTGAAGTTATTTTTAAAGGGGTATTTTAAAACTATTAAATATAAACTATAGGTTGAGGCAATCATTGACCACATCATGCAATTATATTTATTTTCCGGTACCATATTTTGTGTCAAGTCGGCAGTTTTAGTACTAACCCATCGTTGCTGGATTGCCTTATACATTTTTATGAGTTGTATTGATTATTTTTTATTACAGTCGCATAATCCAAGTATTTATTAAAATGAGTACGGAACATTTTCATTATATTGTGAAAGTAGACTGATAATTAGGGTTGGTTTATACTGCTCTTTGATTTATGTGGAGCAGGAAGTCAAAGGAACAGGCTTACCTGTTATGTCAGCAGAAATTGAAGACACAAGCTTGAGAATTCATTGTTATCTGTTGGTTATATACAGGCTATCTACGCTAATATCATATTTCAAACGGGTACAAAATTAAATATTGCCGTTCAACAGTATTTACTCACATGTAATTAAAATTCTAAAACATCCATCAACAAAAAAAACGATGCAATCAAACGCTTAATTAATATTTTTTGCTCGAAACGACACCATTCCAACGAATCGCATCCGACATCCAATACAACTAATTACCCACACTCTTTATAAAATTAAAACATGTGTCACGACTGAATGTCAATCAGTCAAGGGGTCAATTAAAAACTACAATAAATAAATAAAAACGAAGGGTGAAAGATTGGCTTCACATCATGTCGGCTCATTACGCAATCATAGTGACTCGGTTTTCCCGTTGTTTTTGTTCGTCATGAAATCCGATTTAACTGCGGGAGTGACGCCCGGGAAAGAGTGACACGGGGGAAGGGATGGCGGAATATATTAGTATTAGGTTTTTCGAATTAGATATGTAAAAGTAAGTGATTTTTAAAGTAACTATGTGATTCTGACTTATACTAATACATCTTTGCCTTATTTGTTCTACACTCTACACATATATTAATTCGACCTCCTATTTCTTTCGTCGCTTGCGTTGACAAAATAAATGTGGTCATCTTTCCTGATATGATTTAAAACTATGAGAGTTATCTCATGTAATACAATTTCTAGCCAATTCAAGGCGGCCGGAAATGAGATGTCACATTGTGCATAATACGTAACTTATTAAGAATATTACTTATACTTATTATACTAATTATATTATTCAAATATGTTACAAAATAAAAATAATTTTTATGAGTAATTTTAAAATAGGTCTATTTAATATCATTGTCATTGTTTTAAATACAGTAGTAATAGTTCTGCATACAATTTTTCTTATTATAACTGTAACTGCAATAAATAAACAAATAATTTCGTAACATTTATTAAATCTTGGCGATTTTAGATTTTAAGATTATTCCAATCGACTTGAATCTATTTTTAACAGGTTTTTATTAATTTAAGGCTAAATTTTTAGCCAAAGCTTCTCTAAACTGTAAACTGAAAACCTAAATGAAACCTTATGGAGATATTAGGTTTTTTAAATAATATTTTTTTGTAACTGATATGGTAGTAACTAATATCACAAAATATCGAATCTTTTCTGTTATACGTATACCACCATTCCAAAGTTACCAGTCAAGCTTGATTTTTGGCCTAGAACCATAAACTAGGTCAAATAATTGTTATTGATCGCTTTTAAGTGGAAATTCCTTGTAAGATATTTTACTTGCGGTTTCGTTTTCTTATCTCCCGTATCTCTGTCTAGACGCGAGAAGCTAGCGTCTGGCCGTCTAGTGGTCCCATCGTACTTCCAGTTGGTTAGGTTAGGTTAGGTTGGTTAGGTTAGGTTAGGTTAGGTTGGTTAGGTTAAGTTAGGTTAGGTTAGGTTAGGTTAGGTTAGGTTAGGATAGGTTACGTTACGTTAGGTTAATTTTACCTAACCTAAGTTTTTTAGGTTAAGATTTTTTAGGTTAGGTTAGGTTTTTGTGGTTTTTGGTTAATTGTAGGGGGTTAGGCAACCTTACCTAACCTAACCTAACCTAATCTAACCAAACCAACCTAACCTATCCTTACCCTAACCAAACTTACCAAAATCAAGCTTGAAAAACAAACCCGATACAGTGGTATACGTATAACGGAAAAGATCCAAAATATCTAATATGGTACATCCCCACACGGGGGTTGATTGTGATGAGGGGGTGGGAAGGGTGGTTGGGGGGGGGGTGGGTGTGACAAAATTCGAGGTGATTAGTAAACCTCATACAGATATTAGGTTTTTTAACTAATATCTTTTGTAACTGATATGGTAGTAACTATCTCAAAATATCTAATACAGTACATCCCTACACGGGGGTGATTGTGATGAGGGGGGGCGGGAAGGGACGGTTAGGGGGAGGGGTAGGGGGGTTGGGGGGGAGGGTGTGACAAAATTCGAAGTGATTAGCGGCGCTGGCGCAATTATACACTGACACCCGCTCAATTGCGCGATAAAAAGGGTTCATTCCAGCGTCGAGGCTCTGGGGATGTGAGAGAGGGGACGAGAGGGTTGATGTGTTTTAAGTTGTAATGCGACTAGTGACACGGAAAAAGCAACGTTATTAGTTTGCTACGATTAAAATATGTAAATGAAATATTTTCTGACCGATTCTTCTATATATGTATAACCTATTAAGTAAGTTATTTCATAAACATAACCTGTTAAGTGTCAACAAAATGATCGCAACTTTGATAAATCAGAGAATAGGAACGGTCATAAGCATAGCCATCTCAAGTAATAAGGCCGCGGCCTTCGACCTGGCAACGTCGCTTCTCAAGGGTTTTTTTGCATAGTAAAACCATTGACTTTCCCTTATAGAACCAGCTGGTTTTAAGTAAACAAAAAATAGTGCCATAAGAGAGTATGGATAACCAAATCAGCTGATGATAACCTTTAGGCGCGATGTTGCCATTTACTAGCGCCGCGGCCTTATACTAGAGATGGTTATGTCATAAGTCATGATCCTAAGTTTGACTTATCTACTGATCTTTAAATGGAAAAGGTGGTTTTTGCGTTGCTTTGCCTTTCAGAGGTTAAGTATTATCCGTAAATGTATTTCGAGTAATGTGTTTTTATTTTTCTTTCACAGGTTTTTCTTGGGGAAATCGAAAAAATATTTCGAGCTATCGAGGGTTTCGAGTTATCGAGAGTCGACTGTATACGTGTTTAACATGACAGATTAGCCGAGGTACAAATGCATGCCAATACAGATAAAGAGTTTCAATGGACATTATCATTGGAAACGTGAGAAGGGGGGTGGGAGAGAGGAGAGAGAGCCGGGGGGGGGGGGGGTAATCCGTCTGAGTCGCTCGGCGACCTGCTGCTCCGTCCGTCCTGAGTCCTGAGCGATCCGCCCCACGGGACCGCTTGGCGCATTAGCGCAAAACCGAGCGGTTTGAGGACAAACTTTTGGGCAATCATGGTGTTTTGTCGTTTTGTCATCTCCCATTTGCAAAAAGCAATGTGTACGATAAATGGGGTTGCACCCATACTTTTTGCACCTACATTAAAATTACTGTGCTAGGGAATTAAACAGTATTTAGGTTAAGAGGTAATAGGAAACTTCGTTAGCAGACAGAGAATAAAGGGAATAAGTAAATAAATATTTCAAACTCTTTATCAAAATTAAAATCTTTGAATATTTTAAAAAGTGTTTCCTTAATCATGACTGGCTACTCTAATCCTGTCGTCAAGGCGGTTGTTTAGTAAAAAGCTACTATGAATATATTTTTCATCACGCTTTTCTGATAATTGGTGTTAACGTTGCGCACAGGCTGAGAAGCCTTTATGCAACGTAAACAACGTCCTGAATGAAAAGGATTACACAAATGAGGTCTTACTAATAAATATAATATCTACGTTGTTTTGAATTTCTGTTTTAAACAACATACGCCCTACCTGGTGGACCGAACCTGGCTCAGTATTTTTTAATGTTAACCAGTTCATCCAATGACTATCAAATATTTCAGTGTCATAGTTAAAAAAAACTTTTTTATTTCTCTATGCAGACTATATTCCATACGATGTATTTTTCCTACAACCACGCGAAAAAGTGTCAGTTCAGGCACCGAAAACCAATCGTAAAGCAGCTGCTTACTGAGGAACGACCGTCTTTGAAAGTCTTTGGAGCAAGCGCAAAAGTCTTTTGCGCTCGCCACGTGCGATTACTTTCACGCTTGCCAGCTGATTTTGCGTTGTTACTCAGCGCGCAACAGCGCTCCTTTCCGCTTCCGACTGGACTTGTTTATAACCTCAAACTGGCGCATTCAGCTACAAGGGATGTAATAAGTGATGACGGATTCGGACTTAATCCGCTTGATATCAGTGAATTAGTGAAAGAGGTTTCGTGAAACTTATTACCTTGTAAATCTAGAAACCCTTACGAAAATAAATATGAAGAATTTATGCAATCGTAATGATGCATTTAGCTACAATGGAAGTGAGTAACTGTAATGGTATTTATCGTTTGGGAAATTAAAACTACGGTTGTAGGAAAAATTTAGTATGTATTTCGCGTATTTAGTATGTAATTGTATATGCTCCGCTAAGCGTCGCGCGGTATTTGTTTAGCTCAAGCGAGAAAGACCTACTTTACGCTCTTAATACATAAATAACTATTATATGATGGCTGTAGTATGCAAACGACTGTTATGATTACGTTATTGTTTTCCTTGTTTATTTCGTTGCTATTATGGCAACTTATAAGGCCAATGTTAAAATCTTACCGCTTTAAAATTCATTTTATTAATTTATTAGATTTTCTCTGGACAAGTAGTCTACACATAGAACACATGTTAAATCATAAATTACTTATTTTAACACTTTGGAGATCCTGGGAGCTAAAGCTGTTTTTGAGATAATTGTGTAAACAAGCAAGTACGCATGCACGATAAAATTGCTCATTTAAGAGTATAGGAGATATCAATATGCTATTCTAACGTTAATGCACAGCCTTTTCAGCGAGGCGAGTTACCTACACTAGTAATCTACACTATATAAAAATCATAATAATAATCAAAACTTGAAAAACTTGAACGATTAAGCTACAGCTCATGCTCCCCTTAGTTATATCTTCTTTTGCATCCTCTCAAATCCTCAAACAATTACAAATTGGGCATTCTTACCTCTTCTGGCTGAATTTTCGTCTGCTGCTGTGCCGATTAAGAGATGCCCACAGCTGTTGGGAGCTGGAGTTATGCAGTCAGGGAGATAACCAGTCGTGATAACGTCTACGGGTGTAACCAGATCCCGAGAGATCTTATGGTGAAGAGGGGTTTAACTCAGGCAGCGTGGCGCCAAGCCGGGCCCCCTGGCTGTAGAGACGAACAAAGTTGTTATATTTAGGAATATCGGGTTTCTGATATTTTTTATAGTTATTTTTTGTATAACTGGTGAACTTATGACCATTGACAATGCATGCTGAAGAAAAAACTCTGGTCCAAGTATGCTATGGAATTATGGGTGACGTTTAGGCTGTATATGGTGTTAAAGACAGACTGATGTTACAGACAGGAATGGTGTTAGTGATGTGGTTTCAATAACACACTAATAATTTTCTAAGGATGTTCGCCGATTTCTTTGCGATACCTCCCCAATCAGCGTGATTCTGCCAACAAAATAACCGGGATGGTTTCCCGTTGGTCCCACATGTAAAATTTTGTTTCATTGTATTAAGTACCTGGTGGACCGATCCTTGCTCGGTGTTATTTCATGTTTACCAGTTCATCCAGTTATTATAAAATATTTCAATGCCATAAAATTGATAAATAGAAACCTTTTTTATTGCTCCATGGACTCTTCATCCCACTTGATGTATTTTCCCTTGATGGCTGTTTGGCTGTAGATTCCAAAAAGCTGTTATGATTACTTCATTTGTTTACACTTTCCTTGTTTATTTTCGTTGCTATCACGGCAACCCATAAGGCCAATGTTAAAATTTTACAACTTTAAAATTCTATTTATTACGTTATTAGATTTTCTCTGACCAAGTAATCTGCATAAAAGACGTTTTTGAGTCATAAATTACTTATTTCCAGACCTTGAAGGAAATCCCCGGAGCCGTTTTTGAGATAAATGTGCAAGCACGCACGCAAACAAGCAAGCAAGCAAGACCAATAACATTGCTCATATAAGAGTATAGGATTATTTAGGAGAAAAAAACATAGCCGAAGACGAATTGAGAACCTCCTCCTTTTGTTGGTAGGTGGGGGAAGTCGGTTAAAAAGGATGTTATTATCCAAGGATTAAAAAGGGCCTTGTATCCTTGATGTTAAGATGACTTGGTTCTTCACATCAAAATCACCTGCTAGAACTTAGCGCAAGAATCACTACCAGTACTTCATGGTATGTACATGCAGTCTTTTTTGCTGTTTCCTGTCTTTAATATATTTCTGTAATTTAATTTCTTTAAACTTTTTTACTACACTAATTTGGTCAAAAAACAGCTGAATTTCAAATTGAATCTATGTATTTTTAATGGATGCTACAAAATTATCAGCTTCGAAATTACTTAGCAGCGGATTCCCTAATTAATTTTTATTTGGAATTTAAATTACATTACAGTTTTAGCCAAAAACATATCCAAATCAATCATCCAACATACTAATTCATCATTTACAAGCCACAATTCGCTTTAAACACTCCGCTATACTGTGTAGGCATCTAAGATAGTGACAATAGAACCCGAGTAGAAAGTTGGAGATGTTTGGTGAATTTGCAGTTCAGCATGCCGGGCGGGGGCGGGGGGGGGCGACGTTTCGGCAGTAAGGTTGAACATATGTGGCACTAAGTTTTTATTTATTTGGAATGGTTTCTAAAATATAACAACAATCATTTTTTAAGAGATGTAATATTAAATAACCTCAAACTATAGAAAAGTTAGAGTGATATAAAAATTAATTTGTCTTTAATAACTCAAAAGAACTTTTGACTTCAAGTATAACGAGGGTTCAGTTATGTTCGCTAAAGATGGATTGACATTGTGAACAATGGTCGTAACATTCTTTCGCACGTACCAGTTTTGGGTAAACGGCGCTAGTAACTGTTGGACTCAATCTTTCGAGTATTTTGCAATAGGTCGAGTCGAGTCGAATAGTTCATACTCGGCTCGAAAACGCTCGATTCTCGAGTACTCGCACACCCCTAGATAAAGTAAATCAGGATGTACCCAAATCGTGCATGTCTTACTAATAATGATGTTTGAAAAATAGTTTCTTCCGTACCATAGTTTCTTCCCATAGTTTCTTCCGTATCAACAATTTTAACACTATTTGTACATATTCGTTCATTTATTAGGCTTACCAAAAATTAAATTCGGCCATTTGTTTACTTTACCTGCAATAACAGCTGATCTTCAAATTAATTTTTGCTAAAGGTTCAGACGTAACGTTTTTAAATCCCCCCGAAAAAATTATCCTTAAACCTAATAAGTCGATAATCAATTGGTCACATAATACAGAGTGTTTTTTTTACGCAAACCAAATCTTTTTTTGTCAGTGAAGGATTATTCCCCCCAAGATCCCCAGATTTGACCCCACTATATAATTTTCTTTGGGGATAAAAAGTAAGGCCTACGAAAACAACTCACAGGATATTCATCTAAGATAGTGACAATAGAACCCGAGTAGAAAGTTGGAGATGTTTGGTGAATTTGCAGTTCAGCAGGCCGGGCGGGGGCGGGGGGGGGGGGCGACGTTTCGGCAGTAAGGTTGAACATATGCGGGGAAGTGTTGGTATTCCGCCCGTGTTGGACCCAAGTGGAGCATTATCTCCTCAACAATCCTGCCATGTCCCTTTCACTACCCTATACATTCTGTCTGCCGACTGTGTTGTAATTCTGTTTGTCGTGTCACGTAATTAGAAATTTAGCTAAATTATTTTAAAGGATAAAGTAAATCAGGATGTATCCAAATCGTGATTAAAATAATGATGTTTGAAAAATGTTACTGTAACTTAAGTTTATACTACTAGCCATGTCCCTTTCTCTACCCTATACATTCTGTCTGCCGACTGTGTTGTGATGCTGTTTGTGGTGTAACGTGGTTAGAAACTTAGCTAAATTATTTTAAAGGATAAAGTAAATCATAGTGTATCCAAATCGTGTTTTACTAATAATGATATTTGAAAAATGTCCCTTAAAATTCTAACTCTTCCTTCGGTGTTCATTTTTAAGACCATTATGTCCTTGAACAAAGATATACCTGCTGTTGGTGCTAATAATAGGTACCCAATAAGGCATGGGGGCGATTTCCGTACCCCGCAACATCATCTGACTCTCACCGAAATTTAGCTAAATTATTTTAAAAGATAAACTAAATCACGAATTATGTTAAAAGATAAACCACTATAATTGGAATTGCTGCCGTATTTAAACAATTTTAACACTATTTTTATTGGCACATACTATACTAGACGCATTAAGGATTCGAGGATATTGTCGTAATGCGACCGCCATTGACAATGAATATAACGCCATATCAACGTCTACCATTTCAATGAAATTGTTATTAAGTACCGCATATTTCAGTAACAAACTTAATTTATTAGTATAGTAAATTTTTTATTTAATTTTTCTTCAATCTTAATTTGTTGGCACATTTTCAATAAAGTTATTAGTTCCCGGATCTCTACATATAGTATCTCGGTCCGTTGTGTGTACAATCAGTGATAGTCTTCCAATGATAAGAAGAAACACGGTGGTTTTTATGTAGATATTTAATGTCTTTGATATAAAAACTTTTGTTGAAATTTTTTTCGTTATTATTACCTCACTACCTGATGGTATCCCGCTTCGCTGGGAAAAAGTAAGCAAATAATTAATTGTATAAATCAGACATATGCATCAGCTGCTCATCCCTTTACATTTGTGCCCTTATAGAGAATACTTAATAAAAAAACTAATAGTTCTCCTGGGACTTTCTCACCAAGATATTTTATTCAAGTTAGGGTTGATAGGTGTCAGACTTATAGTTTTCTCAAATGTCACGGGTAGTTTGGACTTTTTATTCAGATACCTACAAGGCAACCCATAAGGCTATATGTGAAATCTTTAAAATTTTCAAATTAATTTTTACAAGATTATTTTACTACATTTTTTTAATTACTTACTGAATTGCATTAAAATGCAGCATATGGTGTCAAAACAATTTTTCTGTGGTACCGTTTTCGAGTCAATGACGACTTATCTTCAGCCACTACAACTTGTTATTTTATAGAGGCTGAAGATGAGTCGTCATTGACTTGAAACCGGTACCTCAGAAAAATTGTTTTGACACCATAGGCTGCATTTTACTGCAATTCAGTAAGTAATTATTTATAAGGTGTCTAGGCTTAAAAAGAAAATTACACTTTTTAGTTTATTAGATTTTTTACTGGCAGTATGATCTGCATGGAGCACAGATATGAGCTAGCAAATAATTATTTCTCGAATTTGAAGGAAATACTTGAAACTCGTTTGTGAGATAATTGTATGAGCGTGCAGTTATAAACATCATTGCTCGTATCAGAGCATTAGAACTTTGGTCAATTTACTCACTTATTCTTGTCATACAAGTATTCCGTTGTTTTGCATTGTTTTTGAATGTAAATTTTTCAGCAAATATTCATCCCGACATTGAATGTTGAATGTATGTTTTTTGTTTTTTTCTTTTTAATAAAAAACCTCAACTGCCTGTCGCCATAGGCCAATAAGCCTGTGCGGCGATCTAAAGACAGCGAGGTACCGTAGCGGCAATAGTCACATAGGCCAGCCAGAGGTGACCGCTCATGTTGGATCAGGAGTCGCCCGTCGCTGGGATCGAACCAGCGACGTTTGAAACTCAAGGCAAGTGCTTTACCTCGGTAGTTTAAGTGACTGTTTTTTTTTTTTTTTTTTTTTTGGGGTGGGTATCTCGGTGGTCTAGTGCTTCTATTGCGGTCCGAGTCAAATTATGTAGACCATAAGTAGAGGTCTCAATCCCGGACCTAAATTCCGATCCCGGGGTTTCAGGATTGATAAAAGCCGATCCCGGGATCAGTCCCGGGATTCCCGTTTTCTATATGTGCCTACCTAGAATATATTGCAGTGTGAGAACAACACTTATGACATTTTTTATTAAAACTAACTATAATTTTTTCTTATAAACTTGTCAAATGTGAGCTTGTTTACGACAGATTACCTGTTTTTCCAAAATTTTTAATGGCTTTCATGCTGTGTGTACTTGACAAATGAGTGAACAGTCCCTTCGTAGAGCCGCCTTATGTTTTTAAACTTTGCGAATTATACATTGTGCTGTTTTCCCGTCCTTTTGTGTAAGACGATAATAACAAACGGATGAAACATCACAATCCTTCTAATGGGCCTCAAGAACATTCTGGTCGCCCATATTACTTCACACTTCACAAATAATTCACAGATCACGCATGGTTATTGCTAAAAAAACTTTTGATGAAACTCACTATTCACTACACAAAATCTTCCCGACTCGCTCAGATGTTCGCTACACGAAAGCCCGATAGCAACTGAAAATGTTATTGATCAGATTTAAATATGAATATTCAGTAAGATCGGAATATCAAAATAAAGTCCCCTCTGTGGCCCTTAGGATACGTCGAATCGTGGGAATTAACTGCAACGAAAGTTCAGAGCGATAAGGAAACCATTGAGTACTGTCCCAATACATTCCAGGAATAAGGTTGTTGTTGAATTGAATATTGATTTTGGACAAAGTAAACATTGGGATCGGTATTTGCTATTGAAATATTAATAGCAAAATATTAATATATTTTCTATTTGAGATATTAATTTCCTAATCATATTTTAATTTTATACGTTTGAAAGGACGACTTTTACAGTAGTTAAAACATTCAAAGCATGCAAACATTTAGAAAAAAGTATTATTTTAAAATCCCGTCAATCCCGGGATTATCAGGCATTTAAAAGCGACCGGAAAGAAGAATTGAGAACCCTAACCATAAGCCCATAGTTTTAAAATAACGTTAATTTTATGGCCGCACTTGGCCAAGTTATTTCATTTTATGTATAATGCAGTTCGACATAATCATCGCTGAAGTTTTAAGCTAACCAGTAGCCACTTTGGCTTACTAATAATCAAAGAATCATGTCAAAAAGAATGGCGAAATTACTTAGACCGGGAGCTCGGAGGTCAAAAATTACGTCATAAGGTGCACATGTAAAAGCTATAGCGTTTTGAAGAAGCATCCTGGGGGGTGTCAAAAATGGGTTTGTGAGCTCTCAATTTGGGGGCTTTCTCCAAGGTGGACAAACTTGAAAATAACCCATAAAAATGGGTTTTTTGAAATTTTCATGTAGAACAACTTGAATGATCAAATTTTAGTTCAAACCATTGAATTCAGCTTAAAAAAACAATTAATTTGGTATGTTGAATCATTGCTCTATGTTCATTGGTTACCGAGATACTGAGGTTGATGAACTCAAAACGTCGTCCTATGTTAACCTTACGGGAAATAAAAAAATCGTATGACTCCCTTATGTCTCAACATATGTCAATGAAATTTGATATGTGGCTTCAAATAGTTAAGAACTATTGTATATTAGCCTGAAATCCTCCATTTATGCATTTCCGTGGCAGTAAACCTGCACACATTTTTCCCATGTTATTCTTATGGGGATAAAATAAAAGTCTATGTCATCCTTATTTTTTTAACATATAATGATAAAACTTGGCATAAGGCTTCTTCTGGTCGAGGTTTATTGGATATTGACTTAAAACCACCCAATTTGTACATACCTGTTGCAGCACACCTGCAAACTTCATCCCCATGTTATTCTTATGGAGAATACAAAAAAGTCACATTCAAGCTTGTCCACCTTGGAGAAAGCCCCCAGATTGAGGGCTCACAAACCCATTTTTGAAACCCCCCAGGATGCCCCTTCAAAACGGCACAGCTTTTACATGTGCACCTTATGACGTAATTTTTGACCTCCCAGCTCCCGGTCTAACTGTTAAGATCGCATCTATCTCAAAAATTAAAATTCGAGAGGATACCAGTCAATAGGTTTCTTACATTTCCCCACAAATGTTTTTCTTCGTTCCATAGATTTTTCTCAGCTCAAAAATTTAATCAATTTAAGCAATTTTGGTGGCTTTGTGTCTATATGATGGCATTTAATGTTTTCAAGTAATAAATCTGTTCTTATTCTTAAAATTAATCGCATCTCTATGTAAACAAAGCGAAAAATGCAAAATGGATCTCCACTTAAATCTAACATCACACATGCATAAATCTCCCACATTTCCTGCATAATGCCTATTTAAAAACATCTAAAACCGGAAATACAGGTGTCGTGTAGAAGCCGTTTAATATACTTACAATATGCTTACAGCAGGTAATAAATGCAGGGTTGAGTGATAAGGGTTGGACATGCGGACAGGCGGTGTTGTACAAGGGTTTAGCAACTGATAAGGGCCTTGCGTGCGCGGCCTGCAATACATTGCACACGGCTCGCAATTTCCTCTACAGGCGAATCAACAAATTGCACATCTGATATGGGTGACGTATGCTGACTTTTATACGGCCTCTGCATGGGCTGGATTAAAATAGATTAATATTCAAATTGTAATGAAAATGAGCTAGGTTAAGTTATGAACATTGTTAGGTTTGTTTTTAGATAATGCACTTGACAGGGTGCATAAATAAGGGTAAGTAAATACAATACCCTTTTTTAAATTAAAGAAAGCAATTAATCTATTTTATTCCTAAAACAAACAATCTGATTGCGTTGAGACGTTTCTTATAGTACTTGCAATAACTTTTAAAAATATAACTTCAGGGGTAACAATCTGCAATAATTGACTAACCAAAGACAATCGAATTACATCCTCCCATAAGCCTAAGTGTTTATAATTTTAACCTCGATGTTACGTCCATTAACCAAAAATAATTTAATCTGTTTTCTGCACCATCGTTATGAATACCTACGAACAACAACTATAATGTTTTTTTTTATCACTAACACTATTATTTTGTATTTTATTAGCATACAAGATGCCGACTATCTTTGGAATAGACTGGCCAAGGTGAATCCTACACTGTCTATTGACATGTAATTGAAAGTCTAAATTGTCAGCGACCGATCTTCATGAGTTATATATCAAGTAAATTAAAGGGGATGTCGCATAGGTTTGGAGAATTACCTTAGAATTCACGTTTTTTTGTCAGGGCTACGCCCTATAACCCTTTAAATGTTGGGTCACTACAATAATTCTTATGGAAGAATAACGTTTCAAGTAAAACAGCTAATTAGAGTAAAAATTGCCAACCTAAGCTGTAACTGTTACAAAACGAATCAAAGTCTATAGTAGAATTAATGCACCTATAAATTAACATTTTTTATGATTTATTTATTTTTAATACAATTATGAAGGGCAAGAGGGAGGGAAATTGCATTAATCTTTCGCCAGCGATAGGAATGTGCCTCACGTATTTAAACGAAACCCCAAGATAGTTCGCAAGGTCCCGCCATGTCATGGCTGGATTATTTTGTTTTTGTTTTTGTTTTTTTTTTTTTGTCACGACGTCGTTTCTCATTGGATAAATCGATTGGTTTGTTGTTGTTCTAAAAGTTTATTGATTGACCGCTACAGGCCGCTAGATAGTGGCACTGGAGACAAATGAATTTTCAGAGATTTCGGAATTCCTCGCGTGATTCCGTCTACCATCGTGGAGTTGGCTTGTTGTTAGGGAGTGATAAATATATGAATTACCCTCCTTCTCCCACTACATAGTTGTATTAATTCTATTATAATATCGTGTAAAATCCCCTACAATATTCTTCTTCAGTACGTCAAAACCTTCAGTAATTCGATAAATACCCCAAACTCGACCACCGAAATGCGGTTTGGACCCCAGGTCGCTCGCTCACTTGCTCCCCGTTTCATTAAAACCTCAAAAGGCCCCGACAAAAACTTACCACAATGGTGAATGGTGTATCGGCCGCAAACTACACCAACCGCAAATAAAACGGCCGCAGGCGCGGGGCCGGCCTGACACGGTATGATGGAGGACCGCGTCACAACACCGTGATGGATCGTCCTCTGGTCCTCTCGTCATAGACACATGTCCGCGTGATGCTTCTGTTAAACACCGCCAGGAGCGGGCCGGTCTGATTATTGTCTTAAGTGACAGTTCCCTTATAAAAATGCATGAAGAGGGTTGAAATCGATGTGTAAATGGGGTGAATGCCGAGGTCCGTAAAGGTAGCCCCCCAATTGAGCACTAAGAAAATAGTACCACTCGCTAGTGCTTCGTTAGTTCTGGTTAGTGCTCTAATCTCCATCGTCATGTATCTTATGGTTCGAGAGATATATTTTAAAAACTGTTGGGGGCTAACTTAATAAAAGTTAGCCCCACCCACTGCAAAAATTTGAGCACTAATTTCAAAAATGGGACCAATCGTTAGTGCTGGTTAGTCCTCTGATCCCCATCGTTAGTGCTCTTATGGTTCAAGAGTTATAATTAAAAACTGTGGGGAGCCAGCTTAATAAAAGTTAGCACCACCCAGTGCAACCTTTTTGAGCACTAATGTTGAAGATGATATCAATCGTTAGTGCTTCTAGTGCTGGTTATAACTACTAGAGTTCTAAATAGTGCCACTTAGAGCACTACCCCAGCACTAACGAAGCACTAAAAATTGTTATAATTAGAGCTCAAACTTTTGCACTGGGTGGGGCTAACTTTTATCAAGCTGGCCCCCCACAGTGTTTTAATTATAACTCTTGAACCATACAAGCACTAACGATAAGGAATAGAGCACTAACTAGCACTAACGATGCACTAACTATTTTTTTTGTTAGTGCTCATGGGGAGAGGGTACATTTACCGAAGGGAATTGACTATTTTTTATTTAAGAGGAGGGATTTTGTTGTTTTGTAATCTTTTGTTGAACCTTTTGTTGAACCTCTGATTGAATTTGTTTCAAAAATTGTATGAAGATACCTACAAACATGTTTTGCAATCACATTAAGTACGCTTGAGGCTTGAATTCGCTAAAGTGTTAAGATTTAACGGAAGAATATGTTGTGTTCTAGTGTTTGAAACGTAAAGAGAGCGTATTAACCAAAGGTCCAGTAGACGCCTAAAACTTAAACTTTAAATTGCAATGAATATATAGGATTCACCTTACTATCTTATTGGTCTTCTTATTTATTCCAAAAATGGTCGGCATCTCGTATGCTAGTAAAAAAATACAACATGATTGTGTTAGTAATGAAAACAGTGTTTTGTTAACTGTCATTCATAGGTATTCTTAAAGATGATGCAGAAAATAGAACCAGGATCGTTTAAAAATAAATGCGTTTAAATTATTATTTATTGATGTACATAGCATCGAAGTTCATTTTTTTAAAGTTATTGCAACTACTATAAGAAACGTCTCAACGCAATCAGGTTGTTTGTTTCAGGAATAAATAGATTAATTGCTCTCTTTAGTTAGAAAAAATGCTATTGCATTTACTTACAACCCTGCCAGAGTCAAATGCATTATCTAAAAACAAACCTATCAATGTTCATAACTTAACCTAGCTCATTTTCATTACAATTTGAATATTAATCTATTTTAACCCACCCCATGCAGAGGCCGTATAAAAGTCAGCATACATCACCCATATCAGATGTGCAATTTGTTGATTCGCCTGCAGAGGAAATTGCGAGCCGTGTGCAATGTATTGCAGGCCGCGCACGCAAGGCCCTTATCAGTTGCTAAACCCTTGTACAACACCGCTTGTCCGCATGTCCAACCCTTATCACTCAACCCTGCATTTATTACCTGCTGTAAGGCTGTAAGCTGATTGTAAGTATATTAAACGGCTTCTACACGACACCTGTATTTCCGGTTTTAAATGTTTTTAAATAGACATTATGCAGGAAATGTGGGAGATTTATGCATGTGTGATGTTAGATTTTAGTGGAGATCCATTTTGCATTTTTCGCTTTGTTTACATAGAAATGCGATTAATTTTAAGAATTAGAATAGATTTATTTCTTGAAAACATTAAATGCATCACATAGACACAGAGCCAACAAAATTATCATGACAAATGCTTTTATCTGCTTCGTTTAATTTAAGTTAATGTATTCCCTTAAAATTATATAATTTAAGCATAAAAATAAAACTTATTTTATAAACTTATGAAACAAACACAATATCTAATTTCAAAGTTTAGGATCAAAATAACGAGGAAAGTAAAATCTTGTAGCATTAACGTAGTAAGGCACTTAGTTATTTTTATTACAGTCCCACAAACCCGGACTAATGTGGACCGAACGGTGTCCGGGTTTGTGAAATTTCCGAGTTATCGGGAAATTAGAAAAAATGAGAATAGTTTCTGTTATTTCTATGAGAAATCATTTATTTATTACATAGTAAAAAATACAAAACTACATTATCAGTTACAAAAAAACTGAAAGATAAACCAAAACTGTTTCATATGTGTCACACCATGCTCTGGCCTTCAATCTCAGTGCACTTTATTGCTCTGGCAGGCTTTCCGAGTTATCCAGAATTCCGGGTTATCGAATTCCGGGTTTGCGAGACTCTACTGTATTATATAGATTTATTTTCATGAGAATAGAACTTCAGAAAAAAAATCAAACAAATTCTACCTGTTCATAAGAATAGAACTACAGAAAATTATGCCAAACGTAAGATTTGGCACACGTGGATCGAGCACTCCTGGAGATTATCATGCACCAAGTAAACATACAGTACTTCTGTAGACAACTGGATATCCAGGGGAAGAAGTCGCAATTCCTTCGTCTTTCCCTCATATCCCCATCCTCCTTAGCCTAGCCTCTCCCGGCAGCTCTGTCATCCCGAGGGTTGAGTTCATTAAACAGGAGCGCTTTGTCAGTTTACATCAATCTTCGCGGGATGGGACACGGCATGGAACATGGGGCGCTGATCCTGCCGGGGATGAGAAGCGGTTTTTGTTGACACGATCTAATGAGGCGAAGGAAGTGCTATCAGCTGACGCCTGCCTACCCAGGATTACCAACTTAATCGGATCAAACAGTCGTAGGACCACCCAAGGAAGCAGGGCTGCCACTCACTCCGCCTAGCACCTCCGATAGCGACTTCCATTAAAAGGCTCTGTATTAGATTAAACCGAACGTTCGTTTCGGTAACACTCGGTTGATGGATCGTCGGAATGCGGGACGATTTGTTGGATTCTTTCGCGAAGCCTGATTTTTTGGGAGCTTCTCTTTCTGTAATGCTTTGGTACTTAATGTAAGATAAGGGTTTTTACAAATCCGAATTAAAAGTATGTCAAATGGCTGTTTGATTGCGATTTTACATTTAAGTAGCGGTTGACTTCCTTGGATTCCCCATTAACTTGGGGACGTTCTAGATGATTTAAATGCCATCTGTTTTAAAGGATTGGGAGATTTGGGGAATTCCGATTGTTGATGGAAGTCTGTCTAAGCGACTTATATCGATCCAAAATCACTTTCGATAAATTTAGATTAAGATTAAAATTTGTTAACTACAGTACTTAAAACAGCAAAAGACTGTATCAACTGTTCCTTTAATTTTGGTTTCCTCTTCCATTTCGTTCATTTATTAGGCTTACCAAAAATTCAATTCGGCCATTTGTTTACTTTACCTGCAATAACAGCTGATCTTCAAATTTATTTTTGCTAAAGGTTCAGACGTAACGTTTTTAAATCCCCCGAAAAAATTATCCCCTTAAACCTAATAAATTGGTCACACAATACAGGGTGTTTTTTTTTACGCAAACCAAATCCTTTTTTGTCAGTGAAGGATTATTCCCCCCAAGATCCCCAGATTTGACCCCACTATATAATTTTCTTTGGGGATAAAAATTAAGGCCACCGAAAACAATTCACAGGATATTCAGTACCTCAAAACAAACGTAACAAATTAAATGCATGCAAGAAATCCAGAGACGTACCTTGCAACACGTGTTAAGGAATTTGATGGAGAGAGAACCACCTTGTACAAATGCCAATGGCGGATTGTTTAAAATATTATTTAAACTAAATGTGATCAGACTTAAATAATAGGTTGTATAAAATGTAAAATTTCACAAAACAATACTCATTTTATATTTATAAGTGCATTATTCAATCTTATAAATGTAAAAAACTGCGTTAAAAAACACCCTGTACCATGAAGAATCCGTTTATCCTCATAAGGAATTCATTATTTTTCATGTAAATAACCTTTTCTTCCAGCCCCAAACGAACACAAACCAGAAGTACTCAATTACTCAACCTCCCCTTTTTCATACTACTCCATCACTACATCACTGTATCACTACATCTTCAACTTTGACACCTCGATGGCAGCGGATCCACCTGGGGAGGGATGCGTATGTCGTAACCGCGTATAAATCTACGCTGTATACGCTGTAGTGCGTGTGGCGGCGATGCGTCATGCGGACAATACAACGCGTCAACCTCACAACAGATGTTTGGGCAATGAAAAGCTGGCGATTCGGCGATACGTCAACTGCTGTCACTTGAGCTTACACCTCGCAAGTTAATAGGGAGGGTCTCGGCCCGGCGCAACGGTCGTAACAGAAAACGACCCGGTCGGGAAAGTAATGAGTAATGGGTGCTGTAATTCGGGGATTATGGGAGGGTAATGTGGGTTAAGTTTGTTGTAATTATTGGTTGGTAAGCGACTTTTATGGGAAGTTTGAGAGAAGCGAAGAGTGTGGAACAAAGCTAAGTTTGGTTATTGGGTTGTTTATTCTTCAGATTTTTTGTTGTTTTTTAAGTGTTCGACGTTCTTCGAAACGTCGTGGTACTTGTTTTTTACTAATCAGTGATGGTAATGTCCGTAAAAATCAAAATTAAAATACATTTTTTTGTAGCTTGGGCTATCGATGTAATTCATAGAGGCATGTTTACTCACCTCGATGATTTTTATCTCAAGCATTCCTAATAATTGTTAAAATACGAAACTATATATGAAAATGTTTACCGGTGTATGTTACCGGCCTTGAGACTGTACAAAAATTGGTTAAAAGCAAATATTTCTGGAAAGTATGCGGCTTTAAGGAATTATCAATTCGAAATTGAATAAGCGTGGCTGCAGCCGTTGTTATACACTTACAACAAACTAACTAAAGCCATTGTCTTCATCTCTAATCAATCAATTTTTTCACTGTCTAAAGAAAATATTGGTTTGTAGAAAATGTTTTTTTATATTACACGCCAGTTGATAATAAAATGCAAACCAGTAGTATCTTAAAAACAGTAATTTTTAGAAAAATTATACATGAGACAAAAAGCAATAGTAGTTTTCATTACTAGGAGCGAAAGTGGCTCTTTTTGGTACGAGATCGCATTTTACAGGCGAGGCGCAGCCGAGCTTGGAAATGCGATCGAGTACCAAGGAGACACTTTTGCTCCGTGTGATGAACAACTATTTTCATCATTATATATAAATGTCCATTTAATCGTTAACAAAATTAGACTACACAATTTTGAGGTTATCCAAAAATAGTCACCGTCATTTCCACATTTGTTAGTTGTTTACAAACACAAGTTAAGAAATCGTTCAACCCTTTCAAACGTAAACATAAACAAATTTTGACATTAGAGTACGGCAAAATTTACCATATGTTTTTTCAGTACTCCTATTCGAAGTGATCCAAAAACGATCATTTTGCGTACGATTTAGAGAACTAAAAACGGCTGTTTTCGGGACAGTATGATGAAAAGAAATTTAATTGAATTAACTCTGGTATTAATATTATAAGATCGGATAACTAGTAGAGAAAATTTAAATTTTCCGAATAACAACATTCAAATTTTAGACAGTGTGTTCTAAAAAAACATGTTTTTATTAAGAAAAGTTAAATTTTCTCCGTTATTAATATAGTCTGATAATAATCATAATCTTAATATCACCGTCAATTGGATTAAATTTTGCAGCTTTTTGTCTCTTGTATAATTTTTCTAAAATTTGTTGTTTTTAAGATATTTTTAAGAAAGTGGTGGTTTTTTAAGTCGTCAGAAACACCACAGATGATCTCTAAGTCGTATTCTAGAGCTTGACATGTTAAAATCTTTTACATCTGTCTATTTATGTCTATACTGCAATTCGTAAAGAAAGTTGATGTTTTTAAAATGAATTTTTTCATTGTTTATATTGTCCCAGAATACTGGGAATGAACAATGTTTGACAGCTTTGGCTCGGAGTAACCTATTGCCTTAGGATAAAACGCACCAACTGTAATAAACCAATTTCTTTAGAAGTCGCCGAATGTAACATTTGACTCATTGTATTGCCCCTGAACTGGTGAACTACTTAAGTGGTTTTACATTACCCTTTTCATCACTCTGAATACGAAATTGCCCGTTACCGTACAGCTGAGATCTACCGAAAACTCTCGATTTCCTTACGTCAAAACAAGTAATGATCAGCTGCTTTTTCGGTACCCAAACATTTCATTCCCGTACCCAAACAAACCATTTCCGTGCCGAAACAAAATATTGTCGTACCCAAACAAACGAATTCCTTAATTTGACAGTTCAAACCAGCTGACTTTTATAAACTAAAATAGAAAGTTCAGCCGTATTGTGTTTACTTATAGAAAAATTAGTAAATTATGAAATGTTGGATCATTTTTTTATGAGTTTGGTCACTCATTTTGCATCGTGATGAAAAGTACTGTTCACAACTCGTCACAAAAGTACCATTTCGGGGATCGATAGTGTTTTACTTGCTTGGCTTACGCCTCGCAAGTAAAACACCATCTTGCCCCGAAATGGGCTATTTTCGTGACTAGTAGTGAAATTTCCGTCTCCAGTTCGTCAATCGTTGTTAAAAACTACGACTTAAGTTTCAACGCTTATTTTGCGTCATTATATTAGAACAATATCATCAAGCTTCTTGCACTCCGATTGGGTTGCGGTCGTAATTTTCCCGATAAAAACTGTCAAGCACAAAACATACATTTAAAACACGACATTTAAATTTTTAAAAACGAGTAGGCCTACTTTCATAAACACAACACTCCTGTCGGCAGCCGCGACGGAGACTAACCAAGTCGGGCGTTGTGACCGTTTATGAAAGGCCTACTAGTTTTTAAAAGATTTAAATCATGTTTTGTGTTTGTCTGTTTTTATCGGGAAAATGACGACCGCAACCCATTCGGAGTGTAAGAAGCTTGATCACATTGTTCTACTTGATAATGACGCAAAATTAAATAAGTATGTTAGAATTTTTTATATGTTATCCTTTGTATGTAATCGACAACTTCTCAGAACAGTATACTATGCATTAGCAAACTCTAAGTTGGAATATGGAATATGTATTTGGGGAGGAGCGTATTCCACTTCCATGAAACCATTAATAAATATTCAAAAAGCATTTATAAAAATCATATTACACAAAGGAAGATTAGAACCTTCTGCACCTTTGTTTAAATCAATAAATGTTCTTCCTCTTAAAAATTTATTTATTTTTAAAGTTTTGCGTATATTTTTTCATATAAGTGGATATAGGAATATATATACAAGGGATAGAGTAGGTTCATTAAGAAACAGGTTTGATATTATGTTACCTAGACCAAATTTAACTCATTTTAAAAAGTTCTATTTATATCTTGCTCCAAAATTTTTTAACTGTTTACCTTTAAATATTAAAACATGCGAAAGTAAACAACAATTTAACAGAATGCTATGGAAGTATTTACTGGAACGAGAAAATATCGATTATTTTATCTCCACTGTTATTTAGTCTTAAGTTTTATTCGTAAAGCCTTATTCTGTGAAAACACTGTAGTGAGGAAGTGATACAGAAGATTTTAAAATGATTTTCTCAGTGCCTTAGTGTTTGTTTTGTGTTTTACATCTAGGCTGGTCTGCTGCCCACCACAACTCTTTGAGACTATCATGTTATAATGAACAGTGGTAAATCCACCGCAACAGGCAATAACCTAGGTGGTTATTGTTTCAATTTTTTGCCTTTGTAAAACATGTATTTGTTAATGTTTCTGAAACAATAAAGATTTTCTAAAAAAAAAGCGTTGAAACGTAAGTCGTAATTTTTAACAACGATTGACGAACTGGAGACGGAAATGGTCATGTAAATCCACTTAACATTTGACGTCGACTCGCAGACACCACGTGACGTGACGAAGCACAAGGCCGATTTGTAAATCCGATTACTCGCCACACACCGCACAGCGGCCAACTCCTCCGGGACCGCCAATTTTCCACATCCTGGGAACCTCCATAACCATGACGTGGCGTGACGTTCAAAAACGGCGGCTTTAGGGAGATATGATTGAAGTGGGGCAGTCCCCCGGGGGCCGTGATGTATTCAATATCCGCCGGCCTCTTACAACTCCATCAAATTAGAAGACATTATTTATTGAGCGGGGAGTGGCAGCGCTTGCCCTCAATTAGTTGCGATATCATTTTCATTGACTCCGGGGGGGGGGGGCGGCTCTCCCTTGACAATCGCGTTTACATCTCCCTTTCCCTCGTCTCGTTTATGGCCAGTGGGGAAACTCGATTTTCAACGGACGGGTGTGAGAAACGCGCGTGATTTGCGAGGGTTGATGTGAAATTGCTAATTGTGTTTCCGTACTGAAGTTTTGCTTTCGTGTTTTGAATAGGCGATTTTTGTTTAGGGTTATTGAATACGGTGAAATGCAAACGGTAATTATTTTAGTGATGTGGTATGTTTTTCAAGGATTATGATTATAGTCTTTGTTTGTGTCACAAAAATCTAATATTAAATCCCAAGTACATAGTTCATCTTTCATCAGGGCACAGAGAAGAATCGAACAGAGGTCGCTTTTAAATGGGTCTTCCGTTACGCCCAAATGCTAGTTACAGATAAAATCCAGTTACAGTTACAGTTAAGTTACTAGTTACACTTAAATTAAATTAGGAGAGGGCAGCGATGAGCTGCTCTCTTGCGGCGGTGATGGTGAACTAAGTCCTCGACACCAGCTGGCCAGCGCAACATTAGAAGATGCCTCTGCTTGATTCTTCTCTGTGATTAGGGGTTTTTCATGAAATATCTTTTACAATAAATGTACTGTTGATCAGTACTAGCAGTTTCCAATACTATTACTTTTATTTTTCCTTTGTCCCTTCTTTAACAAATTAATCCATAAACACTGAGATCTTGAATCGTTTCAGGTATCAATTAAGGAAATTAAACTACAATTATGTTTTCTAATTTCAACCAAACAAAATGACTTGAGCATGACAAGGAGCCAATGCATATAATTCTGTAAATGAACACACAGTTTAAATATTTTGGTGTAAACAAATCTAACAGTGCAAAAATTTTATTGGATTGCATCGAGGAAAATATTCTTAAACTCAATATACTATCTCTCCATATACACATCACAACATCGCAAACAATATTTCACCAAAATCGTTCCACCGGTTCGGAAATTTCCGCGTCTCCAACTTCTCATAGCTCCGAAGCGCAATAAAGGCGATAAATCGGCGAGATAATAGCGATAAGGCTCCGAACTGCAAACAACCAAACCGGAGGAGTGGCCATTCGAACCTCTTTCTGCGCAAAACGACTCTTACGACTCCTCGCGATACGGATCTGGCGCTTCTTTAATGCGCCGCGAGAAGTATGGGTCCCCGGCCCGCGATAGGGTGCAAACTCGCCTCCATTTGCCCCTTATCGGCGCCGATTGCCCTCGTATTTCTCTCGTATCTTAATAATGCATCGCCCGCCGTTGGCGAGGAGACCCTCGTACTCTCGTCGCTAGGCAACCGGCGACAGGGCGCAAGTCGCCTGGACCTTCCGGTCTATGTGTTTCGTAAGGATAAAATTCAAGATTCAAGATCCGTTTATTGTTGGGATATTGACATTGTATAGCATCTGTCACTTTCATTGACAATGAAACCGTTAGTGTACAGGGTGTTGATAAAAAACCCTTCATAACTTCGGGATACGGTTACTTACAAGAAACTAAGATCAAAGTTCCTATAACATGGGTCTTAAAATGCTCGGTTGTCCGTCTGTGGGTATGTATGTGTTTTTAACATGATTTTGCATAACTTTGGAACCACTAGAAATATAAACTTCAAAACTGGTACGTATATTACGCAAAGAGTTAAATTCTTCTCAACACGTCAACGACATCTTTATTTATATACGGGGTGTCTGTGGATTTGTTCATTTTATTGTTTTTATACAATCATGGATGTCTGGTGCCTTGTTTTTTGTATTTTTTACTTATTAATTCAAACTGGTTAGGTCACCATTTCAAGTAAAAGTAGATATTAAAGTATTACTTTCAAACTGAGATATCAACCTCTTACCACTTACAAATGGCAGCCGTTTTCTACTTTTCAAAGCTTAATATATTTTTTATCATTTGAGTTATGAAACCATTTACATTTTCTAAGTACGCCGTTGCAGCAGACCTGCATACTCAGCGAAAGTCAAAGGTGTAAATAAATTATACAGATAAATCCTCCTTTCAAGTAATATACATTAATAATACTTAGTAATATTACAGTTCACGCATCATATCTCCGGCTATGGCAGAGTCAATACCCAAAATGTGGACTGAGATCTTAAATAAGGAATTCAGTAATTGTCTACTCAGTTCATCAAGACAGTACTGTATGTCGAGAAATAAGCGAAATATGTTATTTATTTATTTCCAAGGCGCCAGGGGGGGGGGAGAAGGGGTACCTTTCTGAAAACATTGTTCTATACACTTTGAATCGCTGTGTTTATCAATAGTGTATCATATGTTTAAAATATCATGTGATATAGTTAGTAGCGACTACGCTACTAACTGTGGCTATGGCTACTAAGCCAAAGCCGGAAATATAATGTGCGAACTCAGCATACCTAACTAAATATTCTCCATTAGGTAACATGGAAAGTAGGCTTGTGGGTTTGCTGCCACGTAAATACAAAAGTGGGGATTTAAGGCTATAGCTTAACTATTCCAATAACCCCAATATTAATTGCAATCAATTATATGTAAGCTAGATTGTTGTTTACTCAGTTCATTAAGATAGACCTGTATGTTGAGAAATAAGTGAGATATGCTATTTATTTATTTCCCATACGCAAGGTAACTAACGTTGGTACAACGTTCTGTGTTTACCACTACTGACACCCCGGCAACCAATTGAAATAGAGCAATGATTCAATTTACTAAATTATTTTTTATCTGAATTCAGTTACACAAATAAACATTTGATTATTTTAATTTATGTGAAATGTCGAATAAACACATTTTGGGGAGTTGATCCCCTCTTACCCCTCCTTCCGATGGTCTGATCGGGCTGGCAAGCAGGCTTGAGAATCAGAAATCCTCTTCCTTCTTGAAGTATGAAAATTAGGCCTATCAACCATTCCTTGATATCAACGCATAGATTTACTGGGGCTTTCAACCATATATAACTGAGAAATTTTAATTTTTTGTTACGTTATTATTGTGAATTTGGGTTAGTTTTGGCTTACTGCCAATTAGTAACATCACAAAAATAATAATTTATTGGTTTTTATGTGATGGAACTCCGAGTATGTTATCTCAAGACTTCCAAATTATGTATAATGTATAATTGTGTTATAGATTCATACTATACAGACCTTACATAAACGAGTCACTGGAGGTTCAATATTATGTAACGTAATATACTTGTCTTGTTACAAGGAAAAATCCATGAAATACAGTTTTGAAACACTTTGAAAAAGATAACAATAACAAGGTAATTTTTCTTATATGCTGCAGTTTCAATCGAATGACTTTCAAGCCTTTGTACAATCAAAACGGGTTCTGTAATTGTAAAATGTATTACTTTTGTGAATTTATAGTGATTGTCTACACTGAATATTAACGGTAATTCAGTAAGTTTTTACAGTAGAGCGCGTAATTGGGTGTTATGATGTCCATTTTATAAAAATAAATAAATAATTTAAAGTGTGTATTTTTATATCACAAAAAATATGTTTATTTAATAATTGAGTTTATTCTCTTTTTTTTCTTAGTTACAGTATTTCCAGTGTAACTAACTGTATGTATAAATTACCATTAGCCTACAGTATTTATTTTTCTTTATTTTAATCAAACATTCATGACAGGGGATTTTTAACTGGAAACATATATAACATTTAAAAATATTTACACTATAAACATACATATTTGTATTATAAGCGTTAAAATCAATTAATCCCTTAAATTAGTAACTTTTTGTATCTTGTTTTGAAATTCATTGTTGGTGAGTGCGTGGTTTTTCCAATTAATTTCTTTATTAATCATAGCTCTTATGGTAACTGAAAGAAGACCTACTAGCAAAAAATATTAAATTAAGAAAGACAAATCTTTTTCTGCAATAAGTGGTGCTACAACTTCCAACAAACATCCTACTTCCGAAGTGTTATATTGAGAAAATAATTTACATATATACAATCCAGTTAAAACTGACTGCATTGATGAATGCAATGTAATTGGATGATCAACCCCTGACTTTTATAACTAACCTAATAACAGATAAGTGAGTGCTATGCTGTTTATTTTGGTCACATAAATTCAGTTTTTTAAAGTTCTGTTTTTATAAAGAAGAAAAATATAATCATCATGTAATTTTTGTTTTGAAAAAAATTTATTCAACAAAATTACATCAATTTAATATCCCCTTATTTGAGGCAAATATGATATTTGTTTAAAGTAGTCCTCTTATAATTTTTATTTTTGAAACTGAACAGTTCAAAACCTTGTACCAATGCTATATAGTTGGTATATTATTTTATCGTTGTTTAAATGTGATTAATTTACGAGGGTATTAAATTATTACTGCCGATATTTAACATGCATTAAGTCGTCAAAACAACGGAAAAATTCTCTTATGGCTGTAAAAATCAGAAAACTAAATTTATAATACAGGGTGTCCGGAAATTATGGTAAAATATTTTAGTATATGATACTGCAGGTAAAAATAAGAAAAAAAGTTCATATAAACATAGGTCCAAAAGTGCTTCGTTTTCCGTCTGTGTGTCTGTGATTTTTACATATTTAATCATATCTCACGAACCTCGTTACAATTAAACTTCAAACTTGGTATATGGGTGACCACTATTGAGAACTATTTTTGTAAGAAGTATCGAATTTCTACTTTGTATCATTTCAAAATGGCGACTATTTTTAGTTTGTTAAGCTAAATATATTAAAAACAAAAAATTTTAGAAAAAATTTACAGGAGACAAAAAGCTGCGAAATTTTATCCAATTTACGCTGATATTAAGGTTATGATGATCGGACCACTAATAACGGAGAAATTTTAACTTTTCTAAATAAAAACATGCAAATTTTAGACAATATGTTCTAGAGAACCAATTTTTTATTCAGAAAAATTTAATTTTCTCCATTACTACTAGTCCGATAATCATTATCTTAATATCACTGTTAATTGAATTGAATTTCACAACTTTTTTGTCTCTTGTGTAATTTTTCTGCAATTTACGGTTTTTAAGATATTTAGCTTTAAAAACAAAAAACAGTCGCCATTTTGAAATGGCACAAAGTAGAAATTTTATACTTCTTACAGAAATAGTTCATTACAGTAGTCATCCATATACCAAGTTTGAAGTTTATACGTTAACAGGTTCGTGAGATATGATTAAATATGTAAAATCACAGACACACAGACGGAAAACTAAGCACTTTTGGACCTATGTTTATATGAACTTTTTTTCTTATTTTTACCTGTACCATCATATACTAGGACATTTTACCATAATATCCGGACACTCTGTATATTAAATATAAATTAGTTCTTTGAGCTCCATCTAGAAAATGGAAAACTGACCTGATCGAATTCCAAGTTTTGAACTATCTTGCTTTCGGATCATAAAGTGGTACTAAAGTGACAGACAATGGGATCAAGGAAAACACATCAACAGAATAATTTATTCACAATGCTTTCCTTTAATACTGAAGTAAATGGTAATAGAATGATACAATTAGATTTACTATCCCATATAAATAGTATTATACAGTCATTTCACAAGATAGCATCAGGCTTTATACAGAAAATACAGCTAGGAACAAATTTACTTGAAATATTGTAAGCAATACGCTACCAGTTTAATATTATAGAAGTAAGTAATGTTCTTGAAGTTAAAATTGAAAAAATTAAAATAATAATAAATAAACAAAATTGCTATTGCTAAGAGTTAACTTATAATAATTTTTTTGAACATTGTGCTTGTTATTTTAGATTCCGGGATAAACAACTTTTTTTAAATAAAAAGTTACACAGATTATTAGATTACAAAAATAAAGGTATAAAATTTGTATAAGAAGTCCAAACAAAAATCATAATATACAGAAGCGCACATAATTAACAAACAATAATATTTTCGATCCCCCATTAAATATACAATATTTACAAAAACAAATCCTTACATATTTTACCAACTGTACAAAATAAGATTAAACGGTAGAAAAGGCAATTTAAATCAATTGTTTCGTACAGAAGGCTTAAGACTGTTTGCAAAATGTCGTGTATTAAATGAAAATAAAAGATTACCTGTAGATGAAAATAAATTATGGAAAAGATTACCTGTAGGGTTTATAAATTGATAAATTTAGAATCTTTTAGATTTTATTGGCTTTAATCTTCCTCATTTACTTCAATAATTATTGAAATGTACCGCAATAAATTACCATACATTTTACGTCATCCCAAGTGAAATTTTAGTTTGATTCGAATAAAGAGCATGTAAATTTCAATAGTTTTAAGCAAAACATTGGCTGAAAATAAATTACTATAGGTAATATGCAATAGCTGAAAATGTCATTTTTTCATTTTGCAGACATGAAATGGACTTCAACAAAATAATTACATTTAAAAATTTCTTTGACCGAAAGTTATGTAAAACAGAAATAACAAACAGCCCTTAAATCAAATATCACTGTCCCTTTTTCACTATTTACAGCGTAAGTAATGTACACAAATAATTAAGAATATATCACAAAATTACATTTTCGGCAAAGTTCGGTCGCAAATTACTTTACTAATTGTCTTCTCAGCACCAAGTAGAACACTTTATATCTCTATATCCACAAACCCTAGTCACCACTGTCTTCTCCAGGCTGCAGAGTAAGTATTGGAAACAAAAATCACTACGATACAAGCGATATCGTCACTACTGACCGAATGTCCAAAACACAGTCTTCCGGCAAAGCGAACGAAACTTCCCCTCCATGTTTAATTGTACAGGATAAATTTATTTGTATTTTACGCCAGTGCTTGTGTAAGTATATAAGAACTGTGGATCGCTTATTTTATATTGGTAAACGTGTTTTTGCAGCGGCTGTGAAAAACAGCTGCGGTTGGGCTCATAACATTCTAGATATTAAAAAGATTTCTTTATGTTTCTAATTTTATTGGGAAAAAATTTTATCCTCTACAAAAATGCCCCATACACTTTTTTCATATCTCTTATGGTTTTCTTGATTATTAAAAAAATACATCGAGAAACACGTTTTTTTTTTCAAGATGGCTTCTGGAGCACAGCAAGGATTTCCGGTGAATTTCGTGATTTAAAATTAGGGAGGTTTAATCAACATATGTTTCAAGTTTCAACTTAGGATTTGTTTGGTCGATTTCCCAAAGATTCCTGGACTAGTATTGTCACAAGTTAATAATAATTTGGAATTTTTAGGTTTTTTAATCTTGAACCACTTTTAAGTATAATAACTGTGTTAAGTATGTTAAGAATTTGACAACAATCTTCTGGTGTTAATAATTCCGTAAAGAAACACAAATGGAACCCAGCTAATTTAAAAAAGTGAGTTTTTCCAACAATTACACAACTTGATTTCGAAACAAACCTTTTTAGTGAATTGTTTCGTTTGCGAATCGATTTTACAATACACTTCGTGATTTTACTTAGAGCAATCCACTTGTTCTGTTACACATCGATTTTTCTTCATACACTTCCTTAGTATTTTACAGTGTCGTACTCCCCACTATCGTGGACTGCCAGTATCTCCGCTTCCACTATAACGGTCATCCAGACTCCCACCCACACTGGCTCCTTGTTCTACCCGGCTCCTCCTGCTCCCACCATCACGGTCTGCCCTGTTCCCCTGCTCCCACTATTACTATTTCCTACCCCCCTGCTCCCACTGCCCCCGCCCTTTTTCCCTGCTCCCACTTTCACTGTCCGTCCTGTTCCCCCTACTCTCACGAACACTGTCTCTCCTTCCCCCCTTGCTTCCACTATCACGGGGTTCCAGGTTCCCCTACTCCCAGCATTGTCCGTACTGTTCCTTCTGCTCCCACTACCACTGCCTCCTGCTCCCACTATCACGGACTGCTCTCCCCCTGCTCCTGCGGACTGCCGTCCTCCCTCGCGCTGTCGGGGCTGGCCGAGGGCGAGGGCGCGGGGCTGGCGGCCTTGCCGGGCTGCGGCGCGGAGTAGGGCGCGAACCGCTGGGCGGCCAGCCGCGGGTACAGCGGCCTCAGCAGGGCGGCTGGGGCGGCTGCGGCTAGCTGCTGCTGCGCCAACATGGGCCCCAGGCAGGCCCACTGCGACCACAGCGGCGCCTGGCTGCTGCCCGCCCCGTACCACATGTACGGCGTGGTCCCCGCCACCTCCGCGGCCGCCGCGCGCAGCGACAGCTGGAACCTGCGAATCATCAAGTTATTATTTATATTGCACACAAATATTCCTTTAAACTGTAGACATTGAATGATTATTGAATGAGTATTTTTCTGACATAAAATCTTTTCAAAAATCGTCAAGGGTAATGTCACACTGGGCGGTTTTTCTCGCTGACGTTGAGCGGTTTTCAGCCGCGGCGTGTGGCACCTCCATTTATATTATATGATTTTGCCTCACGGGCGGCAAAAAACCACGCAACAGCTGCGGGAAAAACCGCCCCGTATGTCATTAGCCTAAGTAAGAAAAAAATAGTTGCAACGTTCCAACAGGAAAAAGAAAGACTTACTTTGGCACTTCTATCCGTAGCTGCTAATTAACATAGTTGATAAAGTATATAAAAATTACTTCAGTAGCTATAGTCTCGTGTTCTATGGAGTATGACATGAGGTTGCTATGCTGGAGGATAGGGTTTAAATCCTGCCCAATTGACCGCAGGAAGTGCTGCTCGTTCAGACTGCAGACTATAGACCACAGACGACAGACTACAGACTACAGACTACAAGCCAACATAGACAGTGTGTTACCTGGCAGCAAACATGGCTCGTTCCTCCAAGGTGAGGTTGGCGCCGTCAAGCAGGGGGACCGCAGGAAGTGCTGCTCGTTCAGACTACAGACTACAGACTACAGACTACAGACGACAGACTACTACAAACTACAAGCCAACATAGACAGTGTGTTACCTGGCAGCAAACATGGCTCGTTCCTCCAAGGTGAGGTTGGCGCCGTCAAGCAGGGGGACCGCAGGAAGTGCTGCTCGTTCAGACTACAGACTACAGACTACAGACTACAGACGACAGTCTACTACAAACTACAAGCCAACATAGACAGTGTGTTACCTGGCAGCAAACATGGCTCGCTCCTCCAAGGTGAGGTTGGCGCCGTCAAGCAGGGGGACCGCAGGAAGTGCTGCTCGTTCAGACTACAGACTACAGACTACAGACTACAGACGACAGTCTACTACAAACTACAAGCCAACATAGACAGTGTGTTACCTGGCAGCAAACATGGCTCGCTCCTCCAAGGTTAGGTTGGCGCCGTCCAGCAGGGGGGACCGCAGGAAGTGCTGCTCGTTCAGACGACAGACTACAGACTACAGACTACAGACTACAGACTACAGATGACAAACTACAAGCCAACATAGACAGTGTGTTACCTGGCGGCAAACATGGCTCGCTCCTCCAACGTGAGGTTGGCGCCGTCCAGCAGAGGGGACCGCAGGAAGTGCTGCTCGTTCAGACGACAGACTACAGACTACAGACTACAGACTACAGACTACAGACTACAGACTACAGATGACAAACTACAAGCCAACATAGACAGTGTGTTACCTGGCGGCAAACATGGCTCGCTCCTCCAACGTGAGGTTGGCGCCGTCCAGCAGGGGGGACCGCAGGAAGTGCTGCTCGTTCAGACGACAGACTACAGACTACAGACGACAGTCTACTACAAACTACAAGCCAACATAGACAGTGTGTTACCTGGCAGCAAACATGGCTCGCTCCTCCAAGGTGAGGTTGGCGCCGTCCAGCAGGGGGGACCGCAGGAAGTGCTGCTCGTTCAGACTACAGACTACAGACTACAGACGACAGACTACTACAAACTACAAGCCAACATAGACAGTGTGTTACCTGGCAGCAAACATGGCTCGCTCCTCCAAGGTGAGGTTGGCGCCGTCCAGCAGGGGGGACCGCAGGAAGTGCTGCTCGTTCAGACTACAGACTACAGACTACAGACTACAGACGACAGACTACTACAAACTACAAGCCAACATAGACAGTGTGTTACCTGGCAGCAAACATGGCTCGCTCCTCCAAGGTGAGGTTGGCGCCGTCCAGCAGGGGGGACCGCAGGAAGTGCTGCTCGTTCAGACTACAGACTACAGACTACAGACGACAGACTACTACAAACTACAAGCCAACATAGACAGTGTGTTACCTGGCAGCAAACATGGCTCGCTCCTCCAAGGTGAGGTTGGCGCCGTCCAGCAGGGGGGACCGCAGGAAGTGCTGCTCGTTCAGACTACAGACTACAGACTACAGACTACAGACGACAGACTACTACAAACTACAAGCCAACATAGACAGTGTGTTACCTGGCAGCAAACATGGCTCGCTCCTCCAAGGTGAGGTTGGCGCCGTCCAGCAGGGGGGACCGCAGGAAGTGCTGCTCGTTCAGACTACAGACTACAGACTACAGACGACAGACTACTACAAACTACAAGCCAACATAGACAGTGTGTTACCTGGCAGCAAACATGGCTCGCTCCTCCAAGGTGAGGTTGGCGCCGTCCAGCAGGGGGGACCGCAGGAAGTGCTGCTCGTTCAGACTACAGACTACAGACTACAGACGACAGACTACTACAAACTACAAGCCAACATAGACAGTGTGTTACCTGGCGGCAAACATGGCTCGCTCCTCCAAGGTGAGGTTGGCGCCGTCCAGCAGGGGGGACCGCAGGAAGTGCTGCTCGTTCAGACTACAGACTACAGACTACAGACGACAGACTACTACAAACTACAAGCCAACATAGACAGTGTGTTACCTGGCGGCAAACATGGCTCGCTCCTCCAACGTGAGGTTGGCGCCGTCCAGCAGGGGGGACCGCAGGAAGTGCTGCTCGTTCAGACTACAGACTACAGACTACAGACGACAGACTACTACAAACTACAAGCCAACATAGACAGTGTGTTACCTGGCGGCAAACATGGCTCGCTCCTCCAACGTGAGGTTGGCGCCGTCCAGCAGGGGGGACCGCAGGAAGTGCTGCTCGTTCAGCATGCTCTCCATCGTTTCCCTGGAATACAGGCTACGGTCAGAGGGAATAGCAACGCCATCTGGGGCCGGGCTCGGTGCGGGGAGGAGGCTGGAGGAGGCCATCTTGGATTTGTATTCCATAAGAATGTCTGAATGTAATTAATAATTGAGAGTGTCATGTTGGATTCGAAATATATATCGTGATATCGTTGGTTCTTGAAAGAGAAAGTATGGTAATTTACTAATCCGCGGATAGTTAATATTGTTGTAAAATATACACTGTGTTCCATAAAAATTATCAATTTCAAAACTTAATAAAACCCGTTTTTGTTAACGTAGCCAAATTTGCAAGTGATCACGAGATACGCATACTGATAAGTTTTTTTGTAGTGTCATAGTAAATATCCTCTGAATCAAAGTCGTTGTTCAGAATGTTAAAATTTAAAATGTTACATTCCAAGGAAAAATATACCTGACAGGCCCAACACCTCAACGATTCCAGGACGTGTCACTATTTTTCGTATGACTAAATTTAAGAATGTATTTAGAATTTATGATTACAAAGTTTATAAAAGTAAAAAAAAAAACTTAGTGGTTGCTTAGGACCAATGATGTCTGCTTATCAGACTGTTTTGTGAGCAATTCTTTTTTATAGATTAAATTTTTGAGTACAGTTCTGAGTAACATCAGTGAATTAGCAGATATTTACAAATAAAAATCAAATAAACTTTATGAGTTAATTTTTTACATAATCACCTGCAAAATTGGCTACGTTTGCCTATACAGGTTTTATTAAAGTTTTGAAATTAATCAGTTCTTTTTAGGACACGGTGTATACTGTCCTAGGAGTACGCTCCTATGTCGCGTATAGGTCGAACGAAGTGCGGTAAAATTAAAGGAAGGCTATTAACTAAATATATATATCTAAACGTATTACTCATTTATAGATTAAAACAATCTTCGGGGTATAAATATGATATAGCTCAAATTTCACGAATTTTCATCAAATAATAAAAGAGGAGCTAGTTCACAAAGAGTGATTTTCAAGTCGAGTATAACTCACTTCGTTCGAACTAGCTGATCGAATCGGTTTCATAAAATTCCAAGGATTTAGGATTTGATTTGTCACATTTTTTTTGCCATGACAATTTTACATCCTTCATATCCCTGTAGTTCAACATTGAAACTTAAAATTACCACAGGGCATAGCCCTAAGAGAATTTTGTAAAACTGTTTCCTAGTACGCATCAAGGACTCAAGGGGAGCATATATACCGAATTTCAGCTCTGCAGGGCTTACATTTTGGGGGGTTTGCTGTCCGTTAGAAAACCCCCTCTCTTTCATTTACACCAGCAAATAAAATATTGAAGAAATATTGATTGCGTTTGATAAGTTTATGTTTTTCAAACTTACAAAAAAACGTCTTATCAACCTGGTTAAAATCTTTACAAGTTTCATAGGTTTCTTTTGACAATTACTTCAGGTGGAGCGAGATTTGATGATAAATTGAAAGGATTGTAAAATATTACTCATAAACGTCGTTATAATTGGAATTAGTTACAGTTGGCATTACATTTATCTTAAGGATGCAAACATAACATCTATGTAACGTTCTCAAGAAGGAACAGTATCCATTATCATATTTCGCCTTAGCGCCCGGTCACAAGCCTTTTTCTCTCCAACCTCCTCCTAAATGTTGTGGGGGTGTAAGGCTTACCTTTCAAAGTCCGTGAGTCGCGAGGAGTCCCTGAACCCCTTGGCGAACGGATTGCTGTCGATCTTCAGCTTCGTTATCTGAAATAAGTAACCAAACACTGATTATATATTCGAGAACTAAAATGCATATTTTTCAATAAATAATGAATCAAAATAACATCACCTTTATTACTGCAAGGTCCACAGGGTTGAAGTTAGTAATTTGTTCCTCTTTGGTTGTAGGTGATCATTAAGTAAATAGTTTTTTACATTTTCCTAAAAATCGTCTGCATATAATTTTAAAATTTTAAATGTTGAAATTATAAAGTACCCATGGTAACCTAATTTTTAAATATTTGACAACAATCCAAATTGAATAAAAGGCATGTGCATCAGCATCCGCGCACAAAAGATATGATGGTCCAAGCTTTTAAGCGCCGAATAACGAGGAAATAGCCGTTAAATGTAACATAAATTAAAAACCTATTCAATATTATGCATGTCTTATATTAAGCCTATATTTTAGGTGCTGTATAACTTCATCATGATACACACTGTTTATAAACTTAATTAAAAAAAGAGAGAGTTTATTTCATGTTTACGTTACACGATTTCTTTGCGTTGTGGTAAATATATTAAGGGAAACAATGGTATTTGATTGAAATTAAAATATTATTCCGACTGAAATTAAATTTACGACGATTTTCTTAGATAATGGTTAAATAAGTTGTTTACAAGCGTTCAATATACATTTGCGTCAGTGAACAAACACTCCAATTCCTTAAAATAAAGGTCAAAGCAATGTTCTCACAAGTAACCTGTCTCTTTCAGGCATTTTCCCTCAACTATAAATATCCTAGATTATAAGCCGTGAGATAAAGAGTAAGAGTATTGTAGGATAATTGTGAAAACAATTAAATGCAGTCGTAAGGTGGGGACCGAGAGATCGCATGGAGATAGGTCCAATGCCTGAACACCTCATGTTAAGTGTGAGCATGCAAGCGACCAAGAATACACACATGCTATACAGATAACACCTACTCATTTACATACGTAATTATTATCTCTGACAAGTATTAGTGAAAATGAATGCGGAGGATTATTAATGCCACATGATTTTTTAAAACAGGGTTGTAACGTAGCTTTTAAATGTTAAAGTTTCCTTGGTAGTCCAGTTTGAATTTTTAAATTGTTCCTCTTATTTTTTAATATTCTGTTTTAGTTTCTGGGTATTACATTATTAACGATATCTATTGTGAATAATATTGCCATATCGACCTAGAGAAATTCTTGGAAATTTTGAGAAGTTTCTATTCTAGATCTGGTCGTCATGGTTGTTGACTATGGAGTACAATTTCTATACAACGATGATCTACCCTTTCAGTACACTGCAAAAATACCACTATAGGTTGATCCGTTCATAAACAAAGCGATAAAATATACCATCATTAATTTACTATAAATAAAAAATTCATAAATTATTTATTCTATAATTTTTTTAATAAGTTGATCCCTAAACTTATTGTTTAGGGTATATATTACGATATTGAATACAATTTCATCTTCTATAGGACTCCGGTCGACTACTATATAGAAAAATCTCTTAACAGTTTTTCGCAAAAACCAATTAAATATACAAAGGGCTTTTATTCTTTAAGTTGAAAAATGTACTAAACGCTAGGATTCTGATTGGTGAACTTCTCTCACTTAGAGAAAAGTAAGAAATTACCAGTCGTGTTGTTTAGACTTAAAAAAAAACTAAAACTAGTTATAAATTCTATGGACCTTCTAAGCATTTTAGAGCTCTTATAGAGAGCCTTACATTCTGTAGTCATTTTTTCATTCGAAACACAACAATGCTGATTGCGATTTTCAGTCGGCACGTTGGCACCGGCCGGCCTGGGCAGCTATCCAAAGTTCCGCCTCTCTACTCTGACAAACCCGCCGACGATAGCTACCGACCGTAAACCCATCTTCGCCCCGACAACCGGTGTCTGCTGAAAACCATTTGGTGCTAACAATAGCCGTTTTCATCACTAGGAGCGAAAGTGGCTCTTTTTGGTACGATCGTAATTTACAGGCGAGGCGCAGCCGAGCTTGGAAATGCGATCGAGTTCCAAGGAGACACTTTTGCTCCGTGTGATGAACAACTATTTTCATCATTATGTATAAATAACCATTTAATCGTTAAAAATTCGACTACATAATTTTGAAGTTATCCAAAATAGTCATTGTCATCTGTTGTTGTTTACAAACACAAGTTGAGAAATGGTTCATCCTTAACATAAACAAATTTTGGTTCACGTAACATAAACAAATTTTGACATTAGAGTACGACAATAATTTATTTTTTTTGTGAATTAATAAATTAATACAAAACATGCTCTAATAGAGAATACAATTTTTAAGCCTGCGACGAGGCTTGTTGAAATACAGAGGTAAACAGATTTTTGCTTAGAAGAATCTCTGTAAGAAAGAAATATAATTTTTTAAATGTTAATGATTGAGAGTGAAATATAAATGTTTGCGGGCTTAATTAAGTGAAGTTCATTTACTCTATGAAGAGGAAAGAAGTCAGATAAATAGCCACAGACACAGAAAACACTAAAATTCTTGAGATATTTCTAACATTAACAATTTAATAATTTAATAATACCTATGGGTTTACATTAAATTTAACTTTTGGAAGGAAATTTGAAACCGGTAAAAATATAATATTAGCCGGAAAATAATAAAATCAGACCATTAAAACTTAATTCTATTTTTTAAATGTGAAAACTATAGAAAAAACAGAACTGTTACTGACCATGCATACATGATTTGCCCAATGACACAGTGTAAAATATATAGTTTTGTTTTTATGTTATTTGTTTTATATTGTGTTTACCATATATGCATGGTCATAGTTTCAAGTTAGATTAAAAGTGTTATTTACAAAACAACAATGATGTAGTATTTTGCTAAGTTCACAAACAATTTTTTTGGAGAATCTAGATTGTTAGAGAGGATAAAAAAATACTGGCAACCTAAAATAGCCCAAGTGAAAGATGGCTTGATTAGAAACGCCAAAATTTATTGTGCGAAATTATTGTATTGCAACCTAAACTTATGTAGACTTTAAAAAGAGGATTTAACATGTAGCGTGGGAACTGGATGAACGTAACCCAAAATATACATTATACAATTTAAATTAGCGAACCATGCTTAATTTGTCTAATTACCTTGATAAGTAACGGTATCATTACTTCATCTATTAAATGAGGATTATAATTAAGACTAGATAAATAAGATAAGTACAAAAACACTGAAAGCGAGAGTTCAGCTTTCAAATTTTCTAAAAGTTTGTTTTGAACCAAGAAACAAAAAAATAGCTAGTAAATCAATACTGTAGACAACTACACATTTTCAAAAAATAGTTATCCGGAACACCTTAACAGAAGTCTCCCCACCCCAAACACCTCCCTACAACACCTGTCGATCCGGCACTGGGTCTCGCGTGTAAAACAGTCATCTAAGCGATCCGAAGTAAACGGAACGGGAACGGGATTCAAATCAAGACTAATTTCCCCAGAGAGAGAGACGATCCCTTAGCCGCCTGTCTGCTGTCTGTGTCTGCCGCACGCAACCCTTCTACAGCAGCGATCCTCCCAGGGCTCCGAGGTAACTGACTGAGCGCCTGCAGAGACAGTGACAGCGCCCCAGCGCCGGCGGGGCTTCTGGGGAGGTTGGATTTGTATTTGTGAGGTGACTAAACGCTGCTGAGTTGGTGTTGAGTAAAACGAAAATTGTAAATCAAATGTATCTGCTGTTTAGCCATTTTATTTACATTTGCGCTTTTAAGGGAATTTTGTTAAGAAAAAAAATTTCCTCGAATTCTCTCACAGAGAATTTTTATTATTTTCTCAAATGTTCCAAGTAATTTGGGCTTCAAACAAATATGGGTTCGATTCGAACTGTTAAACGTTTTATGATGGCTATTGTAGAGTATTATGAAGTTCCTTAGGAGGTTTAAAAAGTAGAAGAATATATTTTTTCGTAATTGTATTTTTTGTAAAACCGTGAGAATTTGAGAAGATGTCTTTGTTATTTATGATAACAATATAAAAGTGACACAAACATAAATTTCTACATGGTTTAAAAAATATCAAGTATGAACAGTCCAACCAAGATTCATAAATAAAATCATAAAAAAAATTCAGTACTATTGCTGATTTTTTACGAGACTACGTTAAAGGCCTTTTGCAACTCACGCTTGTCTTTTCAGGTAAATTAAATTTATTGTTAAACACCAAGTAAATTGCATGGACTTTATAAGCCAATAAGATCAAACATTCAAGACACCACAAATAGAGATTGTTTAAAACTATTCAGACTCTGTCAACAGTAGAATTTAGGTATTGGCTTTCTTAAATTAAAGAATTAACCTTTTTTAATTTGACCAAATCATTTCAAACCCGTTTCAAAATCATAATAACCATAAGGATGTATACGAAACATATGACATAAAACAACGCTTAGATAAAATCAAACATAATAATTAGAGAAATCCCATAGTTTTTTTAGGAATAAATTTGTGATAGAATTTGAGAAAAGAAAACTACACTTTATTTTAATTCAGACGAACAATAACAATTTCAAAAGATTCTGAATTATTTTTTGGTTAAAGTAGCCATAAACAACAGCGGTATCCGCATGTGTCCAACTCGTGGGATAAGAAAGTAGTATTTGAACTGTGAACCAATTAGATACTTTTATCTGTATGTGTTTTGTAAGTGTGAAGAGATAAGGAGGCGTTACTTTAATAAACAGTGACGTTAGATGACTGATTTGCTCTTTCTGCATTATTAATGGCAGTTGAACTGTGAACGTTCTGATTAATTATTGATATGTCGTATTTAGAAATACTATCTATTTGGGTATAGTTAGAAAATTGACTTAAAGTAAGTGAAATTTAAATTCTCACTTTCATGATCAATGAATCCCACACACTTACACGAGCAATGTTAAGCATGCTTATACGATCATGTATAACTCGTTATGTTATACGAGCAATCCTATTCTCTTATACGAGCAATGTTATACGAGCTATGTCGTACGAGCAATGTCATGCTTATACGAGCAATGTTATGCATGCTTATACGAGCACGTATAACTCGTTATGTTGTACGAGCAATGCTATACTCTTATACTCTTATACTCTTATACGTGCTTGCTTGCTTGGTTGTACTCGTATGTTTGCACAATTATCTCAAAAACGGCTGAGAGGATTTTCTTCAAAGTCTGGACATAGGTAATTTATGGCTCAAAAACGTGTTTTATGCACATTACTTGGCTTGAGAAAAACTAATAACGTAATAAAACGAATTTTAAAGCTGTAAAATTTCAACATTGGCCTAATGAGTTGCCTTGATAGCAATGAAAATAAACAAGGAAAGTGTAAACAAATGAAAAAAATCATAACAGCTGCTTGCAATCATTAATGAGCTTTAAACATGAGGAAAATTAACAAAGAGACCGCATTGGTTTTTCATTATTAATACATACACTTTTGTATTTTATATAATTCTTAGTCTTTTAATTTTTAGTAACTGTAAACTTGTTATAGTATATAAATGTCAACAAACATATAATCAATGAGTTCAAAACACTCAAAACAAACAAATGACTTAATCTCAATAAAAAATTAAATTCAATCATATGGTAAGTTTTAAAACATCCCTGTTGGAAACAGACCTACATCTCCAGCCAACAAGGATCTACAGCCATCGAGGAAAAATTCAGTGAGTGGGACAAAGAGTTCATGGAGCAATAAAAAAGGATTCTATTTATCAATGTTATGACATTGAAATATTTTATAGTAACTGGATGAACTGGTAAACATGAAATAACACCGAGCAAGGCTCCGTCCACCAAGTACTGACCACCTATTCATGCAAACCCAAGTATTGTCCCTTAGTTACAAATACAATTTCATATTTAACACCAAATTGTGTCCACCAGACCAATAATCCATTCCGGATGCTCTCACGTCTTACCAAATTTAAATCCCAAAGGTCAGGTTTCGGGCGCAGCTTGGGGCTTGGATGATGCTCTCGGAATGCATCGAAGATTTATGTGGACCACCAACGCCCGCCCTTAATTGACAAGGGGCCCTACAAATAATCTTCGCGCCTCCCCCAGCTTGTATTTGTTTTATGGCCCCCCCCCCAGCCCCCCCCAGCCCCCCCCCCCCAGCCCACAGTCTGCCACCGTTTATGGTTAGTGGTCGTGTAGGCCTTGTTTGGATGACTGATACATGTAACTCTTTCCTGCGGTGAATCATGGAGGGTTATGGGAAAAGAAAAGGTTAGGTTTAAGAGGTCCTTGTAAATTATAATTGTTCAGTGGTTAGGGTAAATTAATTTTGATATTATTCAGCTTTATACAGACCTACTGTGGTGCGTTTAATGTTTAAAGTAGAATCATTCAAGGTTCGTAAGATGGAAATGTGTTAAAATTAAAAAGGCTGTAAAAATTAGTACGCTTAAAATCTTATCAAAACGCCTCTACGATATTTCTATTAAAACACCTACTCGCCTACAGTGTTGGCAGTGTAGGTGTTTAAATGAATGTAAATTCGTAATCATGTTCGTAATCATTCGCAATCATGCCTTAATTCATGTAATCATGTAAGGCTATAAAAATTAGTTCGCTTAAAATCTTATTACAACGCCTCTACGATATTTTCATTAAAACACAGCCGGATATTTTCACACAGATATTTTAATTTTCATCTACTGACCTACAGTGTTGGCAGTGATACGAATCATGTAAAATTCGTAAAAAGTGCATTGCTTGACTGTAATCACTTCATTAATAATGATTTTCCTACTACAGTAGTAAATTTCTTTAATAGAGAATAAGATGATATTACTGTTGGTCTGATGGTAAGTAATAAGCCTGACACCATGATTATATTTAGTTTTGAGGTGTTCTTGCAAAATCATCATTCGTTTATAAAAATCTTAAAACAATACATATTTTTGATTGACACGATAAAGTGTCTGTTGCATATACATGTAAAGTAGGATATTATTCGGACGAGCCCGAAATTAACCCGATCAGACTAATGGAAGGGGGTAAGGGAGAACAACTTCCCCTATTGGGGTTTAATCTTTTGGATCGAAAAAGCCCATTTTCGGTTTACGCCGTTTAATTTATCTAAACAAATCAACAGTTTGGTATTTTGAATAATTGATTTAAGTCAATTGGTTTCCGGTATTTTGAAAGCGGTAAATATAGAGTAGGCCATCCTTACGTGGAATACGTAAAATTTTATATCTCACTTATTCCTCAGCATATCTTGTTAAAACTGATATGTGGCTTCACTTATGGTTGAGATCTTTTTTATAGCCTAAAATACCTAAGATTACATATTGGAGGCAGTAACCTATATGTTCATTCCAAGAGAGCCATTCCATGTTCATTCCATGTTATTCTAATAGAGGAAACAAATTAAGTTATATTATCTCGCTATTTTGGGATGAAATATCTTTGGAATTAGTTTAGTTTTCCTGTATTATTCCTGCTGCAATAAGGGTACTTTTAAAAATGACGACTTAAATAATATTAGATTAGAATTTAGTCATTAAAGTCAAATAAATTAGCACAATTTATTTAGATTTTGTTAAAAAGCTTTACAAAAACAGGCCTACTGATCGTTTCTACTTGACTCAAAATTTATACAAAAATGAAAAGGACTTCCTTACAGTTTATAAACATCCATCAATCTACTCCAAAAATATAAAAAGTAAAAAAATATATCTAAAGTAAAAAATATATTCTAAAGTAAAAAAATCTCATCAAACCATTTCCTCAAAAAACTCCTTCCAACTAAATCCAGTAGTCACAACAAGGTTTACGGGTGTTAATCCAAGTTGAGGTGTGACTATAAAATGTCGGATCGTGGTTTACCCCCCCCCCCCACCTCCCCCCCGCATGCGATCCCGGTGCCTCCGGATGCCAGGGTACGGTTAATCCGAGTCGTATATCGTGTTGTCTGTCCGTCTGTCAGTGTTCGGTGCTACATCACCGCTCCCTACCTCGACGGAGGCGTTGGTGTTGGTGTTGTTTTGTCTCTAACGATTCGCATATGGCCGCCCGCGTCAACAGTTTTATTCCTTTTTTCGGTAGCTTTAAGGAGGCGCGATTTATTGGGGTTTTTTTGATGGAACGTGAGGGAAGGTGATTTATGTGGGACGGGGTATTTTTATGTAAATTGTACTGTCACAATAATAATACGATGCGAGAGTTCGATTTTTAACTATGTTTATTTATACGTTCTGAGTTTCTCGATTAGGAATCGAGTGGAATAAAGAGTTAAGCATAAATTTTAATAACACTGTATTTGGTTGGAACTCAATAAAACATAATATTATATCCAAATAAAACGTAAAGTTTGCCGCAGAGCTACGTACAGTACCTTTTATTTTTCTTGCTTCATGTCAATCATATAGAACGTAGGATGCAGAATGCAATTGACACAATAAGATTTTATGTTTGGTATCAAGATAATTTTTAATGTTTCGATTCAAAACTTGGTCTTCACCTTAAGTGAGCACGCGTCACACAATCAAGATCTTCTTACAGTCAATTACAGCCAAAATATAAAGTAATGAAAGATGTAAAAAGGCACAAAAGGGGGCATATCACTTTCTTAAATAATTTAAATAATTTATTTTTTACATTTTTTGATTTTTTTTTAATTACAGTGTCTAATTCAGGTAGGGCTGAATATTGAGTGAATTTCTATATCAGTAGTATTTTCATGAAAATATTTCTCGCTAAAACAAATTTCACCTTAGTTCCTTCCCAAATAAAAATACTGTAAATATTTTATTTCCTTCAAAGGAATTAGCCCAACCGACATTTTACTACAACAGGAATTTAAATTCCACCAAAAAAACCCCTTAGCTCACTTTATTAAGTCAGCTGAGCTGAGAAATTAGGCGTTAAAACATCGTGAAAACAAACCATCAAACATCCAATCCTATCATTTACATTGCACATCGCCTTTGATCATGTGAGGGAATTTCGGGTCAATTATTTCGTCCGAAAATACCCGCGTGGTGGCAGCCCTGGTAATTATCTGGCCGCATCAGTCGACACATTTATTTGTGGCGTAATGTTGCACGACTGCGGCTAATGCGAGGCCCCATTAGGCCCACATCAAGTATTCTATAATCTGGCGACACTAACGCCCTCTCTCCTCCACATTGATTTAAACACTCTTTTAAACTCCTAAACGAGCGGTAGGTGTAGTGAGCGCTTTGTAATTAAATTATGGCGCACTCTGTACCTGTACCTTGAGAGTACGTAGAGAAAATTAGCAGAGGGGATAATTCGCTGTATTTGCTGTTTGTCATTTAAAACGGCAAAGTAGAAAGGCAGTCAGAGGTCTTTCAACTTAATTTTTTGTTTAATGCTGTACATTTACGAACGATTCGAACGATTCTTATCCTAAACTGCCAATAAAGGCAGTATAGAAAACTGCCAATAAAAGGCTACTATTTAAAACTGCCAATAAATGCTGGATTTAATGAACGCTAAGGAAAATATGTGTGTTCGTTATTGAGCATGAGATATTTTGATGAAACGTTGGGGCCTTTTCTGGATTAGCCAGTTCCAGGTTTCACTATGACACATTTATGGTCAATATTTTTATAATTTGTTTCCAAAATATTGTCTCATTCATTGCCTTAATCAATTTTATCCCTAAGAAATATCAGACAGGCTATATAATATTTTAATAAAGTAATTATAAAAATACAGAAGTTAGGATTCATTAATGCTTCTTCTGGAGGTCTCAACCATTCCGTAAAACCTAGAAGCCTTCTGAGATTTGCCAGTTTGAAAAAAACATCAACGACACTAACGCTCCTCTCTCCTCCACATTGATTTAAACACTCTTTTAAACTCCCAAACGAGCGGGAGGTGTAGTGAGGGCTTTGTAATTAAATTATGGCGCACTCTGTACCTTGAGAGTACGTGGTGGCTAGAGGGTAAGATTCTATGTACTTGCTGTTTGTTTATTCCTATTCCAAACGGTAAAGTGGAAAGACGGTCAGTGGTCTCGGTTAGACTTTTTTTGTTTAGTGCTGTACTTTTACGATCGATTCTCATCCTAAACTGCCTATAAAGACAGTATAGGAAACTGCCAATATAGGCTATTTAAAACTGCCAATAAAGGCTAAATGTAATGAACACTAAGGGAAGCTTTTGTGTTCGTGATTGAGTTAGGATTAGGTAAATTTTGATTAACATGTGGATTGACATTACCATGTGCTAGAATTTATACATTTTACGTGACTGGTACACCCCATTTCAAGTTGGTAGTATATCATCATGATAAAATTCCGTATTGATTTTTTTTAGAAATACTTTTCAAAGCATTATTTTTAACGTTTAATTTAAACATCTTTCAGGAAAAAATTTGAAATGTAGGGGGCTTTTCAGGTTTATCTATGATAATTTAAGGACAATAGAATTTAGGGTGTTACACCTTAGTGGATTTCTCACTGAGAAATAGACTGGCTATAAAATATTGTGATAAATTAATTACAGTAATACCTTGATAAGAGGACTCTCAAGAAGATTATTTATTATTCCAATTAATTTATTACAGATATGTCTTAATTGCCATATAAATATGTTTGAGACTGATATATTACAACATTATAAATTTAAATTATTTGTATCCATAAGTAATCCTCTATTTAAAATCTTCAATTTTATATATACACATATTCTTGAGTTCGTCTTTTAACACAGACTTAAATTTTTTCATGTTCAATAATTGTTTTATTGAATCAGGTATTTTATTATAAATTTTGATCCCCATAAAATCTAGGATTTTTTTCCAAATTCTGTTTTGTAAGCAGGTATATCAAGAGAATAATTGTCTCGTAAAATAGACATGTTTAATGATTTTCCTTTCAAAATTTGTTTTGTTACAATGAAACATACATAAATTGCCACCTGAAAAATATGAAGTGCTGGAAGTGGAAGAATATTAAACTTTTTAAATATTGGCTTACATGAATCACTTCTAGTCATACCACACATTGAACATTATGCCCTTTTTAGGAGTTTAAATACCTTTTTTCCTTCCAGACTTCCACCCCAAAATATAATTATTCCAAAATATAACTTTATTATGATTTCAGCCTCGTTATCAAGGGAGTCTTATTATTAATGTTCGTTTTATAAAGATATTGTATTACAGTTTCTAAGGACCCTTGATAAATGCACTTCTTATCAAGGTTTTGGTGTTGTCGAGTGTCTACTTATCAAGGTTCTATTATGTAACAAACACAGAAGTAGGACACATTAGATGCTTTTATTTAAAAGACTTTCTAGCTTAAGGACACGGTCTACCTCAAGTTCCGAGCGCTAGAACAGGGTTTTGTATCGTATTCATTGATCGCCGGATTTTCATATGGTTTCCAATATTTTGGTGTCGTTTTAAAAAGGATATATTTTTGTAGGGTGCTAAAGTTTTATAATTTTTTATTTTATCCCCGTTCATTTGTAGGAATTGTGTAAATCTTTCAAAAAAGGTAGTTTTTTGTTAGATTTTAAAGTCTCATAACTAACGACAGAAACGCTTTATAGAAAAATACAAAATGTAGAGCCCTATAAAATATTCCGAAGAACGTGAACCCACTCTCATTTTTATTAAATCTTAAAAAATAAAGCTATTGGCGTCCAGATACGAAACGTCTGCAAGCGTACTTTAGCGCGCTTTAGCCCTATCTTTACAATGTTATTTCGCTCTGTGACGCAGATTTTTCTGTCAAGGTAGACCGCCCCCTTAAGTTAGTTTTTTTTAATCATGCTTCAAAATACACTGACCAGCTGGTTCTGGTAGGCGGTGACGGCGGTGAAGACGGCCTCGGGGTAGATGAACGTCTTGAACTGCTCCTGTTCCAAGTCCGTGATCGGCGCCGTGACCTGGCCCTCGTGTCGCTTCACCAGGTGGATCCTGGGCTGGTACTTGTGCATGGAGTTGAGCACCAGCTGTAACACACACAGTAATGACACCAGGGGAACATAAACGTCTTGAACTGCTCCTGTTCCAAGTCCGTGATCGGCGCCGTGACCTGGCCCTCGTGTCGCTTCACCAGGTGGATCCGGGGCTGGTACTTGTGCATGGAGTTGAGCACCAGCTGTAACACACACTGTTGATACCAGGGGAATATAAACGTCTTGAACTGCTCCTGTTCTAAGTCCGTGATCGGCGTCGTGACCTGATCCTCGTGTCGCTTCAACAGGTGGATCCGGGGCTGGTACTTGTGCATGGAGTTGAGCACCAGCTGTAACACACACAGTAATGACACCAGGGGAATATAAACGTCTTGAACTGCTCCTGTTCCAAGTCCGTGATCGGCGCCGTGACTTGGCCCTCGTGTCGCTTCACCAGGTGGATCCTGGGCTGGTGCTTGTGCATGAAGTTGAGCACCAGCTGTAACACACACACAGTGTTGACACCAGGGGTAGATGAACGTCTTGCACTGCTCCTGTTCCAGGTCCGTGATCGGCGCCGTGACCTGGCCCTCGTGTCGCTTCAACAGGTGGATCCGGGGCTGGTACTTGTGCATGGAGTTGAGCACCAGCTGTAACACACACACAGTGTTGACACCAGGGGAATATAAACGTCTTGAACTGCTCCTGTTCCAAGTCCGTGATCGGCGCCGTGACCTGGCCCTCGTGCCGCTTCACCAGGTGGATCCGGGGTTGGTACTTGTGCATGGAGTTGAGCACCAGCTGTAACAAACACAGTGTTGATACCAGGGGAATATAAACGTCTTGAACTGCTCCTGTTCCAAGTCCGTGATCGGCGCCGTGACTTGGCCCTCGTGCCGCTTCACCAGGTGGATCCGGGGTTGGTACTTGTGCATGGAGTTGAGCACCAGCCGTAACAAACACAGTGTTGATACCAGGGGAATATAAACGTCTTGAACTGCTCCTGTTCCAAGCCCGTGATCGGCGTCGTGACTTGGCCCTCGTGTCGCTTCACCAGGTGGATCCTGGGCTGGTACTTGTGCATGGAGTTGAGCACCAGCTGTAACACACACAGGGTTGACACCAGGGGAGTATAAACGTCTTGAACTGCTCCTGTTCCAAGTCCGTGATCGGCGCCGTGACCTGGCCCTCGTGCCGCTTCACCAGGTGGATCCTGGGCTGGTACTTGTGCATGGAGTTGAGCACCAGCTGTAACAAACACAGTGTTGATACCAGGGGAATATAAACGTCTTGAACTGCTCCTGTTCCAAGTCCGTGATCGGCCCCGTGACCTGGCCCTCGTGCCGCTTCACCAGGTGGATCCGGGGCTGGTACTTGTGCATGGAGTTGAGCACCAGCTGTAACAAACACAGTGTTGATACCAGGGGAATATAATCGTCTTGAACTGCTCCTGTTCCAAGTCCGTGATCGGCGCCGTGACCTGGCCCTCGTGCCGCTTCACCAGGTGGATCCGGGGCTGGAACTTGTGCATGGAGTTGAGCACCAGCTGTAACAAACACAGTGTTGATACCAGAGGAATATAAACGTCTTGAACTGCTCCTGTTCCAAGTCCGTGATCGTCAAGTTGAGCACCAGCTGTAAAAAACGTAGTATTAACATCTGGGGTAGTGATAATCTGGACTGCTCCTATTCCAAGTCCTTGATCGTCGAGTTGAGCACCAGCTGTAACAACACAGTGATGACAACAGGGGTAGATGATCGTCTTGAACTGCTCCTGTTCCAAGTCCGTGATCGCCCAGTTGAGCACCAGCTGTAACAGACTATGTTGACACAGGGGTAGTGATCGTCTTGGAGTACTCCTATTCCATGTCCGGTCAGTGGTATTTGACAAATATATAGTAGATTTTTTTACTTTGAACACTTATAAAATTAAGATAAAACTGAATGGATTATAATACAATTTATTGAGTTAATAAGTTTTCTACAAATAAATATTAACCAATTTTAATAATAATAAGGCTTTACAAATTGGCTTTACAGGATTCAAGAGATATACAGGGTTATTACAAATGATGTTCCTGATTTTTATTATAAATATTACTGGATAAATTTGTTTTAAGACTATTTCTGTTGGTACCATTGGAAAGAAAAACTCAAAATGTTTTATTTACATTGGTTTGGGAGCGTTCCAGCTGTTTGTTAAGTCAATTGTTGTAAGTGTTGTGTAATGGCTGAGTTTAAGACAAGAAAGCTTTTTGTGTATTGGCTTATCACATTAACAAATCAGTTATTAGTGTGCAACGACACTTGAGGACCAGGTTTAATGAAGATCCTCCTAGTAACCACTTTTATTTCATTCTGCAATTGGATGGTTCACCTCCACATTACCACTTGGATGTTAGAGCCGAACTGAACAATTTGCTGACTGAGAGGTGGATCGGGCGCGCTGGTCCGAATGATGACGCTCTCCTGAACTGGCCTCCAACATCTCCGGACATCACCACCTGTGATTTTTTTCTCGTGAGGATACATCAAATATAAGGTGTAAAAACCACCGTTACCAGAGAGCATACCTGAGATCCAGCAACGGATTTTCAAATGCCATTGAAACAATCGATCAAGACACTCTGATCAAATTATGGCAAGAATTTGAGTACAGAATTGTTTTCTGTCGTGTCACAAGAGGTTCGCATATCGAACATTTATAGTTCTGAGCACCAGTGACAAAACTTTTTGAGTTTTTCTTAAATTTTAACCATTTGATATCTTTGTATGACTAATAATACTATATGTTATGTATGCTTTAAATCATGAACATCATTTGTAATAACCCTGTATTTTTTTCAAGCCAGCTTTCATTAGAAAACTACGTTATTATTTGGCATTTCATAAGGGTTTAAAATGTATTTAATGTTTCATTCAAGTCCTCTTAACACTTATAAAACTGGTTAGGTGGCAAACCAATACGAAAGAAAACTAATTTGATTTCAAAGCCAATCATCACTACTCAAACCGTCCAATTAAAGCACGAGTCAAACAACTTGGCCTAGACCGTCCGTAAGCGCAATGCTAAAATTAACCAAAGTCTTACTTACCTACACTGCTAGTTATTTGACTCTACCTCCTGTACCTGAACAGCGGCGATAACAGCGACAATTTTAAACACGCATAAACCCTCAACGACCTCGGACATAAACTGGGCCGATCCAACAATACTCCACCCCGTGTAAACATTCGGGGGAATAGCAACATCAGCATCGCAGAGGCTGTAAAAGTTGACGAAAGCGATTGCGATTGCATCGAGACGGACGATCCGTTCCAAATCCGACGTCGGCCAAACATTTATTGAAGGGGTCCCCCGAAAACGTTCTAAGCGAAAAAATTTCAAAATCGGAGATTTGCAATGAAAAAGGTTCTCTAGAACATGAGCTACACCGTGGTATATTTTGTTTTGAAGATATTTTAGTTGGCAGCCCTGATTTCGTCTGTCAAAGTTGGCGTGCTTTGCGGGACTGCACGGACTTTCTAGGGAATAACGTTCTATTCGCCGAAAGACACTCTCCGCCGCTCAAAGCATTGTCGCCCAGCGACCAAAATCGCGTAAATAAAAATAAAACAGGTGAAATAAATATTAGAAAGTGGAAGGATAAAACCAGGAAGGAATATAGAAAAGCTGGATTACCCTGTATTTCAAAAACTAAGTAGCCTGGAAAATTAACACAAAAGAGGTGAGTAGAATAACGTTTTACGTGCCACCTTTGGATAACTAGTAAAATGACGTCTTACGTTATGTAACAACGTTACGTTTTTGTAGTCTTAGACCAATAAAATTGTTTTATATTCAGTTTTATTTTCGTTTATTTTGGTATTCCTACACTCCCCGATGTTTTCTATCAAAGCAGAAGGGGCAGTCCGTAAGAAAACGTTTCAAACGCCAGTCATTTAGAACGTTATAGCCTCAAAAAAAAACACGAAAAATGTTCAAAAAAGCATATTCGTAAGTAAAAATTTAGCAAGGCTACATGATGATATTATAAATTGGGTATTAAAAAATTACACGTGATTTCAAGTTCTAACCTTAAAAAACCGTAAATTTCAGAATTCAATTTTCAACGCTTGATTACTCGAAACAAGATTTTTGTCGCTTAGAACGTTTTACTAAGGACCCCTTCAACCCTCAATGACCTCGGACATAAACTGGCCGATCCAACAATACTATTCCGTCCCGTGTAAACATTCGGAGGAATAGCAACATCAGCATCAGAGGTTGTAAAAGTTGACGAGGGCGATTGCATCGCATCGAGACGGACGATCCGTCCCAAATCCGACGTCGGCCAAACATTTATTGAAGGGGTCCCCCGAAAAACGTTCTAAGCGAAAAAATTTCAAAATTGGAGATAATCAGTGAAAAAGGTTCACTAGGACACGAGCTACACCGTGGTATATTTTGTTTTGAAGATATTTGAGTTGGCAGCCCTGATTTCGTCTGTCAAAGTTGGCGTGCTTTGCGGGACTGCACGGACTTTCTAGGGAAAAACGTTCTATTCGCCGAAAGACACTCCCCGCCGGTCAAAGCATTGTCGCCCAGCGACCAAAGTCGCGTAAATAACAATAAAACAGGTGAAATAAATATTAGAAAGTGGAAGGATAAAACCAGGAAGGAATATAACCCCTTGGACTTTGGAAGGATGTACACCTTTGGATAACTAGTAAAATGACGTATTACGTTATGTAACAACGTTACGTTTTTGTACTTTTAGACCAATAACATTGTTTTATATTCAGTTTTATTTTCGTTGATTTTGGTATTCCTACACTCCCTGCTACCAAAGCAGAAGGGGCAGTCCGTAAGAAAACGTTTCAAACGCCAGTCATTTAGAACGTTATAGCCTCAAAAAAAACACGAAAAATGTTTTTCACCACACTACGGCGAAATCACCTGTTTTACAAACGTCAAACGCGAACCGAAACACACCGTTTGCCACCACAGGACCGAAAACGTTGGGGGCCCTAGGGCCGAAAGTCAGCTGGATAGTTTATTCGCTTGAAACAACGTCAGAACATCACAAAATTATACGGCATTCAAGACAGGATAGTTGCGATCATATGATTGTCATAGTTGTGTTTTGTTTTCAAGTGAGTCAAATAATAATCAGTTTTTTTTTAATTATTTAGGGTATATTTCATTGTGTAGTGTGGTGAAAAATAGCGTTCGCACCTCGGCCGAAAGGGTTTTGCAGCTCTCGATCGTTTCAAATTCTCGACTTCGTCTCGAATTTGAAACACGATCTCGAGCCTGCAAAACCTCATTTTTGGCCCTTGATGCGAAATATACTATTAAAAAGCATAATTGTAAGTAAAAATTTAGCATAGGGCTACATTATGATGTTATAAATTGGGTATTAAAAAATTACAAATGATTTCAAGTTCTAACCTTGAAAAAACCGTAAATTTCAGAATTCAATTTTCAACGCTTGACTACTCGAAACTAGATTTTTGTCGCTTAGAACGATTTACGCGGGACCCCTTCAATCCTCAACTACCTCGGACATAAACTGGTCGATCCAACAATACTATTCCGTCCCGTGTAAACATTCGGGGGAATAGAAACATCAGCATCAGTGGTTGTAAAAGTTGACGAGGGCGATTGCATCGCATCGAGACGGACGATCCGAAATCCGACGTCGGCCAAACATTTATTGAAGGGGTCCCCCGAAAAACGTTCTAAGCGAAAAAATTTCAAAATCGGAGATAATCAGTGAAAAAGGTTCACTAGGACACGAGCTACACCGTGGTATATTTTGTTTTGAAGATATTTGAGTTGGCAGCCCTGATTTCGTCTGTCAAAGTTGGCGTGCTTTGCGGGACTGCACGGACTTTCTGGGAATAACGTTCTATTCGCCGAAAGACAAACTCCCCGCCGGTCAAAGCATTGTCGCCCTGTCGCCCACCGACCAAAACAGCGTAAATAAAAATAAAACAGGTGAAATAAATATTAGAAAGTGGAAGGATAAAACCAGGAAGGAATATAGAAAAGCTGGATTACCCTATGTTTCAAAAACTAAGTAGCCTGGAAAATCAGCACAAAAGAGGTGAGTAGAATAACGTTTTACGTGCCACCTTTGGATAACTAGTAAAATGACGTATTACGTTGTGTAACAACGTTACGTTTTTGTACTTTTAGACCAATAAAATTGTTTTATATTCAGTTCTATTTTCGTTTATTTTGGTATTCCTACACTCCCTGATGTTTCCAACCAAAGCAGAAGGGGCAGTCCGTAAGAAAACGTTTCAAACGCCAGTCATTTAGAACGTTATAGCCTAAAAAAAAACTCGAAAAATGTTTTAAAAAGCATATTTGTAAGTAAACATTTAGCAAGGGTACATGATGATGTTATAAATTGGGTATAAAAATATTATACATGATTTCAAATTCTAACCTTTAAAAAACCGTAAATTTCAGAATTCAATTTTCAACGCTTGATTACTCGAAACTAGATTTTTGTCGCTTATAACGTTTTACGCGGGACCCCTTCAACCCTCAACGACCTCGGACATAAACTGGCCGATCCAACAATACTCCACCCCGTGTAAACATTCGGAGGAATAGAAACATCAGCATCGGAGGTTGTAAAAGTTGACGAGGGCGATTGCGATTGCATCGAGACGGACGATCAGTCCCAAATCCGACGTCGGCCAAACATTTATTGAAGGGGTCCCCCGAAAAACGTTCTAAGCGAAAAAATTTCAAAATTGGAGATAATCAGTGAAAAAGGTTCACTAGGACACGAGCTACACCGTGGTATATTTTGTTTTGAAGATATTTGAGTTGGCAGCCCTGATTTCGTCTGTCAAAGTTGGCGTGCTTTGCGGGACTGCACGGACTTTCTAGGGACAAACGTTCTATTCGCCGAAAGACAGTCCCCGCCGGTCGAAGCGTTGTCGCCCAGCGACCAAAGTCGCGTAAATAACAATAAAACGGGTGAAATAAATATTAGAACGTGGAAGGGTGAAACCAGGAAGGAATATAGAAAAGCTCGATTACCCTATATTTCAAAAACTAAGTAGCCTGGAAAATTAGCAATAACGAGAGGTGTGTAGAATAACGATTTACGTGCAACCTTTGGATAACTAGTAAAATGACTTATTACGTTATGTAAGAACGTTACGTTTTTGTACTTTTAGATCAATAAAATTGTTTTATATTCAGTTTTATTTTCGTTTATTATGGTATTCCTACACTCCCTGATGTTTTCTACCAAAGCAGAAGGGGCAGTCCGTAAGAAAACGTTTCAAACGCCAGTCATTTAGAATGTTATATCCTCCAAAAAACACGAAAAACTATTTAAAAAGCATAATTGTAAGTAAAAATTTAGCATAAGACTACATTATGATGTTATAAATTGGGTATTAAAAAATTATACATGATTTCATCTATAACCTACATGAGTTCTAACCTTGAATAAACCGTAAATTTCAGAGTTCAATTTTCAACGCTTGATTACTCGAAACTAGATTTTTGTCGCTTAGAACGTTTTACGGGGGACCCCTTCAACCCTCAACTACCTCATAAACTGGGTCGATCCAACAATACTCCACCCCGTGTAAACATTCGGAGGAATAGAAACATCAGCATCAGAGGTTGTAAAAGTTGACGAGGGCGAGCGATTGCATCGAGACGGACGATCCGAAATCCGACGTCGGCCAAACATTTATTGATATCGGTAACTGCCGTAGATCCGCATCGACCGTAGGTTATACGCCGTATTGCATTCGCCGAGCCATACATATGGAAGGCCCGTAAAATTTTATGCCCGCCGGGGACGATTGGGAGCGTATTTTGACTTGAGTTACGATTCCACCTTAGGGTTCCCGGATGCATTTTGGATATCTACATGCGGTCCTGAGAAACGACCGGGTGAAATCCACAACTCCTGAGGGGGTGAGTTGGGGGTGAACATTTATTGTAGGAAAAGAAGGGTGGGATTTGATGGTGTAAGAATTGTGAGTTTTGAGGAATAAATTATGTTTAGTGCTTTTAAGACAATAGGAATAAATGAGAATATATAATATGAAACTTTTAATCGATAATCAAGCAGGTTTATATGAGCAGGTTTTACTTAGCGTTCTTCCAGTGCGTTTATTTTCGTATTAACACTGACATGAGGCCAGCCAAACTAATTGGTTGCATTGAAAAGTGCACAGTTTTATTTATCATCGATATTGTGCAGAGCGAAAAACTTGACTGAAAAGCATTGCTACCACCTCAAACTATTTGATTCGGAGAGATTATTTAGAGGTGAACTTAATCTATTAGAGGTAACTTAATATTAATTAAGACGACTGTAAAAGTGTGATTTCCTTATAAATGGACTTTGTTTTGCAATGTGGAGCATGATGTATTAATGTGCTCTGTTGAAATGGAAGTCTTCAAATGGCTTGTCTTTATAATCAGAACAATGTGAAATACAATTTTTAAACTATATATCAACTGCTCCTCCTTAACCAATACATTTAAAAACAAAAATCAAATGTAATTTTTTAAATTTCTTAGCGACGTGTTCTGCTCTGATTAGTGAATTTGTGATTAACGAGTCATATTGTGCTCTTGTGTTGTTTGCAGCATTAGTGCTTTTACAGATGACTATTTAAGTTAAGTTTTAAGCCTGGGTACTTAAAACGTGTTGTACCTGTTATGTTGTTAAGATTACATTTAAGTGTTGAATCTTGTCATATCCTAGGTTCTTTTTCACCTGAAAAAGGGATCAGATTCCAGATTGTCGTGAATCTTCTTACTTATCAAAGATGGCAAATGTGCACAAAAATAAAAATTCAAAACAGTTCACTCCATAGTTAACACGTCCAGTATTTAAATCTGAACTAAAACCGTCCAAACTTTCTGTATTACTTTTCCAATTAATCTCCCTAACCTAAGAAGCATCAAAGAAACTCTTTCAAACTCACATGGCCGTTCTTGTCCATCTCGTTGTTGGTCAGCTTGACCTTCTCGAAGGAGACGACCTGCTTGCGCAGCTGTTCGCCGGTGAAGGGGGAGTCCGGGTGCATGTAGAGTCTGCAGGGCGCGGGAGGGTCGGCCTTGCCCGCGACCAACCACGAGGACCGGTGGTACGTGTAACGGTACCTCTTGTTGTCCACGGGTACCACGTCCATCAGCACCGCGTACCTCTGGTCCGGGCGGAGACCCGTGAAGGAGACCCTCAGAGTGGGGAACATCCGTCTGGAACAGAAAGAAGTGGTTAGAGAAGACTGAAAAGTGTGGGAGGAAGGGAGATACCAGTGGATAAAAGAGGTGAGAGGTTCCAGTGGATAACAGAGGTAAGAGGTAACAGTGGATAACAGAGGTGAGAGGTACCAGTGGATAACAGAGGTGAGAGGTACCAGTGGATAACAGAGGTGAGAGGTACCGGTGGATAACAGAGGTGAGAGGTGCCGGTGGATAACAGAGGTGAGAGGTACCAGTGGATAACAGAGGTGAGAGGTACCAGTGGATAACAGAGGTGAGAGGTACCAGTGGATAACAGAGGTGAGAGGTACCGGTGGATAACAGAGGTGAGAGGTACCGGTGGATAACAGAGGTGAGAGGTACCCGTGGATAACAGAGGTGAGCGGTACCAGTGGATAACAGAGGTGAGAGGTACCAGTGGATAACAGAGGTGAGAGGTACCGGCGGATAACAGAGGTGAGAGGTACCAGTGGATAACAGAGGTGAGAGGTACCAGTGGATAACAGAGGTGAGAGGTACCAGTGGATAACAGAGGTGAGAGGTACCAGTGGATAACAGAGGTGAGAGGTACCGGTGGATAACAGAGGTGAGAGGTACCGGTGGATAACAGAGGTGAGAGGTACCGGTGGATAACAGAGGTGAGAGGTACCGGCGGATAACAGAGGTGAGAGGTACCGGTGGATAACAGAGGTGAGAGGTACCAGTGGATAACAGAGGTGAGAGGTACCGGCGGATAACAGAGGTGAGAGGTACCGGCGGATAACAGAGGTGAGAGGTACCAGTGGATAACAGAGGTGAGAGGTACCGGCGGATAACAGAGGTGAGAGGTACCGGCGGATAACAGAGGTGAGAGGTACCGGCGGATAACAGAGGTGAGAGGTACCAGTGGATAACAGAGGTGAGAGGTACCAGTGGATAACAGAGGTGAGAGGTACCGGCGGATAACAGAGGTGAGAGGTACCGGCGGATAACAGAGGTGAGAGGTACCGGTGGATAACAGAGGTGAGAGGTACCGGCGGATAACAGAGGTGAGAGGTACCGGTGGATAACAGAGGTGAGAGGTACCAGTGGATAACAGAGGTGAGAGGTACCAGTGGATAACAGAGGTGAGAGGTACCAGTGGATAACAGAGGTGAGTGGTTATGATGGAAGCTTTGAACTTGGTGGTGGAGGGTGGGTAAAAACTGCAGTAGAATACTATAGGAGTGAAGACATGAGTGATATGAAAGTGAATACATTAACTTCGTGCTTTAACTTGGTATAGTTGGACCATATTAGAAGAATTTTTCAAATAGTTGAACTTTGTATGTTGCAATTTACGTTATATGGTAATTGCAGCCAAAGTACAACCTAGGGGTTTTTCCTTTTTTCTGGGGATCGTCTACTAATATGTTGTTTTTGACATACAGATGCTTCTTGATTTGATTTGCTGTTCAAAGTTATTTAAATTGTCAGAATTATCAGTAGGTTTGGCTTCCATGCGCCAAATCATGAAGCTCATGAAAGGGGTTTTCAGACATGAAGCATAGTTAGAATCATCATTACTATTGTAAAACTACGAATTTTTTCAAATTTTCTAAAAATTATCTTTATTCTTTTAATGTACAGTACTGAGACAGATACTTATCTTCCCAGTCTGTTAACGGCCAAATAGGCTAATAACCGCTGCTTATTTTTTAATTTGCGCGCAGTTTCCCCAGTCCTACATACTTAACTTTAAAATCCACCAGCCAATCAACAAGTTGATCAACTATTCCCCCCCACCCACCACGCCCTATCCTCAAATTCCCACTCCCTTGCCAAGCGATTCGCGGAGTCCCGGCACCGTCTTCGCTCACCATCAACTCATCAATACCCCGTAACTCAGCCGGCGGCGGTGGCGGCGGCGGTGGCCCGGGACTTTGACAAATCGTCGCCGCAGCGTCACTCTTGGCACCGCGACGCCGCCTTCTAATTGAGACGCTATTAGTACTGCCTCCTCCATTAAACTATCTAATTACCTTTGTCCCCGCTTGACACCTTTGTGGAGGCCCCATTTAACTCGGTGCGAACCAACGACCCGGCCACGACGAGTTGCCGCCTCTTTTTTCCTGAGTTACACCGACGGCCAGGTTTAATTGCGGTCTCGGATGCTTGGGTTGAGATGGAGAGGAACGCTGGTTATTAGAGGGGTTTGATGTGTGAGGTGGAACTGGTGTTTCTGGCTATATTTCGGTTTTACTCGAAGAAAAAAGTACCATTTGAAAAGCCTGGCCATTTGAAATTAACCTAACCTTGGTCTTGAGAGGGACATCTATAGTGCTTTGTGAATTGCAGTTGACTAGTCCCATGCTGCATCACTATGGTCTACGGGACGACTCGTCGTACGTACGTACGTACGTACGTACGTACGTATGTATGTATGTATGTATGTATGTATGTATGTATGTATGTATGTATGTATGTATGTATGTATGTATGTATGTATGTATGTATGTATGTATGTATGTATGTATGTATTTATTTATTTATGTATGTATGTATGTATGTATGTGTGTATGTGTGTATGTATGTATGTATGTATGTATGTATGTATGTATGTATGTATGTATGAAATAGAATTTTTAATAGTCGACAGAATTTACAGACGAGATATACACGTTTTGGGAAAGTAGTCAAAACCCCTGATATCGTTGTGGGCTTTTTGTGCGCTCTGCGAAAAACCGTAGTACCGTGAAACTTTTAATCAAGAGTCGACTGTACTATAACGTTTTTACAACTACCATAATTCACAGTATTGTCGAGGGAGGCGGCAGCAGTAGCAGCGGCCAGAGTTAACCGTTAACGACTCGGCAAGCACGGTAGTCTCATCACCGTCTCGCAGTCATCGACTCACGCGAGACGCAGCGTGGCGTCCCGGGCGGAATTGAATGTTGGCCGTCACGCTAGCGGCGACTAAACGCCGACTATTATAGCCTCCCGTCGCACTCGGCCTTCGTACAAGATGTGCGATATGTATCGTATCGTATCGGAATATCGCGATACACAAGGGGGGAACTACCAAAAAAGCCACGAAGTTTTGGGCCGCTCTGACCCTACCGAAAAGCCACGATCATTAGAGGGAATTAAGAAGGGTTCGTTTGCCAGCGATGAAATGTCCGAAAAGCCACGACGACGGCTCAGTCAGGTAGCCGGCACCACCTCTGGGAAAAAGGGAATTGATAATTGGTGGTCGAGGAAAAACTTTCTTATTGACAGTATACACGTTTATGAATGGTTTACATTATTTGTATTTTAAAGAAAGTTAGATGTTAGTTATCTAATATCTTACATCTAAGGTGATATCTTGTGGTGTGGTCTGTGTCGCATGGGGCAGCAGTGGCATGGAAGACAGAAATACGGGCAGGGGAGAGCGAATTTAAAATTCCCATTCCTCCCGACCATTACCTCCCTGGCAGCGCCTACCTGCCGCAGCGATCCTGGCTTTTTGGACACTTCATTCCTTGCGAGGTGACCCTTCTTAATCCTCACTAATGATTGTGGCTATTTGGTGATTTCAGATGGACCGAAAAAATCGTGGCTTTTTGGTAACAGCTCACAAGGGACGATGCGATATCTCGGACAACGATACGATACGGATCGGAGGTGTTTATTGTATTGTCCGTATCGTAAGGAAACCCTGTATTGTATCGTCCGTATCGTATCACCCCTAAATATCGAAAACGATACGTATCGAATCGTACCGATAAAAAAAGTATACATAAAATAACAGGCAACTAAATAGGCCGAACTCGACCTTTGTCGACGATGTGCGATACGTATCGTATCGTACCGGAATATCGCGATACACAGGGGACGATACGATATTTCGATATGTTGAAAACGATACGTATCGTATCGCCAAAATCGATATTCGATCCCGTATCGGCACATAGAGGCGATATGTACGACATTTTACGATACTTTCGATATTTCCGAAATTGTTATAGGAAATTCGGGAAAGAACCGAGTTAGAAAGGAAGACAGATTAAGACTATCTTGTTTTGTTTTTATTCTTATTCCATTTTATATTTTTAGTTGTCAAATTGTCGGTTCGTTCGTCGTCATTCGTCACTACTGACAGTAAATGTCAGGCATCACCCATCCTCTCCATTACACAGTTTGTTTTGATTGAGTTGAGGTTGGGTTTAGATGTTTGTTTCTGTTTTCTGATTATTTCTTAGGATCGTGAAGTGAAGTTTTATCACGGTGTTTAGTTGACTGTTATTTTATTTTTAATTTTTGCCGATACGATTCCATACGTATCGTTTTCGATATTTACGGGTGATACGATACGGACGATACGATACACACCTCCGATATGTATCGTATCGCCGTAACGAGATACTCCTCCGTATCGCACATCACTAGTGTCGACGAGCTCGTGTGAAGGTACGGGACGGGGATGTTGGCTGGATCAGGGATTTTGGTTTTGTATCCATCCAAAAGAATAAATAAAACCATGAATCACCCCATTTCTGGTGTATGTGTGGGTGGAGTGAATTTCTATGCGTTACCTGTTGTACTAACTAGACTTTTTTTAATTACAAATTTGAAATAAATTGAAAATTGGACATGTTGCGTCTAGGTTAACGGATAACGTCTTGGACTTCGGTTCAGTAGCCTGTTGGATTTTTTTTATTTCTTCAGTGTTACTTTCTTTGACTGCTTATTGCTTATTTCATTGAAATGAATTTTATTCCACTACGGATATTATAACAAATTTATGTTTCTAAATTATTATTTTAATAATTTAAAATTTTGAGTCGTCACAAAGTATTTAGGTGTCTACGACAGGTATGTTTAAAACATAATTTACTATATTTGTACTCTTTGGATGCAAAAATATATACGACATAAGGTCACAATACTTTAGAAAAACCATTCTGACAAAGGATGAAACTCCTCTTTTTACCTTATATAGTTAGAAAAGAAAGAAATGTTTAATTACACCAAAAACATTTCTCCAACCATGAATTACATAGATCAGCTCACAAACCTTGTTTGGAAAAACATACCATCTTATCAGGTACTGATGGCAGTTATATATCACAACACAAATATCAGTCGCAGTCCATTTATTATCTCTGATACCGGGTGGCTCCTGTGGCGAATGTCCTTATCATTTAAATTCCAATCTAGTGGCTAACCTATAGTTACCACCAACGTATTATTTAATCTTAAATATACTTGTTTTTCTTCTTTCAACCTACTACTACTATAACGACAGATACTTCTTCACTCTTTTAACTATTACTTGAACATTGTATACAGTATTACAGATCATTTATAAAAAGTCTTACCAACGAAAAATAAGATCGACATAAAACGCGCACAAAACACCGCCGAGCCGCAGTCGTAAAAGCTCACCGTGTCCCGAGTATTCGGAGCTGCGGGAGGTTCGCATATCGAAGAGCCTCATCGCCGATTCACGCGTCAACCCGCATCTCAGTTCCGCCGTTCCCGTGTCAACCGCCCGTTCCGGATCCGTCGTTCCTTATCCGGAAAGTTGGAAACTTTTTGAATAACTGACGAGGCACACTTCCTTCTGTTGATTTATTTAATACGACCGGAGGTATAAGTTGAAAGTCTGCAAAAGTTGCGTCGACAATTTTTCCTTCCGTCTGTCACTGTAGACGTCTTGACTCTTTAATAACGGATGTTCTGAATTTTAAAGCGCTCTGCGATGTCATTGCGTTGGGTTTTTCAGAGTCGAGTTAAATATTTATTTTGTTCATCAGGTTGTTTGATTTATTTCTTATCCCAGATTCCTTCCGTTAATAGTTAGTTATTAGTCGGTGTTCTACCACCGAGTACTTTTGCGAGTTACGCCAAAAGGCTGAATCGAATTTTACTCCTTCAATACAAAACATATCTGTCGGGAGTCAATAATTTTGAAAATAAATCATCTCTCCAGGATTTTTGCTCTCCATTCAACAATAAAACCTACATTATATTTGTTTACCCTATTCCTTTGACTTTAAAAGATTCAAAGTCAATGCCTGTACCTATTTGTAATCATACGTTTTCCTTAATACCTTAAAGACGGTGATACACTATCACACATTTCCCCGAACAAGACATCACACCACACATCAGACAGGACAAAAGGGAGGATGTGTGATGTTGTGTCAGGCGTCCGCGCATCACACAAGACATCACACCACACATCGTCGCGAGCGCTCTGGAGGCGGTTTTTTGGCAAAAGATCAAAGAAATGTCTGGTACGGTGTGTTGTATGATGTGTGATAGTGTGTCAGGGTCTACTCTGCCCCGAACGTCTTTCCATACGCCGCCGTCGCGTTACCGCGCTCGGAGGAATGTGTGATCCGATGTCTTGTTCGGGGGAATGTGTGGAGCGAAAAATCTCCCTGCGCGGTCTGATGTGTGGTGTGATGTCTTGTTCGGGCAAATGTGTGATAGTGTGTCACTGCCTTAATACCTCTTTAAGACCGGGACGCAGCACTGGCTGAGTATTCTAACTGGAATATGAGTGAAGGATGAGTGTAGGATGATTGTGGCGCGATCTTGTAGTCTTGTTACTGACTAAGGCCGACACGTTCCTTAGACAGGACTGTTAATTAAATGCCGAACGGTCAATGGCAACTATATAATCAGTTCACTTTTAAAACGTCCTGGAGATAATAAATCTTTCTCCCTGCTATTTTGTTTATGTACAAATCCATTTTAAGTTTTAATTTGATTTATACTCAGCAACTGACGAAAAAAGTTCTGTTCTATCGGCTTTGCAAATTAAAACGTTTAAAATTTATCAGGTCCCAATTAATTAGGTTCTTAAAGAATAGAATAAAAAAGACAACGACTCCAATGATGGCTCGAAAATATACACCTCATCACACCGCCTGGAGTCCAACTCAGCGACTTAATTGATTGCTAATCCTTCATCTAATAACCCACAAAACCAATCATGAAAATTTACACTTTTAAATTATAAATATTACAATGATCTTGTAACCGTGTCCGCGCTCAATCACGGAGGTGCCTTGATGTGTAAACTCCGCGTTGGGATCATTAAGATTTCATTTAGGCCCGAAACACATTACGTCCGCATCTCTCGGGCGACGTTTCGAATTACAAGGAACGCCGGCCTTCGTCAGGTCGCTGCGATAATTACAGAGCCGGCCGCCAGGGGCGCTCGCGTCACGCGGGATTACAACGTAACTGGACTGACGTTTTATTTGACACGAAAACACTGTTGAAAACAAATAGTAGGCTTGCGCCCCACGAAGCAATCTTCGGAATGAGTCGTGAGTATTACTCAATTCTGTAGGGTCTGAAGAGGTAAAAAATGAGGTGTGGGCTGGGATAAAAAGAAAAATAATTATTCAAAATTGTAAACTCTTGTGCTGTGAAATAATGTTATAAAATTAATAATAATAATATGTTTGAGAGCATAAAAACGATTGTAAAGTTTGAATTGTGATTTTTTCGTTTTCTTTTATTCCCAACTTGGTGTATTTCCTATTACATCCAATTACTTCATGGTGATTCTTGTAAATCCTATCTTGAAAACGCCTCTAACGGTTTTCGTAAAATTATGTATTAAGATGTAGTTTTTATTTCTAAGATCACCTACGTAATTGAATTTGCTCTAAGAACGCAAAATTTTAAAGCTGAAAATTTTTAACATAAGTCTCATAATATGGGTTTCCGTGTTGGTTACAGCATGGAAACGAAAATATAAAAAAAGAGTCTTATAACTGTTCATAAACAGGCTACTTAAGACGGTTTTATCACTATTAAAAGCAAAGCCCCGAGACAGGGTCGGTCCCCAGGTACTATTTTTTATAGCAAAACGTTTTCCCGGATTCGAAAACTAGAAGTAGGTTTTTGTTTGTCACATACGAAAATTAGTAGGTAAAATTTGTAGCTTAATGTCAAACCTTTTGATAAGCTTTCTAACGTAAAAGAAAAATTCGTTCAAGTCAGTTATGGATACCAACGAAGTTAAAGAAAACTGCCAATAAACGTTAAAGACACAAATGTAATATTACTTTATTAATATTACTAAAATATCAATTTACTCCTTTTTTAAATCTCCAAATCAAATTTATTCCAATCACTTAGAGCGAAATCCATCAAAACCGTTGCTTTATTTCACACACATCTTTTAAACGCACCATAACCCACATCCGTCAAAAATCAATTACTAAAATCTCACCATTATCCGCCGCTCTCCATTCCAAAACCCCTGAAAACCTTTTAAACGTGTCCAATCGTGAATCAAACACACCCGGTGTGGACTTATGAAAATGAAGCGTCATTCAAATCGTCCGGATTAGGCGGGGGCACAAAAAACATGACTAATTGTGATGAATGCGGATAACCCCGAGACTTGCCGACCCCCTGCGGCGGCGGCCGCCCCCTGTGGTCGCAGCCACTTGGCTGCCGGCCACTGTGGTCAGCCACATAGGCTGCACATGGCACTGCCGGCCACTGCGGTGGGCAATGTACGTTTGTTGATTGAGGAACCAACTGACTCTGTGGATATTGTCAACCACTTGGGCAATAACCACACAACATTTTTTAGAATTGCTTTTTTTACAGCCATTTCAGGTAAATGCAATATATAATGTATTCTTTTATATCTATATTAGCTTCAAATACCCAAAAACGTTTGAAAAAACCTAAAAGTCTGACTCCCATCAACCCCATACTCGAATAAGGCGGGAGCTTATTAGTCTTGGTGAGGATGTTGGAGGGAAAATATTTCGATAAGATATTTCCAAGGGCAAAAGTATAATTGAAAGGATTGAGTTTCTAGGATTGATCATGAAAATGGAGATTTTAATGAACAAGGATTACTAAAAAGAAAAACTTGCTGAACAGCACGTGCGTCCGCTAGTGTACATTAAAATAACAGCATCTTAAATTCCTCTGTAGTGCGGCAATGTTTGTTTTTCCCAATCGTATTAATCTTTATTGTTTAAATTTCACTGGTAGTAGTAAAAATACATCTTACAGCTTTTTTCCTCCTGACTTTACAATCTCACACGGTGCAGAAATTTAAGGCCTACTTTGGGATCGTCCGGATCTATTTTTTTTTTACTTCCACCCCCTATATATAGCACTTGGTATTGTGTGTATATGTACAGTATACTCTAGTAAATGAAAGGTACCTTGAGGACCGAGCCTTGCTAGGTATTATTTCATGTTTACCAGTTCATCCAATTACTATAAAATATTTCAGTGTCATAAAATTGATGAACAAAAACTTTTTTTATTCCATGAAATCTTTATCCCACACGCTGTATGTTTCCTAGATAACTATAGTTTGCAAACAGCTGGTATAATTATTTGATTTGTTTACACACTTTCCTTGTTTATTTCGTTGCTATCATGGCAACTCATAAGACCAATGTTGACATTTTACAACTTTAAAATTAATTTTATAAATTCATTATTAGATTTTCTATGGCCAAGTAATCTGCATAGAGCCCGTTCCTTAGTTATAAATTACTTACTTCAAGACTTTGTAGAAAATCCTCGGAGCCGTTTTTGAGATAATTGTGCAAACAAACAAATAAGCAAGCAAACAATATAAGTTAACATTGCTCATATAAGAGTGGGGATATATTCTTATTAGATCAGAAAACGATAGCAAACCACCTAAAACTGTCCAGGTATTTCAGCGTTGACGTCGAAAGACCAGGAACTACAATAACAAGGATGCTGATTACAAGAGGCCTAACCAAAATTTACAAGACAATCTCCGTGACTTCTGCCAGGCCGCTTCCGCTACGTTCCGTGACTGCCGGTTATAACAGTTCCCACCAGACGGGGATATTCCATAACCGAACTGACAGGCTTCTCGGCTTGTTACCCTGTCGTCCGTGTCCACAAGCGCAAATGGCTTTTTCCTAGAACCGCACGCAGTGTTGCCAAAAACCGGGTATTTACCCGATTTTCGGGTATTTTGGGGGACGTGCGGGGATTTAGCGGGGATTAAAAAACGGGTAATGCCGGGGATTTTAAACTTGGCCAGCGGAGATTCACCCGGCATCCTAAAAACATAAAAAAACGGGTAAAACCGGGTATTTTGAACGAACTACATGGATTTTTTAAAACTTTGAATAATTTTTAGTCAGAAATATGTATTTTGTATGGTTGTATAGGTTTCAGTATTGTCAGAAACCGGGTATTTACCCGGTTTTCGGGTATTTTGAAGGCCGTCCGGGGATTTTGAGAAGTAAGAAAAATCGGATAAAACCGGGGATTTTAGACTTGAGCTGCGGGGATTTACCCGGCATCTTAAATAAAGAAAACCGGGAAATCCGGGGATTTCCTAATCATGATCTGCTTGTCAAATAACCACTGTTCGTATAAGACGAGAAAATAATTTGTTGTCGCATGGTTTTGAGAACAATACTCGAGGTAAATAGACATATTTTGGTGTACAGTGTGCATTTTACTGATGTAACATTTCCTTCTTTACTTAGTAATCTAAGGGAACTACGCGGTTGCGGGTGTTTTGAAAGTCATTGGTTCTTTTTAACGGCTTCTTGTTAAAAGGAAATTAATAGTATATCCTGTCAATTGAATTAAAAGTATTAAATTACAGTAAACTAACAATAAAAACTATCGATTTTTTGTTACGTACTGTTTTACGTAAACAAAGGAGGTACGTAAACAAGCAGGAAGTACGTAAACAAACAGCTCTCCTTCACCTCTCTGAGACACATTCAATCGAGTTTCGGAGTCCTCAGTGCGCCTCTCTGGGTGACATAACTGATATGACTCACCAAGGAGGCCCACTACCAGGGTCGACTGGAGGGATTAGACAGATTAGTGGGTGAAATAATACAGCAATAACAATACAAACAACCGGGGATTGTAATGAATAGATCAATTACAGAAGGGGAGCGCATAGAGCGCAATCTGTGGTCACTACGCGGAACGACGCTGATCGTCCGTCCGTCCGTCCGTCTGTCTGTGTGTCTGTGTGGGGGTCAGGGCTTATGTGCTTTTTTTTGAAGTTGCTGCGCATAATTTTTGATGGATGATCACGTTTATCTATCTTATCTATACTATTATAAAAAAGAGGTGGTTTCTGTATGTATGTATGTATGTATGTATGGGATAAGTAAACTCGAAAAATACTGAACCGAATGGGTTGAAATTTCACACAGAGGTAGATCTTAAACCTGAGAAACATATAGGCCTAATCACTTCCTTAAAATCCCTTCGGACTACGCCCCGTGAACGTCCTTAGCTTCAATTTTTACATTTTATAAGGATGTAAACATTCAAATACCGAAATGTAAACAGCTGTTAGTACTACAGTTTGACAGTTCAAAGAGCAGAGGTAAGATCAGCTGTAATTTTTATCGTGAGCGAAGCCACGGGCAACTGCTAGTTCTTCTGTATAATCAGTTCCTTCACTGTTTACTAGGTAGTAAATGTGTTGAATGAATTAAGGGGAAATTGCTTAGAAAGCTGGGATGTAATGATAAATTTTTCCCAACCGAAATTTGGAGGGCGGCGATTACAAAAAATCGCTTTCTTTGAATAGTAACAGACCACTTTTCCATTAGTTTCCATTAGTATGGCCAGTACCACAAGTATATAAAGGAATAAAGAAAGAATAGTTTGATTTGATCTCGATTGATCAAATCGAGAGGGGGAACCTCCTAAAACAAACAAGTTAATTCCTTCAAAACACGATCTATATACAGGGTGTCCTGTAAGTTCAAAAACTTTGGGAATAATTCCTAGGGGCCAAATAAAAATAGATAAAAGAATAAATACTCCCAAAAACAATTCGTTAACAAAATATCCGCCATAGAGAATTATAAGGGAAGAGTACGAGCCATTGTCTTGCAAGAATCATTGATTATATAAAAAAAAATAGGAAGTCCAAACAATGTTAAATTTTGCAGCCAAAACTTTTGATCATATGTTACAAAAATTAGCACCTTCTGGTAGAGAATTCTGGAATCAAAAAAAATAATAATAACTTTTTTTATCCTCACTGTTGCACTCCTTATTTTGATGTTTTAAAACCAAAATCCCTTTTATAACCCTGTATCATATAGCCCAGTAGGAGATGGGTTAGATATCAACTGTTAGATCATCAACCTCAGTTGATCAGCGATTATGTTGATGTATACATCCGTGTTAACATTACAACATTTGGTATATTTAAAAGCATTCTCATATTTTTACAACAACTGTACCATAATATAGATACACTATCTATATACAGGGAGTCCTGTAAGTACGTTCAAAAACTTTGGGAATAATTTCTAGGGGCCAAATAAAAAGAGATAAAATTGATAAAATCGCATTGATAAAATTACAGCCCATCCTCCTATCTGATTATCAGCCGTTTAAATGGACGCGTGCACCCGACGCGACAGCGGGCTATCCGATTGTAATAGCCCATACGGGGGTAATCCCCTCTCCACGGCGAATAAAGGGTTGTTTAAGACGTTCAACCGTGTCAAATGTTTTGACTTATCTCCCTCCCTGACGAATGCGATTGGAGGCATTATCTCGAGCTGTTGGTGATCGAACTGAATGGGGGATATGGGGATTGGATAGGATTGGGATAGCTTATCTTCCCGTTTTGTACCCTTTGTTATATAATGCATTAAAATTTGGTTTCAAATAGCGTAACAATCATTGGAAGGGTGATTTGTGGATAGGATAATTTCGTGAGAATGTCTAAACAAAGTTTGTTATTGGCTAACAGTCAACTATATTTTAGCACATGAATATGTAAGATGCATGTATGTAGGCCCTACTCAGTAATTCAGATTACTATAACAAAAAATGTTCTTTACGGGGTTTTAACACGAAACAGATTCAAGGTAGTTAAAGCTATATATTGTCCCCTTGGTAAAAAAATCGTGGTTCTGTGCGGTTATTTCAGTTTTAAATTTGAATTTCGTCTAATAGGAACACTTCCGCTCATAATTTTACTGTCTAAAATCTCAAATATGGTAATCCAAGAGACTGTAAAAGTTTTATTTTCAGACACATTTTGAGTACATTACTTAGCTTTATTTATTTAGAAAGGTTATATTTTAGAGTGTCCCAGCACAAACACAAATCACAGTTGTATTATTTGTTTATATTTTAACATTATTTTCATCATAAAACCAAAAGTTATATAAGGTGATTCAAAATTAATGATACGGTTTTGTAATTCTATACATCGAAAACTGTACTACCTATCATATTCATGTAAGAAAAATCACTTAAAAGGGGAGATTGTTAAGTTTTTGACTCCACCCGAAGAAAGGTAGTTGCAAAATTAGCCACCACAGACATTGTTGTTAGTCACAATGATCAGGTTAGTGGAGAGTAACATGGCTGTGATATGATTTTAAGTATTTTTTTTAAATTTGCTTTTCGGTGGATAAAACATTTTTCAGCCCTGATAAGTCTCAAGTAACACTTTTTCAACTACCTGCATCATAAAGGTAGGTTGTAAAGTATTCAATTTATAGGGTACTATCAACTGAGAATTTTAATTCAAATTTAATAAGATTTTTAGACGCTGGTTAACTATCTTTCTTCAAGAGTAGTCAAAAATAGCTTTCTCATATTCCAATTCATTCTTACTTCATGACGTTAGGTCGTGTAGTTTTCGATTTATAGAGTTATAAAACCGATACACTAATTTATTATCACCCTGTATTCCAAAAACTAAATATATTAAAAACATTCAACTCTGAAAACCCGAAGTTGTTCGTTAATGTTCGGGAGCGTAGCGGAGCTGTGTCGGGCTGTGGGGGGGGGAGGGGGGGGGAGGCTATTAGAGCCAATATTACCACGCCGCTCGATTTGTTATCAATCGTAAACAATTTGCCGGCCTTTGTCATTAACCGCGCCGCAATAATTCCATTGTTAATACGTCGGCCGCGCCCGCCTCCACAGGTCGGATCAAATAACCTGGTCCTAGTCCACCAGTCCGCCCACAAGACTAATGGCAATTTTAGCTTTTGCTAGGCCACGTTATCTGGCTCGGAATATACACTTCACCTCCGGCGACAATCGATTTGGAACGATTTTACTGGTTTCGAGTCTTAATTCATTATTCTTAAAGCAATTTTAGCTTTAGACTTACGATTGCTGGGCCACGACATCCAACTCGGAATATACACTTCACCTCCGGCGACAATCGATTTGGAACGAGTTTACTGGTTTCGAGTCTTAGTTTATTCATGAGTGCAAATATAAGAGTGAATTTGGTTTTGACGTATTTAGTGTTATGACCATTGAGAATATCGATGCCTATAATAAATGCATAATACTTTAAAGCTTTTGTGTTCTGTTTTTTTTCTGGGTTGATAACCAAAAAATTATCGAACATCCAAGTACAGTATGCTTTATATTTAAAATTTCAAGCAGTATTTCTACATACACCTATTTAAATCGAGCACCACATGCTAGTTTTTAGGTCATGGTTCTATCTCATAAGATTTCAGTGTAAGGAAAAAACCTATTTGTTTCAAGAAATTTCTTTTAAATAATCTAGTATTATTTAAATATACAAAGAAGTGTTATGATAGTCCAAAGTTTATTTTATTTGTACAGTTTCTTTCACAAAGAAATATCTTTATTGTTTGTATTCGTATTGTTTCTATTGTTGTTTTTTTTATTTTTTTATTTTTATTTTTATTGGTAGACCCATGCTAGTATAAGTCTAAGTTAGTCGAATATAACCGATAAAAATACGGATATAAATTAAAATGTTTTGTTTACCGGCTTCTTGTGTGCCGAGTGTCAAGTGACGATCACAGTAAATACATGGAGGAAAAACTGTTTGAGTTGCTCTTTCTAATGATGTATTATTCATAAACATAGGTTGAATGGCATAGAGACCTGGGTTTTAAAACCGCCCTATGATTTTAGAAACACCCGGTATATCTAAACGTAAACGTATTTCCATACAAAAACTATAAATATTTATGATGCCTTATTTTCAACATAAAAGTCAACGTTAAACAATTCAGAATGTTTTTTTTAACCATTCAAGCATGACACGCCGCAGCGCTTTACAATTGCGTACATCCGATTTGACAGAATTATAAATCATCGAGTTTACGTTCGCATTTTTATACACCTCCTCCCTTAGCATTCCCAGATGTTGTGAGGCTTGCTAATTAATCACCTTCAATTCCGATAACTCCCGCCATCACCGCCGTGATTGCACCCATGCCCAATTAACCTCGACTATTGTAATTAATTAACGAGCGTACATTCGCAGTCGCTCCGGGCCTCCGGGAGAGGGCAGCACAGAAACGCCCTTTTCGCATTTTTGCCCGAGAAATTTCCCGGGGCAGCTCGAAATCTATCTTCTATCTATATTACTAATTCTGTAAGCGATTTTTTAAATCAAAATTGTGAAAGTTTGACAGCTCGCAGGATGATGAGAGATGGCTCAAATGAAAGGTCTCGGTCCCAGGGGGTCGGGAAAAATAGCAGATTATGTCCAAATATACCAGAAAATGAGAAATAACGAAAAATATCTTCCATTTAAAATGCATTAGGATTGAAAAACATCTGCTTTGTTTGCATTAAACATGTGATGCTTATGCTTGATTCAAAGTCATATGGTAGATGTTGACATGTGGGATTTTTTTCAAAATGCAGCTAACTATGCACGTTCAATGTACTATAGCAAAAATATTTTAAATTTAAGATTTTCTGATTTTATAATAATTAATGATTTGAGTTTTTTTTCACAATTTAAAATCATAAAAAGTTAAATACGTTTGTTAAGTTCATGTTAAAACGATGCAGATTTAATACCAAATGATCTATTATATAAATATATATCAAATCACGAAAGGAAAGTTTTTGCGACGAAATTGTGGGCGTTTGGAAGGTCGCAGGATGATGGTAGGGGGCTGAAATTGAAGGTCTCCATGCCAGGGACTCGGGGAAAATACTGAAATTGCTTTTAACTTACAATAAATGAGAAATAACGTAAAATAGCTGTCATTTAAAGACTATTGGGTTGTAAAAAGGTCTGCTTTGTTTACTTAAAATGAAATGCTAGATATAATCATAATTTTGTGGATCCAAAAGCCTATTTTCTAAGAAGGTATTTTGTACTATTATAAAGAAGGATTAAGCTTAGGGGCTATTATAGCCCCTTTAAGCCTCTAGTATTTAATTTAATTTCGTAAGGCGATTCTTTGCGTCAAAATTGTGGGCGCCTGGCAAGTCTCAGAAAGATGGGAGAGGGCTTAAATTAAAGGTCTCTATTCAGTGATGGCGGGAAAAATACTTAAATTGCTTGATATTCACCAGAAAATGAGAAATTACGTAAAATATCTGCCATTTAAAAAACATTGGACCTTAAAAACGTCTGCTTTGTTTACATGAAACATGTGATGCTGATACTTGATAGAAAACCATGTGCTATGTATTAACATATGATATATCTAAAAGCCAGTTTGTTATGAAGGTATTTTGTACTCTAATAAATAAGGATTATTTGATTTTTTCTTTATTAGGGGCTTTCAGCCCCTTCAAGCCACTAGTGTAAATTAAACACAAGGCGCACCTTGCCGCAAAGTGAAAAACTGTTTCGTTTTCATTTAAATACTTAAGAATTAATTACTCATTTAGGGAAATCAACTTAAGATCATAACGAGTTTGTATTGTACCTCAACGGGAAGGATTAGTGGGGTGTGGGGAACTACATAAAAGTCGCAGTAAAAATTTTAGACGGGGACTAGTGCAAGAATTTAACTTTTAGAAATTTCCTAGCCGTTCACTAAAAAATGTGTTTCTTATCTGTCGTGTTCAATACTTTTTTTAAAGGCCTTTTATCTTAAATAAACGTAGTTAATATTAAAAATTAATGTTTCTTCTATCTTTGTAGATTTATTTTCACTTTTGAATAATTCATTTTTATGTTGCCAGCGTTTAATAGTATATGTATGACAAGAAATGAACTGTATTTTTTTAATTAGTATTTTTTATTTTATTGTATTCTTAAGGAGCAGTGTTGGAAATGTTTTTATTTTGGACATTTGGGTGATGGGTCTTTAGTATTTAGCCAACCAAACAGACGGTCAATTGACCATTGTCTAATTGTGCTACCTGTTTTGTTACTTTGCAATAATCCTACTAATATTATAAATGTGAAAGTATGGATGTTTGTGTGAATATCTGTCTTTCAACCACGTGAAAAATGCCATTTCATTGAGCTGAAATTTTGCAGGAATAGAGCCACTATATCAGAAAAGGACATACGCCTATTCACTTCCTTAAAATCCCCTCGGGCTACGCCCCGTGAACGTCCTTAGCTTCAATGTTTATATTTTATAAGGATGTAAACATTCAAATACTGAATTATAAACAGTTGTGAATTGAGAATACTAAAAGTTCACAGTTCAAAGAGCAGAAGTAAGATCAGCTGTAATTTTTATCGTGAGCGAAGCCTAAATAACTTTCTCTGTTCTATTCTATTCTATCATTTATTCTATTTCTATTCTAATCTTTTTCTATTTTTCTACTTTTCTATTTCTAATCATTTAGAATTCTATCCTATTGTAATTAAATAACAATCGTACAGTCCCATTCACTCCGGGCGAGGGCAGTGGCGCCCTTATCGCACTTTTCCCCGAGCAATTTCCCCGGACAGCGCGATAAATCGCGATATTCAACCGCCCCTAAAAACAATGGCGGGTTTTCACAACTCGCGCCCGCGCTCTTTTTACAAATAGGGTGCAATCGCTGCCCCCCCAGCGGCGCCGCGCCATCGATCCGCTGTATCAATTAGGCGTTTTATCCGGAACATAAATACTTCCAGTTAATCCACCACCTGCCAATACTTATCTGAGACGCGGCGCTGGCGTGTCGGGCTTGACAGCGATCCCGTTCCAGACAAATTGTTTCCCAAATCCGCCCCAGCCCGCGGTCATATCGGCCGTCGCCAGGTGACGGACAACTTTACCGATCGCGGGCGTGACGTAGGCGAAAGGGTTTATAAATAAATGTGCTTTGGTTTAAGAGGGGGCTCCAGCCACAAAAAATACCGCGTTTCTACCTTCTCCTCCCTTAAGGCCAATACTAACTTTCAAATTAGGTACAGCCTCAACCCCTCAACCAAAACCGTTAATTTTTAGCTAATTTGAAAGAACAAAAAATAATCTAGCGATTTTAATGAGTAGAATTTTTATATCACATTTAGAATAATTTATAAAAAATTTCCAAAAATCTCACTTTTTACGTTTTTTTAACAACCAAACAAAAAATTATATCAAAATTCTCCTCTCTGGAAGCGTTAGATACTTTTTTTGTTCTTTCAAATGAGCTATAAATCAACGATTTTGGTTAAGCGATTGACGCTGTAACGAATTTGAAAGTTAACATTGGTCTTATGGGAGAAGCAGGTAGTTGCGCGGGACTGGAGCCCGGTTAAAACACCGTCTTCTTGTTATTTAGGAGAACTCGGTTATAGCGTACAGTGTTATTTTATGCTCCACATGATTGGGATTTCTATAATCTTACTTTTAGGGTAGTTTATTTTTAAGTGATAGGCTTTAAAAATGATTTCATTACATTTAATTTATCTCTTATTCGATGTATCCCTGTTTGGGGAAAGGGGTAGTGACATGAAGTGCACATTAAATTATAATTATAGCATTACACTGTTATAAAATGTGTTTTTTTAACGCAACCCAAATTTTGTTTTGTTGATGAAGGATTATACCGCCTTCCCAAGATCCCCGGATTTGACCCCAGTAGATTATTTTATTTGGGGATACATAAAAAGTAGCGCCTTCAAAAACAATTCACAGGAAATTCAGTAGCTCACAACGAACAAAACCAATTTAATACAAGAAATTGAAAGATGTACTTTGCACAACGTGTTCAGGAATTTGATGGAGGGATCACAAATTTTTATAAATGTTATGGCAGATTGTTTGAACAACATGTAAGCTAAATGTGTTCAAACTTAAATAATCAGTTGTATGAAATGTAAAAATTAACCAAACAATTCTCATTTCATCTGTATATATGCATTATTCAATCTTAAACATTGATGGTTGCGTTAAAAAAAAAAACAAAAAAAAAACGCCCTGTACATCATAATACAAATATCTACAAAATGCATATCCCGCAGGATGTTGTCAAAATGTCTGTTATAAGCAAACAATACTTACGTTCAGCCAGATAATAATTACGGATGACATTATTTTTACAAAAACCTATTACGTATGCTTCCAATAATTTTCTTTCTTGACAGATTTAATATATTAATAAGATCACGCATTGGATGTTTTTGTAAAGGGGGGACAAACAGTATCGTGTCCTGGTGGATGGAATGGGTTCTGAAAAAAAACCGAAAAATCAAGATAAAAACGCAATAAAACATATAAGGCTCACTGCAAGCCAGAAGTTATCTTTCAAAAACACTTTAATTGAACATAAAGTCTTTGCACACATCGAATAAAAGAAAAATTCTGACTTTGAGGGTAAAAATTAAGATTGACATATATTTTAAAGCTATACTAATCATTTCAGAAAATAACGTTGATGTCTAATGATTACTCTTGCTTAGCAAACATATTATTATATGAATATAAACTGACATCTCATAGGGGGCATGGTCCACTACCTCCCTTGCGGGAGCTCATGAAATTTGGGGATCTTTAAGGGCGAATCGAATAGAATTCGAGTGATATCAACACAATTAATTAATTGCTTGTATTGCAATTTAAACTTTTTTACTTTCCTTTTACCTTTTACCTTTTTTTACCTTTTTTCCAGAATCTAAATAACTTCATGATTAGCATGATACGTGTTGTTTTATATACTGGATATAAATAAAAGACGTCTTACAACATTTAAAATATATTTACACTTATACATATACAAGACGGTAAATATACATACAAGATGGAAAATGGCGATCGATTTCGGTTGGTCACACCAACCATCATCAGGCCCAATGAGACTCTCATAATGATAAGTCCCAATGATGATAAGTCTCTCATTGGGCCTGATGATGGCTGGTGTGACCAACCGAAATCGATCGCCATTTTCCATCTTGTATGTATATTTACCGTCTTGTATATGAGTACAGTATACGTGTAAATATATTTTAAGTGTAATGTGTACTGTAAGTGTGTATTGTAAGACGTCTTTTATTTATATCCAGTTCCAGAATCTGTGTGTCGATTTCTGTGTGTCAACCCTTGTTTTAGTTCATAAAAAACAAAAAAACAAAAGGAAAAGTAGTTAACTTAACTGAAAAAAAATTTGGACATTTATAATTATTTTTAGGAATTTATCAACAGTAGGATCGCCCGAAGAGAACAGCAAATTAACCTCCACAATGAACAATAAATTAAGAAGTCATCCCATGTTGCCAATCACCCCAAGCTCGTTTCTTTCAGACTTAAATACCGGATTAAAAAACAAACAAATTAGCATCCCCTGTGTCGCCCGGGGGTGTAATGTACTCCTCAGGGAGGCGTAGCGACAGGGAGGGTTGGTGGGAGGGGGGAGAGGGGGTGGCCTTACGGAACACCCCGTGCACACGACAGATGCGGGCGGATAAATAAACATAGCGACAGACGGGGCCCTGTTAGGATGTAAATGCGTCGTGATTGACAACAAGGGTGGGTAGGTTGCCGGGCAACCCCCCCTCCCCCTCCCCCCCTCACGCTAATGTCACAGCATCCTCATAACGCGAAACGTTTGAATTATTTACAGAATCGCGGTGTTAAAAAACGTGCGAGTGTGACAACCCGTGGTTGACGGCCCGGTTGACGTAGACGGTTGACGGTTGACGGTTGACGGTTGACGGCCTAGAGGGGTGAGGTTAAAATGTGTGTTTTACTGCGCTGTGTTGCCGTAAATGTTTAGAGGTGTAGTGACTGATGTCACAGGATGAAGTATCATGTTGTCAATGATTAAAACTCTTGTATTTTAGGGTTGGTTTTGATTAAGTTCGTGTTTAGCGATGTCTGTATTTCTCGTTTTCAATAGCTGAGTTTATTTTTAAGGAGATGTGAATAAAACATTTTTACGCCTGTTATGATTAGAAACCCAGCTTTTTATTTATTCATGGAAAACCCTTGTAAATTGGTGGAGAAACAAAAGAAATTGATATAATTGTTTTGACGAAATTAACTTTTGACTTTTTTGATTAAGCGTTTTGTCATTTTTTTTAAGCTTCTGGAAAGACTATGTATTTAAAAGAGTGCATTTACTTGAAAATTCCATCAAAAAGTTCAACTCTTAATAGCTGAACGTTTAGTGAATTTGACGAAAAGAGCAATTTAAAAGCTCGCAACATGATAAAATGTTGAATCTTTTCATTGATGAAGCAGGGCTTATAAAAAACTTATTTATTTGAAATCAAAAACTTTTGGTTTACCAGAAACCATAAAAATCAACTCAAAATAAAATTCCTAATCAGAGCCTGAGTATTGCAGCAACCTGCTCATCAAAATTCAAACAACACTTTACCACATAATTCGACAGGTATTTATCTCCGTCAAAAATTTGTTCTGTTTCAAACTTGCCCATCTTTTCAACCTTGGCCCAATCACGTTGCCGGAAGACCGTGCCCGTGCCGTGTGATCTATTGCCGAAATTGTTGATATTAAGCTATCAGACTCACTGCGAATCAAAGTGAAACTTCCGTCCGGTGTTTTGTGTGTGTGTCGGCGACCAGCGGCGTGTGGTGGACGGATTGGCGAGGGAAACACCTGTCACGGCGGACGAGGACTTCCGCGGGTCGACGGGACACGCGGCACGCGACCCAGGCTGTCCTCAGGCTTCCGGCGGAGCGAGGAAGAGTGACCGATGGGTATTGGTTTGGAACGGCCGCTCTACCTTCTCTAGTACTCCAGAACTCCAGCACTACCAGAGATAGTCTAGGAATACCAGGAAGCTCTAACGCTACCAGGAAGGTCTAGAAATTTCGCTGTGACCGAGGCTATCCTCAGGCTTCTGGTGGAGCGGCCGGTGGAGTGAGGAAGAATGGAAGAGTGACCGATGGGTATTGGTTGGGACGGCCTCTTGACTTTACTGGAGATCCTAGAGCTCTGGCGCTACCAATGAAGAGCGCCGAGCTCACAATATGATCATTGGCTATGATGATCATTGTCTCATCATAGCCAATGATGGGCGGAGTGAGTGCTGGGATGAGGAAGAGTGACCGTTGGAAATAAAGAGTGAGAGGAGGTTCGGAACGATCTCTTTACTTTTTCTAGGGACTCAAAAGGTTTGGTAATTCCAGTGAAGAGGCAATGGTCTTGAAATTTCGCTGTGGCTGTGACCAATGCTGTCCATAAGCTTCTGCTGGAGAAGCGGCCAGTTGAGTGAGGAAGAGTGGAAGAGTGACCGATGGGTATTGGTTTGGAACGTCTCTTTAGGTCTTTTATTGCTTCCTTGCCTCTCCTGAGTACCCAACGTTTTAGTTATACCTCGGTATCATTTCAGTCCAGTTTTTCTCTTTTCTTTTCTTTTCTTCTCCTCGGAGGCTTTCGTTTAATATTTCTTTACTTTCTAAGCCAACTCTGTATCTTCCTTCACTCTCCCCTCTGTCCTCCTGCTTTCTCTATTCTTTTTTTTACCTAACTATATTCAGCCGTTGGTTACTATATTCAGCGAATCTTGTGTCCTGTCGGGAGACCCACGGACGAGAGGTCCACTGTGTTTTTCAGTCCGTCAAGTCAGTTAAGGTCTTTTCGGATGGTTGTCGTGATCGGTAAAGTTGTTGTCATGTCAGGTGTCCTGTTTCCTGCGGATCAGATTGCCGCAGAGCTGCTCCGAAGTTCCATGGCCTTCCGACACCTACGCCTCTTCTAGGGACTCAAGAACTCTAGCGCTCCCATAGGAAAGTCAAAGGTCTAGAAATTTCGCTGTGCCCGGGGCTGTCCTCAGGCTTCCAGAGAAACGGCCGGTGGAGTGAGAAAAAGTGACCGATGGGTATTAGTTTAGAACGATCTCTTTACCTTTTCTAGGGACTCGTGAGCTCTTGCGTATCAGTGAATACACCGTGGTATAAGAAGAACCTAGTTAAGGAGACACTTAATAACAAAAAGCCTTGATAACAAGTGCTCTTTTTTATCCCCTCGGAATTACAATTAAACTTAAAATGTCTTAGTAACACAAACCTCTATAAGAAGACTCTCTTGATACCCTTGTGAGTCACTTTTCGCCAAGGTTCTACTGTAGAAATTTCGCTGTGATCGTGGATGACCTCAAAGTCGCTCGAATGGAGGGATTTTATGTTTCTATATTCTATCATGTATGGGGGAAGGGGTTCGGCAATATCCCAGGACTCCTGAGTCTCTGGAAAATGTTTAAGGAACGGTTTGTGTGTAATTTAGCATCGATTAAAAGGTTTTCTTGATAGTTTGTCTGGTCAGAAATATTGAAGTCATAGACAATTTCGTTGAATTGCAGATTATTCTACGAACACGCTGATGTCTGTGGCATTTCAACATTCACTTCGCAGCTAAGGGGAATATCCTTTTTTAATCCCTGATTTAAAGATCTTATTGGAAAATTAAAATACCTTGCATCTTGTATTTTAAAGATAACTTGAGTTTATAAGTTATGTGAAATCAAAACGGCTAGACAAAAGCGTAATGTATTATGTACATTAAGAAACAATGCAAAATATTTAAATTAATGTATCCTGTCAGTAAAATTTACGAAACGTTCACAAGCTTTATGCATTAATGCCTGATCTGATCCTGGTTTTGATCGGCATTTGGGTTTAAAATACAGTACTGTATTTTTAAATATTTTCTTTCTGTTATTCTAATTTTATTTTTTCACAACCAACAAACCGAAGCAAATAATTACCGCACAAAAATAAACTCAATCACAACTATTCCTCAGAAAACTGAACAAAATTCAGAAAGTAAGTAGTTCAACTCCATCAGAATCTAGTTATTCATTTAGGTGACAGATTTTTGGAGTTAAGTACAGTCAATTGAGTCTAAATCAGATCGCAGACACCAAACAGCCATCTCTGGCGCACGATTCAGCGACGACGTCTGGGAACGTTGAGAAACGATTGTTATCTGAAGCATATTTTCTTTTCCAGGCGACTGAGCCAGAACTGAAGACTGGATCAATAGCCAGACCCGAGACGTTTTTATGACCTAAAATGGTCGAAACCCATTCTAACTTCCGACTGCGCTTTAATCCAATTTGAATAATCGTTTTTGTAATAGAAAAATTGCCTCAGAACTACAGGTAATCCTGAAGCCGCCTGTGGAGAATGAGGCAATTGGCCTCCAGTTTTGATTATGGTTTTACTTTATATCACGTGGCGAAACTAATCACTACTGACAAGTTATAATTTCTAAGGCTGTAATTAATATTCAAAGGTGTTGGGTACTGAACTATATACGTTTTATGTAACAATTACGTCCTTAAAATGGCATGTTTCAATTTTTTAATTTGCTTATTCTCTTCTACAATTTATTTGTCAAATACCACTCACCTATAATCGTACAGCCCATACTACTTGACCTACAATCTTGAAAATTTACATGGATATTCCTCTCAGGGAGTAGGCATCCTCTAAGAACGGATTTATAAGAATTCCCTCGGGGCTTTGCCTATGGTACATTAAAGTTTCAATTTTAAACCAAAGGGAAGCTTATGAAGCAACACATTAAATCATGAATCCAACGAAGTTTTTCTTTTTTCCTCGCGTGAAGCCGGATTGATCATTAACCAAATTAATCAAATTAATTTCGACCGATATTGCAAGACAAAGAAATTAATGAGGTATAGCATAACATTCTCTATTACTAGAGATGGCTATGGATATAGTATTCAAATACTTAATCATATGTAAATTGAAAGTAACTTTTATTTACTTCTGAATTTAAACAAAACACTACATTACACAAATTACTATGAAAGCAGCTTAAAATTATTGGAAACAACAATCGGGAAAAACAGAAAATTCGCATGAAGTAGCATATTGAAAATTGTTTACTTTCGTAATTACGTTTTTATAGATGACTAGCAGTTGCCCGTGGCTTCGCTTACGATAAAAATTACAGCTGATCTTACTTCTGCTCTTTGAACTGTCAAACTGTAGTACTCACAGCTGTTTACATTTCGGTATTTGAATGTTTACATCCTTATAAAATGTAAACATTGAAGCTAAGGACGTTCACGGGGCTTAGCCCGAGGGGTTTTAAGGAAGTGAATAGGCCTGTATATTTACCAGGTTCAAGCTCTACCTCTGAGTGAAATTTCAACCCAGTCGGTTCAGTATTTTTCGAGTTTACTTATCCCATACATACCCACATACATAAACCACCTCTTTTTTATAATATTATAGATAGATAGATAGATTTACGAATAAAACATTTACTATTTCTGACTTTCATTGGGTAATTTATTGTTAACACAAATATATGTAAAACATTCTACCACATTAATTTACAACAATTTCCAATGTCAAATTCATTCCCCCAATCAACACCGAACCCAATTCCAACAATTCCAACAATACATTGCCACAAAACAATTAACATTATCGACCACCAGTTTAACCTCTTGCCGAACATTATCGACAGCAGAGGCGCCAGCGAACGTGTTAAACAACGGACTAATGGCCGGATTAGCCAACAATGGAGGCCATATTTTTCAACCGCTTTTAATGAATATTTTCGAGATAATCCCGGGCTTCGGCGCCGCTGGCCGCGGCTCACGTTGATGGTAGGGATTACCCAAACTCTCTTTGGTACATTCCACTGACAAACGGCGATATGTCGTTTATTTATTTGTTACATTTTTTGCCCTGGAGGCGTATGTGAGTAGAAGTAGAGTTCATTTGTATTTTTTAATAATAACGAAAAACTAGAGTTCTGAAGTTGAATTTAGAAAGGACCCTGTGATTAGACTTAGTTTCTTGAAGGAGTTCAGCACAGGAATATTTGTTGTTTTGCACAGAGCATAATACAAAATAATAAAATTACTAAGGGAGATTGTCATGGTGCTGCGCAAAAAAAATAAGCTGGTGTATCGCACTGATAAACTAATGACTATCCAAAGTATCCAGTGCAATTCTTCATGTTCATGCATGTCTCTTTAGGGTTTCTAACCGTTTGAACTTGAAAAACCCAGTTAATCTAAGAAATATTGGTAAATCCTTCATGTCTGTCCTGTAAACCACACTCTCTCAGGTATATCACGGTGTAACAAATTTTCTTTAGGGGTAAACAACAGTTAATCCATAATCCCTAACAAACCCTTCACTCCTCGGTAATGCAAAGAGACAGGGAAAGAATAACATGTCTGTCGTGTTTTAAATAACTCTTTAGCCGTGTCTTTAGCCGTCTCTTTAGCCGTGTCTTTAATAAACTTTTTTGTTTTTAGAAACTAGTCATAGTTTCTGTAATGTTCCGGAATCCACATGCACAGTTTACCTATGAGATCACACTGAAGAAGTAGAGGAAGAAGAAAAAGCGGAAGAAGAAGAAGAATTAAAAGAAGAAAAAGAGGGAGAAGAAAAATAAGACGAAGGAGAGGGCGAAGAAGGAGGATGAGGAGGAGGATATATGAGGGAAGAAGAACAAAAAGATGAAGAAGAAAATAAAGAAGAAGGAGGAGGAGGAGGAGAAAAAGAGGAAGAGGAAGAGGAAGAGGAAGAGGAAGAAGAAGAGGAAGAAGAAGAAGAAGAAGAAGAAGAAGAAGAAGAAGAAGAAGAAGAAGAAGAAGATTATTTTTGGTAAACTGACCTGCCAGTCTTGGTGATGATCATCTCGGTGCCGAGCTCGTTGAACTTGTCCCACAGCTCCTTGGTCTCGAGGTGGCAGGTGACGTGGGAGAGCTCGGGGCAGTTGCAGCGCTCCTGCAGCTGGGGGTTGGCGCCCCCCGCCGCCCCCACCGCGGGCGCCAGGTCGTCCCCCGCCCCCGTGGACGAGGAGATCTCCGGCGGCGTGTCGCGGTCGCGGTGGCTGCCGTGGCTGCCGTCTGCAACAGGAGGAGAAACTGTGAAGAAACGGGGTTTGTCCAGAGAGGTAGAGGGGGAAAAGCGAGGGGAAGGTCCTAGGAGGGTGGCTGCAGTGGCTGCCGTCTGCAACAGGAGGAGAAACGGTGAAGAAACGGGGTTTGTCCAGAGAGGAAGAAGGGGAAAAGTGAGGGCGGGATTTGGGAGGGTAGGAAAAAGTGAAACCGGAGAATCGATCAAGATTCGTCAACCGGGAAGGAGCCCTTAACAAGCCACCTCTAGGGTCGGACATCTTCCTCCATAGCAGGATGTCCAGTCTTCCTGCTATGGAGGACAGGGAAGAGGGAGAGAGTAAGCGGAAGGGAACCAGAGAATTTACCAAGATTCGCCGGCCGGGAAAAAGAATCAAAGAGATGTTGAGTATTCGATGGAACAGCAGTAAGTAGAAGATGTCTGTGCGGATCTTCATGAAGAAAGTTCTTAGGATGGTTTATGAACGAATGACAATTCCTCTGGTCTTTCTACGTTATGCCAGATTATAAATCATGTATTTCAAAGCAAAGGTAGCCCGTATATGTGGATCCAACCTCTCTTCAGTTGACACTTTAGCTTCACGAAGATCTAATCTACACGAGAAGTTAAAGAGTCGTACTGTAATAAATTCGATTCAACAGTTTCAAGAAGAGAAGGGGAAGGGAAAATACAACGCCGGAGTTGGGTTGGGACTTCAATCGTAAAGATCTTCAGTATTTTGGAGGTTGGCATAATAAATGGCATTCACCAACTTACTTTTTTTTACTTTTCTTGGGTTTGTTATTAAATATGAAATTGTGTATGTTTGTAAATTCCTTAAGAACAGTTTTAACACCTCCATATAAAAAACGAAACTCTATCGAGCTATTATAAACATGGACAAACTTGGGATCATGGATAAACATGGACATAAAAGTGGAAAGTTCAAACATCCCTTAAATTTGTACTCCCATCTTTCAATAATAGGTGTCATACAATAGCGAAAATCGATCGTGCTGTTATAAATATAGACAAATTTGGGATCATGAATAAGCATGGGCATGAAAAGTGAAAAGTTCAAACATTATTTAAATGTTTACTCCCATCGTTCGAATAATAGGTGTCACACAATAGCGGGCTTTGAAATAACTAAAATATCTGGTCACTTACATCTATGACACAGGGAAAGAATCAGCTGCTTCAGCAAAAGCTCACAATTAATTGTATTCCGCCAAGTACATACAATTCAATTGCAACATCGCCACTCCACAGCATTCATCATAACCCCACTTATCCGCTAGCCTCCCGGCGGGCGCCACGGCACAGTAGCCTCGCCCGGGGTGTGGGTGTGCGGTCGTGACTAGGTGGGTGTCCGCCACTGGCCGAGGCTTTCACCATAACTCGCCACAACCAGGAACTCCATCTCCCGTAACTGGCGGGACAAGTAGTGGCTGAGGATTGGACTGTGATTTGCGGAGCTTTTGTCGGAATATAGTGTGTTACGTTACTAAGCCGGCATGCATTGCTTTGCCGGACGATGGATCATGACCATCTCTAGTAATAAGGCCTTCGACCTAGCAACGCCACTTCATAAAGGTGATGCAGTCGAAAATTGTTATAATACGTTTTCTTATATTTCTATGTTACTCATAATAAAATAGTTCCCAGAAATTAAAATCAAATTTTTCATGTAAAATTTTGTGAGCTACAGACGTCAAAAGTGTATAATGGGGCGAAAATTCCCATCTTTCTTGCATCATTCACGCAGACACGGTTTAACCTACAGGGCCTATATTCGGGAATTATTTATTTATGATTAATGGATGTCTTAAGCCTAACATCAAGGAAATTAAAAAAAATATAAAAAAATTTCATTTTTGTCGGAAAATAATTTTTTCCTTCCGTTTTTATAAGTGTCAAATCTTTAAAAATTATGTCATTTTGTAGGCTAAATAATTCTATATTATATCCCAAACATTTAAATTTTTATAATTTAATTTTTCTCCAGGAATGTTGCACTAAAAAACTGAACTTAACACCTGCATTATTTGATTGGGCAACCCGCATTTAACAAAAGAATGCCACCGGGACGTTCTCGTGACAAATCCCAATCACATGCACTGACAAAAAGTTGAGAAAAATAAAGTAAAAAAACATTAGACTGTCATGCTGCCTGGCAGAATAGTTTGTCCCTAACAACGCCGCACAACCTTAAGGGTGTTTTTGCATTGTAAAACCCTTACAGATCCAGCTGATTTCAAGTAGACAAAAAAAAGTGCCATAAAAGAGTATGGATAAACAACCGTTAGACGCGTTGTTGCCATTTACTAACGCCGCGGCCGTGTACTAGAGATGGCTATGGCATGATATGTATATGTAAGTATATGTACATAGTACTTAGAACATGCCTTGATTTAATGTCAAAAACATTCTAAGATTTTTGGGGTCTTTCTTGAAAAAAAGACAAAGCCGCCCCGGCAATTTTTGAAAATGCTGTAGATAAAATACAATAAATGGTTTACAGTAGCTTTCCCAAAACAGCTGTATAAGACTTTTTATAGTATATCTTGTCATTGATTTATTTTATGTTTTATTCCTGACAGCTGCTTTGACATTCTATTAAGTTCTTTCCTGTTTATAGGTGTAGCTTAATACGACAAGGGTACTTATCCAAAAGCTTTTCCCCGCGACTTTGGCTGTCTCATCCTGATGTGCGGATACGAATGAGGACGTTGCGTAATGTGCGAACGCAATAGACGTTGCGTACCCGTGCGATATGTGCAGTACCCCCCCCCCCCGGAATCGCCGTATTGGCCGTATGTGGACGTGACGTGACGTGACGTTTATTATAGCAGCACCTTTGCGATACCGCATAAAATTCAAACTATACCTTTTTTTACAAATAAAGAAAGATTCGCTTTCTAACCATCTTAATTTTGCAACACAAACTATTGTGTGAGATGAAAATGCAAAGTTTTTTCATTCAGCAATGTTTGAGAAAAACTTATTTTTGCCGACGATCTCTTGGGATGAACCTTGTCCTAGGGAAAAATAAAGTTCAATTTTTTTTGTAGATTTTAGGAGGTGGCTGAGAAATGGACTGTGATCGGAGCATTTGTTCGGGTACAAGACTCCAAGCTCTAAATTGTTGGGTGAAATCGTAATTGATATTCTAGAAAAAAATATATATACTAAAACTTGTTATCTACAAGAATTAATAATTTAATTAATGATCTACATGGTATTAATAATGGACTCAGTTATGGTTTCTGGTGGTCTAGACATGTGCATAAAAATACACTAGCTGCACGTATGTACCAGAAAGATTAATAGTAGTTTATGCAACGATTGTATTATGAATGTCTTTAAGCTACGAGTGAGATGTAAGTTCACTAAAAAAATTCCTCACGAGTGGCTTAAAGGCATAATACAATCGTTGCATACACTACTTTATCTACGACCGACAATATACGACAACATTTCCCCCGAAGTTAAACAAAACTTATGACTTTTACTAATGATGGAGTAGGTCAACTCAAATTTGAGGTTAGGCACATAAGCAGACTTAACCATGAATCGTTGTGCAACAATCAGCTGATGGGATAAGTCAACTCAAACATGAATCGTAATGCAGCAATCAGCTGATGTGCGAATTGCGTAATTGTCATTATGACACTACGTTCGTCAAATACCGCGCTCCCATTGGTCTAGGACCTGTATCATAAAGTGACACCAGTTGCATAAAGTTAACTTTATGCAACGGTTTTGTATTTGGTTTAAAAATGGACCTCTTTATGACATTTGCTGTAACAACGTTATTGGTGATTATTGCAATGGTCGTAGATAAAGTAAATTTCGGATGTGCTCGAAATACATGTCTATTCGGCGATGGAATCATAATGGATTATTGTGATGGTCCTTACTTCCTTGCTGATAAAAACAGCGATATATCACTAGCAATAAATCTCTTTTAGATTACAAAAGACTGCGACTGATTTATTTGTCTGTGCAACCAATGACAGCTGAATTCCCAAACAACTAATGTAATTGCAATAAAATCTAGTAAAAAATACAGTTCTTTTATTAGTGTTTACGTTGTATGTCGCTGCCAGTATTTTAATTTAAACAGTACGATAGTGCAGAAAATTATTATAAAAATCAATATTAATTGCTTAGGTTTTTATGTATTTTTAAATATTATATTATTTTTATGCTTCAGGTAATGGGTTCATATACTTGAGATCGCGCTGTCCGTGCTGTGAGGATTTTCCACAAGAATTATCTAGGCATTATTCGAGGTCCTGTACCCGTTCTTTGCACGGTTTGGAAAGGTACCTATAAAAAGTTAATATTAGTAGAATTCGATGGCCTAATTTTGAACGGCAGTGTGAGAGTTACTGGTTCCAATATTTAGTAATCGCATGAATTTGATATAATACGATAGAGTTCAGAATCAGTGGTCGAATGTACACTCCAAAGATAATAGAATAAATTATCCTTATAAGACATGTACTTCACATTATATAATTAATTTAATAAAAACACTAAAACCCTTGTAACAAGACATCCAACTAGCTTTTGGCTATGATTAACATTAGAAGATTTTGTTTTTAGCTCATTTTACATCACGTTACTAGTCTGGCATAAGACAAATTTTTTCAAACCTAATCTGAAGGTTATAAAAGTTCTTTATTGGTACAATATTAAATAGTGGAACACAATGAGAATTACCTTCAATGTTTGTATGGTATAACTCCTTAAATATTCACTCCGCAAGGTCCCCTGGTGGACTGTCTGCCTAGTTCACTCTAAAGTATTGCACATTGCAAATACTAAGTCATAAATATTAAAAATACGTTTAAATCTTACATTCTTCCCCCAGGCTGCAGTTACTCATCAGTAAAAATGTTAATATGCACCATCAGTTTACGCATAAATAATTAAATTAATATATTTAAATTATTTCATTATTAAAGTTAATAAAATAAAATTAAAAAATAAAAGCGTTAGTGCCAGTACCCGTTGTTAACACTGAAAAACCTTTCTTCTAAGTCAGCAGATTTTTCAGTAAACAATAGATGGTACCATATGAGACTACGTATTTCGAATACTTTGTTGTGGTGTTGCCATACCCGAGACAATATACTTTAAAACTCCAACGTATATTATATTTTTTTCAGATAACAGAACTTGTGATGACATAATCCCCTGTTGAAATCAACAGCAATCCTTAACATAAATTAGTAATCTTCCATCCCTTCCAAATCGATTTCTCTCCCTGTTTTCTTTCAACAAAAATAAAAAGAGATACCTATAAGAGGAAGAAACGAAATAGAATACCTAAACCCATTCCTCACCAGACAACCAACTATTCAGACAGTTTCATTGTGCAGCTATAACTTAAACACCAAGATGGCTGCGGTATTTAGCGCTCGGCGTTTATACAGGGCGGCTGCGGCGCTGCGGCGCGGCGGCGGCGGCGCACGATTATAACGCTCTCTGTCGATAAACTACGGTATAATTATAGTCCTCACTGCCGCCGTCCCGGGATACCATCGCCGTGTCACTCGGGGATCCTCGGCGATCCTGGGATAGCGAGGGAAACTTCGGAACCATCCGCGGTTACTTACCTTTAGTTATGAGTAAAGTTAACAATAGTTACTGTACATTGGAACCAAAGTTATTAATGGCTATATTTGTTCTTTGAGACCTGAAGATTTGATATTGACGTAATTACTTACGTTACGTTATAATTAGTACGTTATACTTGATACCAATGCAATATGTGCGGCAAAACAACCTAACAAACTTGACGCCGCGCGAAAAAACGGGCACGCAAAAGTGCATTGGGTTGCCAATCTGTATAGTTCTTCATCTGTGGAACAGTTTTAAAGTTTCTCTTGAAGTGGGTTTGTATTGTAATTATTTGTGGTAAATACGTCGAGAGTTGCTTAAAGGTGTTCAAATTTTGATTAAAGTTTACTCCCCAACGGATTGCACGCACGATTTTGTGTTGATAAGGCTTCTTTAAATCGTAATAAAGCAAAGTTATGTTCCTATTCCATTCGTAGATAATGATATTAAATTAACTATGGAAGGTAATAACAAAAAAATAAGTCAGTTATCACTATGGGGAAGGTTAAAAATGGAATTGTGGATCCACCGTTACAAGAAAATAACTATGAAAACAACTAATTTATGAGATTTTAATTTGGTAATTTGAAATGAAATTTGTATACAATTCCAACAAATTATAATATTTGAAATGAAATAACCCCCCCTGAGCATCCTGCGGTAGCTCTCTCAAATCATATTTTATGAATTTTTTTGATGCGAACAAATGTTTCTTTTCGTTAGTCTCAATTAGTTATTCTTTAAATATTTGAGCACCCTTAGAACTGTTAAGTTTAGCACCACAAAAATTACTAAAGTTAAAACTAAAATTCTATCCGAACTCCGAGAATATTAGAGTCATATATTTTCGATTGAAATCCTTTAGTTTCAGCTAACAAAATTAATGACAAAATACATAGAAGTGTTGCAGGGCTTTTGCGTGTTAATTTACTCGAGTATAAAAACAATTTATAGTATAATTTAACATAGTATAGCTTTTAACAATAAACTTTCCCTTATTCACTCAGTTTGTAGAGTACAGCCTTCCCTTTAAAACTGATTGAAGTAGCCATTCTTTTTGTATTCAGTTATATAAAAGAATACAGCCTTAACAAACAATTCTATCACTAATTTTCATGAAATACAAAGCCAAACTGTGTTATGGATTTTTAAGAATTTTAAACAAGCAATAACAAATTATTAGTTTACGAAAGTGTATTAGAAACAATAAAAATAATTGTGTACCATTCTGGAATAATATAATAATAATAACAATAATAAATTCCTTTATTTGAAGCCCTCCTCAGTTACAAACTGTTTTTAGGGGTAACTCAAGACATATTAATGATAGAGTGTCAATATAAAAAATATAACAAATATAACAAAAATATATAAAATATAACAAAGCGAAAACATTATTATTTTGATAACAAACGGTCTTTCAACTAGTATTTGAAATAATTTGAATAAAATGATATTAGGATGCAGGGGAGGTCATTGTAAAGTACTAGGCCGAAATAAGAGAAGCTTTTCCGGCCCAGTTCGAGCCTCACTCTCTGAGAGTGAAGCTTCCGACCGCGTTGTGTGTTGACACGTTGTGAGACCTCATACGAGCGTCTCGTCCCGATACCGCAGCCTCTCACTCAGGTACATGCTCTCTGACTGTAAGGACTTGCAGGTCATGCATTTGGTCATCAATTCACAAAAATCTCCCATGCGAAGCATGTTAACAGCACCACGATACTCGGACACATGGTGGTCACGCCTCAGAGGAGTACACATCTCGACATTGGATTTCCGCATGTTCCTTATCTTATTTTAATTGCATGTGCATTAATAATTTGGTGTAACATAGTTTATGAACGAACGGAGTAAAGTTCTATGCAAGTAAAGTTCTTTGTATAAGAAGGGTTCAAGATTCGTTGCCAGTCATAGATTGTGTGGGTGCGTTAGTGTGTATGTACGTAAGGCGATAGCTCAAAAACGGTTACATTGATCATTTTAAAATTTTGCACAAACTTTCAATAGCTCGCCGGAAAAATGACATACAATTTTAAAGCAAACCCCCTAAACCGTTTTTAGAAATATGATTAAAAATAAAAAAATACCATCGTACAGGGTGTTTGGAAAATATGGTGAATTTAGTTAGTATATGATAGTAGATGTGAAAGTAAAAAAAGGTTCACATAAACATAGGTCCTTAAATGCTTCGTTGTCCGCCTGCATGTCCGTTTGTGTTTTTGCACATTTAATTATATCTCACGAACCTATTGACGTATTAACTTCAAACTTGGCACATAGATGCCCAATATCAAGAACTATTTTTGTAAGGAGTATCAAATTTATACTTTGTACCATTTCGAAATGGCGATTGCGTTTTATTTTCAAAGCTAAATATCTTAAAAACCACAAATTTTAGAAAAATTATGCTAAAGACGAAAAAGTTGCCAAATTTAATCTAATTAACGCTGATATTAACGTTATTAAACGCTGACGTTGATTATTATGATGATATGACTAGTCTACTTTTAACGGAGAAATTGTAACTTTTCTGGACTAAAACATGGTTCTTCAGTACGAACTATTTGAAATTTGCATGTTTTTATTCGGAAAATTTACAATTTCTCCATTGTTAGTCGTACGATTATTATAATCTTAGTCTCACCTTTAATGGCATTCAATTTTGCTGCTTTTATGTCTCTTGTGTAAACCTTCAAAAATTTACAGTTTTTAAGACATTTAGCTTTGAAAACAAAAACTAGTCGCCATTTTGAATTGGTGCAAAATTGAATTTTGATACTTCTTACCAAAATAGTTCTTAATAGTGGTTATCCATGCACCAAGTTTGAAGTTTACAATACGTTATGAGGTTCGTGATATATGTCTATAATTAAATTTGTAAAAATCACAAACTGACATACAGACGAAAAACTATGCACTTTAGGACCTATGTTTATATAAACTTTTAGCACCCTGTATAGCATTGGCAAAAGATTGCGTTTATGAAACAATGGTATACGAATGAAGATAATTTAGAATGTAAGAATAGCAATTGAATATTTGTCAAATATATATTTTACGAAAAAGGTACCCGCATTTTTTGCATCTAAATTTTGGGTTTTCCACTAGCAATAGTTATGAAACCTTTTTCAAAGTGATGAAGAATCGTTAACTAAACAGCGAATTATGTACCTTTTTCGGAAAATATATTTGTCGTATATTTAATCGCTGGTTTCTTTTGTAATTGAAATTCATTCAATTACGCGATAAAAGATCGTACTCCTAAGGTTTATGAGTTCCAAAGCAACTTAAACAAATACATACACAAATATATGTTAATTTAATATTGTCCTAAGCATAGACCTAAATAAAGAATAATCAATGATTCTACCCACCGCGCAAAGATAATAAGCATTAATAATGCTTGCAAACCGTTTTAAAATCTGATATATCCAGACCTTTCTGTTTTCTACACCATATTTTTTGGTGATAGATTTTTTAACGCTAAAGCCTACATGAGTGTATTTTGCACCTTAATTAACCTTAATCGCCATAAATTGAGCGGAATTTAATAGAAGGTTTTATTCATGAAATGTTTCTAAATTTAATTTTAGTTTTTTAAGGTAACCGAGAAATTTTAAACAGCACAAAAACAACTATTTCAACACATTCTCCCCCACACTCAATTACTAAATCTGATCTCCCTTCAGATTTCTGTGGCCCACAACGCCGAAGCACGCATGCACATAATGCCTCCGACCTGTCGTAATCGCCATTAAAGTCCAGCCGTTATTATATTAATTCAGGCGCACGGCACGCGGCGCGCCTGGATAGCGCGCACACTGGAACTGCCTTGCTACCTGCCTTGCCACCTCACACCATGAGACCACCCGCGCGCTCTGGTGCCAGATTTGAATTAATATAATTATTAAAGACCTAAAAAATAACAGAAGATACTGTTTTAAAGTTTTTGTAATGATAAAATTATTCAATATAAGGTTTGCTATGTATGGGGGTACTGCAACGAACATTGGTTTTCGATTATCCACCTGATACCTATACACTCTCTGAATTGTTTTGAGTGTGAAGGGTAAATTTTTTCCTCGTTTTCATCACATTAGGTCTTAACCTTCCTTCCTCCATCAGACCTTAACGAATTTTTAACGTATAAAATACTACTTGACTACAAGAAGTGTGGAAATTAAATAGAGGAGTAAAGTATACAAAGCCTAAATGATGGATAAAATATGGTTATCACAAGAGAATAAAATAATTAATTTGAACTGATTAGGATGAAAAAAAAACAGAAATAAGAGTTAAATGTTTTTATCTTTATATTAAACATTAGTATTTTCACTTAGACAACCGGGGAAAAAATACACAATGGGTAAAAAGTTGACTTGCGAATCGACCCAATTTTTGTACAGTATTCATAAACATATAAGATTATGGGGTATGTACTTCGTGGCACCGCAAAACGAAATAGGGCATCGTTTTGTCCTAAAAAATGCATATTATGCTTACATCCATAGTCAATTAAGTTATGGAACTATATTATGGGGAAATTCGAATGAAGCGAAAACAGTATTTAAAATTCAAAAAAAGCTGTGAGAATTTTAGCAGGAGTTAAGAACCAAACACATTGCAAACCCATATTTAATCATTTCAGAATTATGACATTAACATCAATTTATGTTCTTCAAAATATTTTATTTGTAAGAAAACACATGAATGATTTTAACCATAATATTAATATACATCAACATTCAACAAGAAATAATTCAAAATTAACAATACCTTTTTGCAAATATTCAAGAAGTCAAATAAATTTACATACATGCATTAAATTATATAATAGCATACCTGAAAAATGGACTTTATTATCGAACAGAACATTTCAAGAAAAAATTAAAAGTATTCTTACTGAAAAATGCCCATATAAAATTCAGGAAGTTCAAGAAGAAAATTATTGGACTAATTAAAATTATAATATAAGTTATAATTATAAATAAGATTAATTTAATATTGTCATGTATTTATATAATACCAACGACAATAAATGATTATTATTATTATTATTAACTTTTTTAGTATTTTGTGTATTTCAGCGCCAGTGGCATTATTTTACGTTTTGATCGGGAACGGTCCAAACCCGGGTCTTGTTAGTATCTAACGGCGATCTTTTGTCAGATAGTAATGATTCATAGCCCAACGATAAAATGGAAACTGGACCCAGAAAACTGCATATATCTGCATGGAAACCGAAATTTCCTCATAGATTTATAGTGCACTAATTATCAGTTTTTAATTTCGTTAATAATAACAGCATTGGAAACGCTAAGACAACAAAGTCTCAAATGAATTAAATATACCAAAATTATATTTTTCTTACTTTACCAACGACGAAAAATCATTGTGTTATTTTAAAGGGCTTTTCAGTTAATTTTTATTCCAAAATTTGTATTCTAAATTATTTCTAATTTTATTTAATACCGAATTTCATTCTTAAATATTCGCATTTCATCCTTTTCACCCAAGCAGATTAATTATTTTCAATGGGGAAATTATTAAAATATTGCCTTCAGGATAAAGGACAAAACGTAAATTTGAAAATGCCCCTAAGTCATATGATTTTATAAACAAAGGCATCTTTATATATTTTTTAGTAAAAAAATAAAATAAAGTTTATCCTATAAAATTTAATCTCAGTGTACAAACAATACAAAAATGATATTTAAATAATGGAAAATAATCTATGTAATGACTTAAAATGTGCTTGTGTGGAATTAAAATAAATATGTGTGTTGTTTGATCATTAAACGTTAGGGTACTGCCTATTATTTTATTGATTCTTACAAAACATAATTTAATTTCTACTTGTAAAGATATGATGAATTTTCAAAGTTAGTTCTCGCGAAATTGAGTTAACTGCTTAAGAACAACAGTTCTTGTGATAAAATCTGTGCAACTCTATAAAAATATAGATAATGTTGTATACGATAATTGAATTATTTTTTCTATAGTGAACTTAAGCCTAAATAACTTGTAAAAAGAAGGTGAAGTGTTACGTGATATTTTATAAATTATAACAATACTCTTTTCAAACTTAATATCAATGTTCATTTCAATGTTGATTTCATTTTAATAAATGAGTTAGGAACTATTTAAATATAAGATATTAAATTGATTATAAAATAACGTTTCTTGACACAAAATGTCAATCATTCTGTCAAAAATATTTAAATTTACTATTGAGTTCCTATGTTATTTACTTATACCAGTGGTCATGTAAACCAAAGATATTTTTGATGCCAGGGAGTTACTATTATTGATCGTATAATTTTTGCTGACTTATATTTTTATAGCATAGTTTCCAACATTACCCTACAATTTTAATATTAGGCTGAACATTGATGATGACTATGAAAGTAATATTGAAATTATTACGCTTACAAAATGAAGCTGTACCGTAAACAGCAAAAAATAAAAACATAATTAATTCTTATTAATGTATAATCATATACAAAGTTAACGCAAACCCTTCCCTTCGTAAATTTGAGAAGGTAATTTAACAAGCAACTTTGCAGGCTTAAGGACATATTTTCAAATAAAATAATTTGAAAATTTAAAGTGTTTTATTTTATAGATAGAACTACAGGACCCACACAACTCCGTATTCTTCATCTTTTAACTTCAAAAAATTTACATTTTCTAGGTTATTTTTGTTTTAAACCTTGTAACCCTATACTTTTTTAAAAAAATATATTATATTTTCCATTTTTTTGCTACCTTATTATATATGATTACCTCTATAGTTTTTTATGTTTGGTTTTCAAAATTAGAAATGTCTGCCAATTTGAAATGGTATCAAATAGGAACTTGATACTCATGGAAATAGGTCCTGTTAGTCATCCCTCAATACGGAATTTAATTCGGTACCTCAAGTGGTTTTAAATTTTTAAAGATATTTGTGAAAAATACCGTAATGATTTTTTGTTTATTTTGACCGGCTTCATAGTCAATATTCGTAAAGGTTTTGCACAGTCGAAACTGGACACACTGTATTTCCGTTCAATTTTATTAAGGGATTTGTTTGATTTTCAAGAATTAATTTAAGTTGGTTAATAGTTAACTGTTAGAAAGGACCATGTGGTACTAATGTTCGCCACAGTAAACAAGTATTTTCATTCGTTCATTCATTCATAAGTTGCGAAAGATAAAAAAACTTAGTTCACATTTCATTTACATGTTATTTGACAATTCTTTTACAAATTGACTGCACTTTCGACACTCATATTAAAACGTTCTTATCAGTATAAAGTTTTATATTACAGAGAACATTATATGGAAATGATATATCAATCAATATTTGAATGGGGTGAATTACAGTTTTCAATGAAGATAAAGTTGCAGTGAGTATAGCTACATTACATACATCTGAGAATAGGATTAAATTTAGTTAAAAATCCACATTTTTAAATGTTTGTAATATAAAGTAATTGGACACAGCCATTTAGCATTTATTTTTTCGCAATACTCGAAAAAAATAATATAAAAGTCTAAATAATTAATCTAATATGTTTATGCGTCTATAGTTTATCCAACGGTTATTTTTGATTTAATATAATGTATATAGATAAATAACACGTTTCTCATAATAAACCCAATGCTATCATTCTCAGTTTATAGCTTGTAATAAGAGATCAAAGAAATTTGGTTTTAATCTAGTCCATATAACTGTCAGATTGGCAGTTGCGTCATAGACTACATGGATTTCCCAGAACTGTCGGCAGTAATTTATGATAATATTGCGACTTTTAAACAACTTAGCGTGAAAATTGTCCATACTGTATCAACAAGTTTTTGATACTTTGTTATGGGCTCTTTCAAACTTCATAGGCATGCATCTTCATTTATCAATAAAATAAAACGAAAATTTATTCTTTTACAAAAGGAAGGTCCGAGTTATTTATTGAAGATAATTTGGATTCGAAATTACAGTGGTTGAAATATACCAGGTCTCTCACCTAAAGTGAACCAATAGCTAACTTTTTATTATAAATCTGACAAAGAACTTCTTATTGGGGATTTCCCTTTATTTTTAAAGCTGTTTTTTAAAGACACTTCGAAATTTAAAAATGTGGCCGCCATTTTCCAATATGGCGGACAACTTTGATTTTTCTTATGGAACACCCTGTATTTTAAGACGTTTTTGGATTTTATATTTAATTTTGGTAACTTTTTATTCTTTCTAAGTTTTTCCTAAACCCAATGGTTAAGGAGGTACAGACAGTTAAAGTTTGATTTTCTCCCATTTAAAAAGCATTGGGAAATCGTTGGTAGACTGTATATCGAAAACGGTTGGGTTTGATAATACATACCAAAGAATAAAAGTGTCTTAAAATGTGAGTTTAGTTGAGATTTAATCATAAAATAATTTTTAGGAGAGATTCACTCATAGAAATATATTATTTTGAGTATGCTTTTACTCCATAAGGAATACATGGAATGGCAACAGTTAAATGGACAAAATGCTTTTTAAATGGTAAAAATCAAACTTTAACTGCTTGTACCTCCTTAATCATTGGGGTTAGAAAAAAATGGGAAAGTTACCAAAATTAAATATAAAATCCAAAAACGTCTTAAAATACAGGGTATTCCATAAGAAAAATTAAAGTTGTCCGCCATATTGAAAAATGGCGGCCACATTTTTAAATTTCGAAGTAACTTAAAAAAGCGGCTTTAAAAATAAAGGGAAGTCCCCCATAAGAAGTTCTTTGTCAGATTTATAATAAAAAAGTTAGCTATTGGTTCACTTTAGGTGAGACACCCGGTATATATGAAATAAATAAATCATAGATTTAATTTTAGATTTTAAATTTCTCAAGTTTTTTTATATAATTTGTCATAATTATGTGTTTATAAGCGCATAGAGATAAATATAGTACTGGCCTCGCACCCCTTACAGGTAAAAGTAATTTTTCATGTGGTTCATTAACTAACCGTGCATGTTTGTCTTATCACGAGGTCATAAAGAAAGTAGAGCGGAACAACTACAAGATCAGATGTTTATGAACAAACTTCTGGCGGGACGACTTTTCTTATTTACTCTGTACAGAACTGGGTCACATAATTTAAAAGTTGAAATTTTTCTTTTGTAAGTTTTAACCTATTGTCTTTCCTTGTTTATTTAATTCCAATGGAGTAAATTAAAATAGATAAACAAATCAATTGGATTGAACTTGTTGCTTAGGCCATATACTGACCAGTCCGGTCGTCTAAGACCTTTTACGTAATTAGAAAAAAATTTAGTCGGACTGATTTTTTTTTATTTGTTAGGACGTTTTTGAGCTAGAAATTTGACATCAAGTTCATAGCTTCGAAAGCCTAAAAAAATTGGCAATGGCTAAAAACCCCGATGTTTTTACTTTTGTTTTACAAATATTTAGAAAATAATTTATTCCACAAAAAAATCAATTTAAAGCCATTTAAGACTAAATTTAGGAAAATTTGGGTTCTTTAACAGCCACGGAGCTTTTATGGATGAGTTAATATAATTTATTGGAATCATATGCATTTTCTTTATAAACTCCAAAAAGCACAAGTTTTACAACTTTTACACTAAAAATATACCATATTAGGGTGTCTTAATCTCTGTAACCTTTCATTCATTGCTTCTTTGCGTCAATGCAAACTTATTTTACAACATGACCAGGGATCTCCGATGATGGTGTATAATTTCTCTCTGCCTTAATTCGAATTTCGTTTTCAGTATCTTCGATCCAACTAAATGCCCGAAACCCAAAATCCGCATGATCGCGTTTCCTAATACATGGTGAACAATTGTGACAAGTTCCATTACTCTATACTTTAAGCCATTATAGGATGGTAAAAACTTACAAATTCTTAATTTTAAAATAATCCTTCAAAATTTATGTATTAAAATGCATATTTACTTTTAGAAATACTTTTAAAGTAAGTGAAAACTTATAAATATGATAAAAAATAAAATAAGGTTTCTGTGGAATCAGATATAAATAAAAAGAGAAGGAACTGTAATTGGTTTGCTCAGCTTATTTTCAGCAGCATTTTTGGTTGAAAAGTATTGCAATATTAGACCTAAGCCAAAGCCAAAAAAATGAAATAAATAAATACATCCAAATAACAACAATTCCCCTTTTTTATCATAAAATTGTCTTTGAAAAAATCATAATTTCTTTTATTACAATTTCCCTTCGACCATGATCAAATATTCCCGCCCCTAAATACAACACTACAGCACTCTTTCAGCATAACATCGCTTATAATTGTTTAAGGCTTTTTAATTCATTGCCTCAATGACTTTATTAAAATTCCTGAATCATCTAAAAAAACTGTTAATAGGCAAGGTATACTACAGTATCTATGATTTTCTCGAATAGGAATTATTTTAATTTTCTGATTTTTGTGCTGTTTTATTCTTATTTTTTTATAGTAAGGATGTACAGTTTTAATTTTAGAATATTATGTTTGTTATTAATGTTGGAGATGCCCATGCAATGTATTTGTTTTTGGCGAACAAAGTCTTGATTCTTGATTCCTTAATTCAAGATATCGTATTCCAGGATCTATAGAAGTTTCAAAGCTGTGTAGCCACTCAAATTATAGGTAATTTAGTCTTTTAAAGATTCATTGAAGTTTTTTCGTAGGATGCGGGTGCTTTACCAAATATTTGAAATATAAAAAAGTCTCCAAAAATCGTAAATTGACAGCCATTTATTTTCTATGAGCCTTTATGTGGCAGACTTGGGGACAGAGTGCTTTATTGTATCCTAACAAAATAGCAAACATTCAGCCGGACTCATTTTTTGCGAATTCCGCGATTTTTAATGCCTTTGGAGCAGAAACGGGCGTATGATATCACGGAAGCGCATGCACGTATATGCGATTTTACGATTTCTACGTTGATATTTTTATATGAAATAATATGTAGAGGCTTTATAGTGTGAGTATAGTTTTATTTCAATAGCATTTTTGGTGATTTCTTAGAAATAGTTTTTGAGCTTTAAAACTATGCACATTCAGAATGAATAAAAACATCACTTTTGTTGACTATTAATTTTGAAATATTTACACGATGGATGTATTGAAATTCAATTTAAAATTAATAATTTAGCAAATATTTAACATATTGAGTGAGTTTATTGAAAAAAATAAACTATTAAATGTTTTTCCCGTCAGTTTTGAATAAATAAGGTACAGCTTATAAATTATACATATACTTTACTATTAGCAAAAAAAATGTTTAGTTTTCAAGTAAAACACCTGTAAATTATAGAGATGAGGTTGCATTTTCTGTAGAATCAGACATTTTGCCTATTTTTTCATAGCATTACCAATCGTGGAACAAGTTTTTATTGAAAAGGAATTAGATGACGATTTTCAAAATATGTAAAACAATTATGTTTAAGTGTATATGTATAATGAATAAAAATTAATTTCATTTAAATGAAAATTATTGTTTTCTTATACAACACCTACTGTTCAATATATTATACACATTACAGTTTGAAATAATAGTATAGTTTTCTATTTAGTACGTAATTCACAAATTAGTAAACAATAAGTACTATGTAGTTCACCCCTATTGTGAAGTAAATCTGAATTCGTAACTGCAGATTGGATCTATGTGGTAGGTTGAAATCGACAATCATATTTGATTGGCCAAGTTAAGTTGTATGATGACGAGCCTAACAGCCGAGCCGACCACCAACTAACATGTGTAGTTCCGCCGCTCGCCACGCCACCGCGAGCGCAGCACTGTACGCTTCGTAGACCTCCACGAAAGAACACGACTGAGAAAACAAAACCGCTCAAAAATATAATTTATAATCTATCTATGGAATATAAATGTTTATTGTAATTAAAATCTTTTCAAAAATTGCAGTTCTGTAGGCTATTTATCTTTTTGCGAGCTATATTAATTCGATTAACGCAAAAAATAAATATATTTATGTATTAAACCCAAATAAAAATAAAAATTGTCTACTATCTGCACGTTTAAATTTGTTTATAGTTTTCGATAACCAAACAATCACATTACCTTTTCCCGACTTCATTACAGCGCGAGTGATTCTAATTAGAATTAATTGTGCGTTAAAAAGTGATCGGTTTGTTAAGGGTGAAACTAATAATTATGTATTTAAATTTTAATTTAGGAACCTCCGTTTAAGGATCTTTTTTATTTGTTCTCGTAAATAAATTCGGTCATAGAATTTAAAGAAGAATAAACTATCATAACATAGATTATTCAAATAAATGACATTCAAAATTTATTAAAATAAACGTCTCTTATATAAAATTAATAATGTTATTATTAATTATGAAATATTAATAAACATTGAATATTTGTGTCAATAAAAATTATAGTTTGGTTAAACGAACATTAAATGTTTTTTTTTATTTATATTGTCACGTGGAAATAATTGTATAGCTTAGGTTACAATTTGTTCATGCTTGAAAGTGTAGGCTATTATTATTAAGTTCCTCAAGCAGCAAATGTTAATTAACTTTTATTTTATTTTATCATCACGTTCGTTTGTATTTTAGAATATCCAAAGGTGAAACGGCTATTCTAATGATTTTTAAAAAGTATATGGCCAACGTTGTACACACTCGGACACTAATAAGGGTCGTTATCAACCATAAGCTAGAATATAACACTAGCTCGTGTTGTAAAATTTTTCATACTTGTTGCATTTTTTCATACTTTAACATAACTGGAAAAACCAATAGGTACATATATTTTTTTCAATTATTCAACATGTAAATACCGAGATAAGACGGACCAACAACAAATAACCTATACCTATATATGGATATGGTCAATGGCGAACAATAATATATTCTCTAGAGGAACTTAATCTAAATTCAACCACTATTTAAAATAATTTTTCCAATCCCGAACGTCCAGCACTTCATCTACAACATCCAAACTCCCTTATCAGCACGTTTCCCTCTAGGTTTCCCTCCACTTGTACTCCTGCACTCTTCACTTCCACCACTTCCTACCTGGGCTCTGGCCGTCCTCCCGCCGGCGCTTCCTCGGGCGGTCCTGCCTCGCCATGATCGCCTCTATGGAGAAGTCCGTGGCGCCGGGCCTGAGGGAGCACTCGTCCATCATGGAGCGTACTCCATGGTCACCGCCGTCCACCACGTGACCGCCGACCCGCACCGTGCGCGCCGCTCGCACAACACTGACGCTGCCATTTTTTCCAGACTCGAGAGAGATTAGAAAAGTTACGGGATTAGCGGGGGGAGGGGATCAATTCGTTGACAGCCGCGGGGGGAGGGGGGAGGGGGACAGGTAAGTGGGAGGAGCCTCCTTGAAATCCTTCCGCTAGCTAAGCTACAAGCCGGGGCCTCGGCGAGTTTATGACACAGTACGAAGTCACAGCCGTACGGTTATTGTTAATTTCCTCCTTGATTTCGGCTTGACCGCCGGGGACCGCCGCGGCCGGCTCGGTATCGGAAAGCGCGGTTCGTATTGGTGCTTGATGAGGGGTTTTTTATTGGCGGGCGGGCCGGCCCCTCCCCTCCGCCGTGGGGGGAGTCGAGACCAGTCGCCGCGCGTCTTCCTCAACCGCTCCTTGACTGTGGATTGTACTTGACGACTATCATCGTCGATGCGAATTCAAACGCATTTTTGCTTCAGTGGAAATTAGCCCAAATTTTATATTCCTCTAAAAATAACAGGTCTACTCCATAACTAGCCTATATTTTTTTGCAAATACAGTTCTTAAATTATAGTTTTATAGTGTAATGAAATATGGCCTTATTATATTTATCAAGCCTTCTTATATTTTATCAACTGAAGATGTAAATTATATCTTCTGCATTTAAAGTCTATACAACCAGAAATGAAATACTTGCCCTCGTCTGTTTGTTTATTGCATTTATTGCCTGATTTGAAAGAGTAAGGGTCCGACAACTGTACCTTGAGAAACTCCAATAGGCAATTTTTAGAAGGTTTGATAATAAAAATGTTTCTTGTATGTAAAAGTAATTGTAAAAATATTTTTAGTTGTACATAAGGGTTTTGGGTTTTGAGTTAGGGTGCATATGCATCCCATTTGATAAAATCATATAATGTAAATGATGGAGAGAAAAACGTCCATAACAGGCAACACACATATTAAATAACAAACCCCACTCGCATAACAGTGTGTTGGTAGTGTTGTCTAATTAGTCTGGGATATACTAAGATTTAATTTAATTTATATTCCTTATAATACATCTTAAGTTATGCACAGCAGACCCTCTTAAAAACTATTTTCAAATACAGTTCTTAAATATACAAGGTGCTATTTAAAGTTTTGCAATGTAGTGACAGAGGGCCTTTGACCAGTCAGCATTTTTTATATCTTGTTAACTGTCTGAATTAAATATGTAAATCATGTCTTCTGTAGGCCTAAATAACAAACATATCCCTCGTTTGTTGATCTATTTTATTTATTGTCTGATTATGAGGAGAAGGCCCCAAGGGTCCAGCAAGTCTACATTGCAAAACTCCATTAATCATATCAGCATTTATTCTAAAATCAACATTTAATTCTTTATCATAAAATAATTAAATTTGTTATTGTTTGTACTTAGTCAAAATAAAATGAATACTAATTTTAATTGTACATAACAGGTTTAAAGTTAGGTCGCATAATATAATCTATCCCATTTGATAAAACCAAAACTAAAAAGATGAAGAGAAGAGGGCTCGCAAGAACTATCCCTTGACACACTCGCACTTACGAAAATTTAATTCACACAATTGGGAACTCATTTTCCATCGGTAGTGTTTCATTCGTATGATAAAACTTATTTTAAAATTTCATTCTTTCGAAATCATTTGTGCATTTATCTTCCCAATTAATTAATCTAATATTTATTTAAATGGTTAGTGTTATAAATTTGAAATAATATATCGCCAAATATTTTTTTTACTGACGTAATTGTTAAGGCCTGTAACCCTTAAGAACACACACCCCTGCCTCCTTCATTCCACATTATGACCTTTATTATACTGAAGAAGTTAGTTTGATAATAATTAATTGGTGATGGTGCATGGCATCAGTATGACCGATTCGCCATAACAGTCTCTACAGATCAGGTGGCCTATGCCTACTTGCTTAAATTATTTTTCATGTACAGATCTCTTTCTACTTTCTTAGTTTTTTCAGCTATCAAGGTTAAAATAAAATAGTTGTGATATTGCTAAGATCCGTTTTTTGTCTAATTTTTTTAACGGAAATAAACCTGATAAACCGATGAAATAAACGCTATGAACAAATGTAAACACATCATCATATAAATGTATGGTATAGGTACATCAGAGGTAAAACAGAAAAAAGTTCATTAATAGAAGTCTTGGGCTAATTTATGGGTTTTCTTAACAATAAAAATCCATGCGAAAATTAAGCGGATGATACTATAGGCTACTGGTTTGATGAATTTAGTTTGATAGAAGAAAATAATGTGATGTTTATATAAAAAAATAAGACATAATCATGGTGAGTCATAGTAAGAGACATTAATTATTTATTTATGTATATTCTTTCTACGGTTACAAAATTTATTTTTTCATAGATAACAATTTTTTATTGAAATTTAATAAATGAATCCAATAGTATAGGCCTACATGATAGTGATAAGGAATAAAAGTACATAATAATCACAAAAAAATACAAAATTATTATTAAAAAATTTCAAAAGCCACAGTTTGTGGCAATCATTGGCAGCAATGAAAAGACAAACAAAACAGACAAGCACTGCACAATGGCATAACAATGATAATAAAAATTACATGAGTTAAAAATTAAACTTAAAAAACCTATATTTGGGGGTTTTCCTACCCCTATCTTTCGTTTTACAAGCACCAACAATACTGAAATCAGTATCACAAGGGCTTTCATGCGTCGATATTCCAAAATTGACGAATGCGAAATGGAATCTATATTCTGTATGAATAATTTGGACAACATACAGTAGAGCGCCCATAACATGTTAATTGTAGCTTTATGGGCTTGCGGACGGTCTCACACCCTCGTAATTTTAGGGTCCTGAAATTATAATTTTGAGCACTAATAACGAATTCAACCAGTTTATGAATTACACTACTAGAAATAAGTCATTGTTATGAGAAATTTGAGCTCCCAAAAGATTTATCTGAACTTATTGTAAAACTTAAACATTTGAATTAACTAATAATAAACACAAAAACTTTTTTAAATTACGTAATGTTTTATTATTGTTTAAGGGATTTTGCGTTTTGTTTCCCGTGATAAATTATTTGAATAAATAAATATAAAAAAGAAAATATACCTACCTTCTTCGATGACAAAATATTATAGCCTATACATTATTACAATTTAAATATAATGAAAATGCAAGACGATACATTAGTTAATCTCTGACAATTTAGTTTTGTTCATCAGTGTGAAATTTGTAAATTATCTGAAATAACATTACCAAAATATCATGTTTTTGATATGTTTATGCATTACTACATTGTTGTTATATTTTTTTATGTTTATATAATATTACATTGTTGTTTTACCTGTTTTTGTATATACTATATAATACATTCACGTGTTTGAATTAATATTTTATTTTTATTTTATAGCCGTGACATTGTTGGATAGTTGCATGGACAGATTTTACGAATTGTTGAAATATTATTAGAACTATAGTATGCCAATATAATATCATGTATTAAATAGAACATTGTGATTATCTTGTATGTTTGTTCCTAGAATTAAGTTTTTTGATGATGTGAGTTCCATTAATTGAAATGTAAATTAATAACCTCTTTACAAGTTTTACAGGTGTGTCTTTGTGTATGAAAAATTAATAATGCCATCAGTTTTGGGTTGTCCAGCACAACAAACTACATATATAAAAGCAGCTAGACTAATGGCTACCGGTAAGTTATGTTTAAGAAATTTTTTATTTGAATATGCACATAAAACTTTTTAATAAACACTGAGAAATATGTTATAAATAACAAAAAGTATTTTAAGTTAAGAAAATAAGGTAAAAAGTGAACTTTAAAACAAATGAAATCGTATACATAGATGGGATTAGAAAAATATTTATCTAGGAATCTTAAGCAAATATTGAATATTTTTTCGAGCCACTAATCATGCTTTTACGTTCTGACAATCTTGTACACATGAAGCTCTTAACAATGTAAAATGAAAAACACGTCTTGAGGTGAAAGTAAGTAGGTGACCATCCTCTCCATAGTTAAATCAAAACTTAAGTTACATAAATCTTGATGAAATTCATAACCTGCATGATGGTTCTACCTTTTCTGTGCAATTATGTAATTAAAATTGTGACACTGAAACTAGAAACCATTGAAATAAAAATTTAAAATAACAGTTTTGTGAGGAAGAATTTTACCAACAAGATTAGGCTACTTAGTTGCAGGTTTGCTTTCAAACTCTGGTTTACCTGTAGAAATATTTCTAAGCATGTCCATAATATGTTCAGTTGTAAACAAAGTGAACTGAACTTGGTTAAATATCGATGGATTGCGACACTGTTCCGAAACTTCAGCTTTTACCGTAGTTAGTGAAGCCTTTTTAAAAAAATTAAGAGACTTATTGACAAATCTACTTGAAAGTCCCTTTAATTTGACACCTCAAACGTTAAAATCGGTCCAGCTATTATTGAGATTTGCCTGTGAAAGGAAAAACGGGTGCGTAAATTCTCGACGGAAGACAAACGCACACAAAAGCATTAATCACGCAAATAATTTGGATATTAATCTCTGAGTTTGAACTCAGTACGAGTAACTAGTATGGTTTTGTTTTTAAGCCTATTGTCATGCATGAAAATATATTTCTTAAAGATATTGCACCAATGTGTTAGTTAAAAATAGTAGTTTATGCAACGATTGTACTATGAATGTCTTAAGCCACGAGTGAGATGTAAGTTAGAACACGAGCGAAGCGAGTGTCCTTAATATCTCACGAGTAGCTTAAAGGCATAATACAATTGTTGCATACACTACTTTATCTACGACCAACAATATACGACTAAATTTCCCCCGAAGATAAACAAAACACATGGCTTTTAGTAATGATGGAATAGGTCAACTCAAATTTGAGGTTAGACACATAAGAAGACTTAACCATGCATCGTTTTGGAACAATCAGCTGATGGGATAAGTCAACTCAAACATAAATCGTAATGCAACAATCAGCTGATGTGCGGATTGCGTAATTATCATTATGACACTACTTTCGTCAAATGCTGCGCTCCCATTGGTCTAGAACCTGTATCATAAAGGTTAACCAGTTGCATAATGAAAAAACGTTGCATAATGTTAACTTTATGCAACGGGTTTGTATTTTGGTTTAATAATGGACCTCATTATGACATTAGTTGTAACATCGTTATTGGTGATTATTGCAATGGTCGTAGATAAAATATATGTTAATATTATTTCTTACTTTTGATTAAAAGTAGTACATTTCGGTTTGATCATCTTGGCAGTGTGTAAAGGGAACTAGTTAACTTAATTCTGGAACAAAATTGTTTGCTTTTATTTCCTTAAAGGGTGGTATCAAAATAAATTAGTAATCGTGATTATGTAGATATATTGATTTGTTAATTTACCTAATATAATGCTCAGTTGTATAATTTAATAATATTTGAATTTAGTAAAGTTTTGTTAACAAAATACATTTTACTCTTATATGCATTTGATAATATTTGCCTCTAGTAGTAAAATCTTGTTGAAGCATATTCTTGAATCCTAATCTTGTTCGTAAAATCGTTATTTATTTTAATTCTATTTCTTACTTTACCTATGTTATTATTTCTATCTGATTCTTTGCAGATTAGTCCCAGTAAATTTATGAAATACAAGTAATATCAGTCCTTATTAATGTTAATTAATTAACATAATTATTTGATGATCATAGCTTGTTTAATTTCGGGAAAACTGACTACCCATATTTACTTATCCAATTTTGGCGTATATATTCCATTTAACGTACCACATTTTATAAAAAATACATCTGCTTTCAAGCTGTATTTGAATGTTAATATTCTTACGCCTATAATTGGCCATTAATGGGTGTATATTATAAACCTCACAATGAAAAGTAGCTTATAAAAACTCCTAAAATAGTAATCTTGAAACTCCTTAATTCTTTATATCTGGAAGTAGGAGTTTAAAACCTTCAATCCTATACAAATTTTCAAATCTCAAATTCCACTTTCAATTGACTTCATCATTTAAACAATAATTGTTTCCGCAACAGATAAAGGCTTTTAAAAGTTATTAGAAAAGTTCTCCAATAACATTACCTATAAATCGCAGCAATTTACCAACCAATAGCTGCAGATATAAGGACCCCGGAGAGGCCAAAGCACTTCCATGACTATATAATTACACCCTAGGCTACTCAAGCGCCCCCAGTGGGGGAAACTGGAACTGATGAGGGGAGGTCGGTAGGGCGGCATAGAGCCTCTCTCACCCTAAACTAAACTAACAAGCGGGACTCAAAATAAACAAACAGCTGTCACAACCTGCTGTCAGGACCGGGATTGGCTGGATGATGGTGAGTTGCCAACTTATCGCGGTGAATACACCGGTAAATGGAGCCAAGTGGTAAGCTTTTTGGAGCGGGTTAGTTCGAAGCACTTTAGTTAGATGAAATTGTACAAACATGGGTTTCTTCTTCTTCACTGAATCAGCCAATCAAAACCACGATAACGATCTGCTAACGTCCTATTCCGTTTCCCCTGATTTTCTGTCACGAAGCGACGTGTACACAACCAGAACGAGTTGGAATTAATTATTTGAGTGTGGGAAAATACCTAAAGTACGTTTGCCACTAGTGCAAGTTGTTTCGGAAATACTGTCCTGAGTGATTCATATTGATGTGCTTAAAGCGATTGATAAAAAATAAATACATAGATGTTTACATAAAAGCACTTACGGTAATAAAAATTAACTAAATTAATTTCTATTAAGTGCTTTTATGTAAACATCTACGTATTTATTTTCTATCAATCGTTTTAAGCATAATATGAATCACGCAGTACAGTATTTCGCGAAACAACTTGCACTAGCGGCAAACGTACTTAATCAATTTAATATAAACAAATCGATAAAGTCATTAAAATTGAAAGTCTAAAACAAAACAAGAAAACGTAAATATAAACAAAGCAGACGACGACGACGATCGATATATCGCATCGACGACGATCGATATATCCCATCGATCTTTTTACTTAGTAGCACTTTTATCAGACAGCGCTACTGTTCCCTTACCACCGAGTTAACATGGAAGTGACAACTCTTTACGAAGTTCATTATTTTTACTCTATGGTGAATACCTCACATTCACATTACACTATGGCTACCGCTTCCTCAGCTGAGGGGGCCTATTTTTGAAACGGTTGAGAATTGAGTAGTGAGTCACTCGTCAAGTCACCTGTCAGCTGATGGTAGCATTGTTTAAACCACCATGCGGAATTCAACGTTTCAGACGATACATCTGTCAAACTAGAAAGCCAAATGTAAACAACGACAATTAAAGGAATTGACTAATTTTTCGTGGCTTTAACTAAACTATCTTGGTATGTTTATAGGTCAATTTAAGCCGTAAGGCATATTATAAATAGTTAAAACGCTATCCGAACTCATTTAAATATTTAGTATCAAAAAGTAAACATAACCTAATTGGAAAGGCTTTCCATGATTACTATTATTACTTTCTCTAAAAGAAAAAAAAGAAGGAGAAGCTTGTTTCCTGTCAACTCACGCATTTTCACCCAATATTTTATTGCTTGGTGAATAATAGATTGCTGAAATACTCAATGTATATGATATCTATATTAAAATTATGAAGTTTTAAGAATAAATGATTCAAATGATATACACAGATATTGTGAGGCTGAGCTCATAAAGTTAGTTCGGAATATTTATATTTTAATCTGTTAATTCATTTCATAATTAGAAACAAATCACTTGAGGGACGAGTGACTCGCTCACTCACAAACTCACCCAATTAAAAAATAGGACCCCTGGTTTGATCAATTACTCCGAGCATATGTGTAATACTGTAATAGATAAAAAAAGCAATGGTTCAAGAGGATCTTGCTAGAGTACTTTCTTCTTAACCCTTGTCCTACCTAAATTCTTAAAATTGTTCGCCACCGAAAACGCGTTTCTTTGTTATTGTTATTCGTTTGTTATTTTATTATGCATTTTAAGTATTCATAGACGTGCTCCGAAGGTTTTGTTTTCAGTATGCCACAGTTATTTTTAACTAATTTTGTATACAGTTATTAAAAGTATTATAGTCAAAAATTATTTAACTTTAACTGAGTTAAGCTATTGCTGTGAAATGTTGTAAATCTTTCATGTAAATCAGAGGGAAAATGTAGATGGATTGGTGCAACTCCATCGGAAAACCAGCTTTATGTTCACATTCTATATTTTAAGATTTTATATAATTTATTAATGGTTACATAACATAGGATAAAATATTAATAAGAATTGCTATTAGACTTTGCTTCGTGTGAAGTGTTACAATCAAAGAAAGTTATGTTTATTTAAAATACAATGTCCCTAAAAAAGTTTTAAGCTTTTTCAACCTTTCTCTGTGAAGTTGTACCAAGAAACCGATTATTTACACCTGAATAATTTGTTAAGGCACCTGGATTTTCACACAAGAACGTTATCGGGACGTTCTTTCTCCACAGTCAGTCAAATACATTAATTAAAAAAAAAATTATTTCTAATCATTGGCCAAATATTTTTAAGATATTAGGTCAAAATAATGAAACAAATAATATAATGCATGAAACTACATCTTTCATAACATAGATTGTAATACTATAAAATAATATTTCACTGCTTTTCGAGAACAATACATATTTTCATTAAATGAAAGATGAATATAATATTATATTTTTAAATTATTGTGTTCGGTTTATCCTTTGATATTTTCTTGTAGGAATTTAAAAAAACGTTTTGCATGGGAATACATTATATACAACCAACCTAATCATTGGTTTAGAATTTAGTCGCGACCAGCTTACATAGATTTGAATCTGTAAATTAAAGATTTTATTTTGACCTCAAGGTAAAACAACTTTGAAAACTAATAATACAACTTCATAGTGAGTAAAACTGCATAATACAGTGAATTAAACATTTTTATTCGTAGTTGTACAGAATAAAAAAACGCTAATTTCTAATTATATCGAATGGCCTATTATAATGAAATACAGAGCTACCCGACACTTACTATTTCTCTCACTACTAATGCTGATAGATACATTATTATAAGCATCAATATGTCAGAGGCAAGAACTCTTGTCTTCAAATGGTAATATGTCAGAGGTAAGATACTAAATTTAATACAAAACAAGTGTGTGAAAAAATCCTACACCATTGTACCGCAAAAAAACTACAGAAAATAAATATATTCCGAGATTACACAGAAGCCATAAATTTATCCACAGCCTCAATTAAAACATCAAACACTTAATTATTCACGAATAATTTTCACACCTGCTACTTATATAACGCCAAGTCCACTGCAATTACGTAATTTGAGGCGGAAGCTACTGGAGTAATTTTGTAACTCTTTCAAGTGAGGAGTGAAAATTAACGCGCGGAGGAGGGGTTAAAACTTGTTGGAAACGCGAACTTGGCCAAGCTGGAACGTTCCGCTAACATCGATACTTTGGATTCGATATTTTGTATAGTTATCGATATTGCGGAAAGTCGATATTTAACTCGTATCGATTCCCTGGTTCGATATATGGATCGAAAAATGATAATTTATTTTTGTTAAAAAGCTACAGACCTCAAACGTTCATAAGAAGATAAAAAATTATTGTATTTTATTTTAAGTCAAATTTTATTGTATTCAAGTTCACGTATATCAAGTCAACCCGGCTCTTAATTACCCTGTTTAATGGTAATGTGATAATTAAGGGTTTTAATAAAAGGAGTTAATATGTACAAAGTCTATATTACAGAATGACACGAAGCCTCAGTCGCCTCAGTGATGTTTTATGAATATTTTTCAAGATGGAGTAAGAGAGTATTTATTAATTACATCTGAATTTAGCAAGAAAATAAACATTGTGTGTTTATTTAAAGAGAGGGGCTTTAAACAAAGCCAATTAAAATCGATGGAGGCATTTCGTGGGGCGCAAGCCTATTTAAGACTTAAATATAGATTCTAAAAATCCCAATTTTAAAGAAAATGTCCCGACGAAGGGCTGATATGATCTCACATTTACCTCTGAGATCATCATAAGCTGTTATCAAATCAACTCTTTTCGGTATACCTAATTTAAAACAAACCGATTATTTTCGGTAATTATGTACTGTAACCCACATCCGCTAGTTACCGCGCTGAAGGCATCGTCTATATCGAGTGATTAACGTTAAAGTCGATACAATTAAGTCAATTCTAGTCTAAACTGTATAACAAGACAGTTTAGCTTTTTTTTCCTTAAAATTTAATGCTACGACTGAGAGAACGCATTAACGCAAATTCATGATTTAGATCGAACAATTATTGCCTTTCCAAAATACCCCCGTTGCAGCAGACCTGCATACTCAGCGAATTTCAAATTCAAAACAACATATTTCAATCCAACATATTTGAGATATGTTATGTTTTTGTAAGCTCCATAAGAATAACATGAGGAATGAGTATGCAGGTTTGCTGCTACTGGTATATGAAAACTGGGTGGTTTTAATTCATTATTTAGTAGATCTGAACTAGAAATATCTATTTACCAAATTTTATCAAGATATGTTGAGAAATAAGAGAGATATAGAATTTTACTTATTTCCCATAAGGTTAACATTGGGGCAACGTACTGTGTTTACCACTTTCAATATCTCGGTAACCAATGGCAATCTGGCTCGGTAACCAGTGATTCAAAATACTCAATTTTTTTTAGCTGAATTCAACAGTACAATCGAAAATTGGAATATTTTTATTTTTCTATGTAAAAAACTCAAAAACCCCATTTTTGGGGGGGTTTACCCCCCTAAACTCCCCCTTCCGGAAGTCCGATCGGGCTGGTTTACGAATTAATCCGAATACAGTAATTACTACTTTACACATCCATGTCAAATTCTATTAAAATCTGACCATTTTTCCGCGAGTTATCGTGCTTAAAGACGATATATGTACATATATGTGCATATGTCCATATATGTACATGTAGATATTCATATATATAGAGAGAGAGAGAGATGTATGTATGAAAATGAACAAAAAGTGTTTTTTGCTTCTGGGGGCCCTAAAACAAAAAGTTATTATGGTCTCGGGCTTAGGTCTTACCATGAGTACTACGGTAACAGCTTCTTCCCTATAGGGGAAATTCGCCAATATTTTTGTAAACGCTATCGCATTTACATTTGTTTATATTGTATCCTAATTCGTTACTTGGGATATCAATACTTTTTTCTATACCGTATCAATATCGATGAACATTTGCGATACAATATCGATATCAAGTATCGAAAGAGTTGTACCGAAACGTCCATATCGGTTGTAAACCGGCTTTACGATCATCTTGCATTACTGATTCTAATTTTAAATCCTGATTTACGGTAGTTCGCCTCTGCTTGCGGAGATTGTGTTGTTTTGTAGTCAGTAAACGGAGTTAACAAGATGACGTATTTACCCGCTGAGTACCTGGTATGGATTCATAAATAGTCACACCGTTGGCGCGCGCGGTTAAAAATGAATCTGTTTAGATTCTTTCTTCGTTCTTGATGTAAAAGTTTGTGTTTACATATTTTTGGTTGATACAAATTTTACGACACGGAACGAAAACGCATTTTCAATTTATATACAGTGTTAGTTATATATAGCAGTTAAAACAAGAGACGAGTTAAAAGAATGCGTCAAATAAAGCAAAATCGCTGCATGTCCAATTTATCTTAAGTGTAGAATCTGGAAACTGATTCCCTCTTCATATACTAAATTTTTGAATACTATAAAATTTCACTTTTTGCAGCATTTAAGGTAAATTTTGGTTCAGTAGTTATTACATTTACGATACACCGATCTGACACCATCTAGCCTATTGAATAACTAGGACATATAGAAGTGAATGAAAATTTCACCATTCGTACCCTCTCATAAGCGTTCGTCAAAGTGAGATTTTTCTATCATCCACATAGTAATTTGACTTGTATAACTTCAGATTTTTAAAATATGGGTATAAATTAAATATAACTTTTAATTTGAATTATTGTGTTTTGATCTTCTCGCATCAACAGCAAATTTCACTGTGTATCTGAAGGGGATAAAATTAATCACACATTTTGCTTACTTTAAGAATACATTTCATTAGTTTTATTAACCATGTTAAAAAAAAACACAGGTATACAATTCTATTCTCTTATACGAGTAGTATTACATGTATGTTTGCTTGCTTGCTTGTTTGTTTGCACAACTATCTTACGAACGGCTCCGAGGATTTCCTTCAAAGGCTGAAAATAAGAAATTTATGATTAAAAAACGTGTTCTATTCAGAGAACTTACGGCCGGAGAAAATGTAATAAATTAATAAAATGAATTTTAAAATTCTAAAATTTAACATTTGCCTCATAAGTTACCATTATAGCAACTAAATAAACAAGGAAACTGCAAACAAATAAAGTAATCATAACAGCTGTTTGCAAACTATACCAGCCATGTAGAAAAAACAGCTACAGCTTGTGAGATAAAGATTGCATGGAGAAATAAAAAAGTGTATTGTACTTAAAGACTGATGTCGAATTGTTTTATAGTAAATGGATGAACTGGTAAGTATAAAATAATACGAGCAAAACTCGATCCACCAGGTACTGTAAATATTAGTTCAATATTTTCTATTGCACATGATGGAAGTTTAGTTTAAATATTAAACTAAAACAGTTTAACAGTATTGAATATATTTTGTACAGTTACAAAGGGAGTTGAAACTTGTTATTTTGCTTAAAATCCTTTGATTGTTTTTTTGTTCGATTCTCTCTTAGGCAATTTACAACTCTCTTCGTATTGCTTTTCTTAACGTATTGCTTTTCTTAAGGGGGCGGTCTACCTCAAGTTCCGAACGCTAAAACAGGGTTTTGTATCTTATTCATTGATAGCTGGATTTTCATATGATTTCCAATATTTTGGTGTCATTTTAAAAAGGATATGTTTTTGTAGGCCGCTATAATTTTAGAATTTTTGATTTTAACCCCGTTTATTTACAGGAATTCAATCTTTCAAAAAAAGGTAGTTTTTTGATAGATTTTAAAGTCACATAACTAACGACAGAAACGCTTTATAGAAAAATAAAAATTGTAGAGACCTATAAAATATTCTGAGGAACGTGAACCCACTCTCATTTTTATTAAATCTTAAAAAATAAAGCTTTTGTCGTGCAGATACGAAACGTCTGCAATCGTACTTCAGCGCGCTTTAGCCCTATCTTTACAATGTTATTTCGCTCTGTGACGCAGATTTTTCTGTCAAGGTAGACCGCCCCCTTAATAAATCCAGACTGAGTAACCAGTAGCTGCTCACTGAGTAACCAGTGAGCACCACAAGCCCCAGTAGCAGCACACTGACTTTTTGCCTAAACCTCCCATTTATCACTTCACGGACGCAATGTTGCGTACATCAGATGATGGCGATATGACTACACAGCAAGCCTCATTACGTTGGAACCTGTTAATATTTTAATTACACAATTAACCTCTCCTGCAGTTCTCATTATTTGCATGCGGTAATTAGATTAATATAGTGGCCATTACTTGATTAGGCGCTAGGTACAAAGTCCTGTAATAATGAAGACTTGTTTATTGGGCGATAAAGAAGTCGATATTAAATTAGTTGGCTCCCTCTTCATTACTACGGCCCTTGTTGAATTATTACGACAGCTCGGTTTCTTGAAGTTTGAGTATTTTAGTTATAGGTAATTTAGTTTCAGTAAATGAGGTTGAATTCAGCACACGTATTTAGAGTAGACTTCATTTAATGGTATAAATAGACATCTTTCACGCTAAAATCGAAAGAGTGAAAAAGTCATTTATTTGTCGGAGTGAATAGGTTTTCACTCCGAAAGAGTTAATATTCACTCTAAATTAGTGAAAAATATCCAATCTTTTGGTTGAGTGATGATTTCTCTCATGAAAAAGTGAAATTTTCACTCATTGATAATATAGTTTTGAAACCATATAAGGAAAGAGTGAGAATTCACTCTCAATTGAGTGAGTTTTTGAAAGTGGTGGGGATCGCTTCCGGCGACGCGACGACGCTACTGAGTCGCCATTTTGGTCATTGATTCACATGCACATGGATATTACCGATTTATATACAGGTAAGCAGAAAACATTGCTTTAACTACTTACTTGGTTAGTGTTAAGGTATAGCTAACGTAATTTAAAGATTAACAATAGTCTGTAGAATCAAGGTTAGGGTGGAGGGAAAATTCAATTTAGTCTCAGCAAAGGTTCTGTGACACTCGTTGAATATGCCTGCGCCGTTACATTTTAGAGGTTTTAGTTTCAATCATCACGTTTAGGTACCAGTTGCCCACAACAAGTGTCGGCAAAGAGTCAGAATTGTAGTTCACAAATGCCAATGAGAGGTTAGGTTAGTGAGGTTAGGTGATTTCACTCTTTTAAAGTTGAACTTCACTCTTTTAAAGACTAAAATTCCACTCTGAAAAGAACAAGAACCACTCTTTCATTGAGTGGGGATATTCCACTCTTTTCATGAGTGAAAACGGTTCACTTTTTCAAAGAGTGAACCTTCACTCTTTCAGAGTGGCTCAATTTTCTCTACCCCAAAGAGTGAATGAGTCACTCACAAAGAGTGAGTATTCACTCTTTCGATTTTAGCGTGTTCCCATTGTATTTTCTTATGTCTTGTTTTGTAAAGCCCCTTTTGCACAAGGCTGGTTGCTAGCGCTGACGAACGGCGGTTTAGCATCGGCTGGCAGTAGCACTGCACACACAATGTATTAGAATTTTTGTCAGCGGTGAATTTGGGTTTACACCAAGCTGACGTTTGCGGCTTCCTCGCAAGAACTGATCGTTAAGTGTTCCTCGTACTGCCAGCTAAGTGTAAATGGGACTTTAGACAGAAATAAAAGTCAACCCAGCATAGTTAACACTGGTAACAAACACAGTATACCAATGTCAGTTAAATATGAATTTCGACCTCTCTCTGGATGCAGGTATACGACAGAGTAGCTGGAAGCAAACATTAACATTAGGTTAAATTTTTGGTTAGGTTCCAAATTTACTTTTTAAAAGGCCAACTCTGAAATAGGTGACTTGTATGAATAAAAAACTCAAAGGAAATGTGAATAGACTTTATTCCATTCATCAAACTAATTCCTCAAACTTGAGTTCAAGGGAATGCACTTTAGATAGTTAACGTAAAACTTAGTGAAACAACTAACTAGCACTATAAAACTGAGAAAGACACTTTTTGGTAGCTCAAAAAACTACTCCAAGTTTAATTATAACATTTAGTATAAAAATATAGTTCTATTATTCTTCTCTTCTTATCTATAGACCTTGTACTATTAGTAGTATATTACGTTACTAGTCCGGAAAGTACCGTCTTGCCGTGCGAGCATGATAGTTCTCGCGCGAGACGCTAGGCGAGTGCGGGATTTTCATGGGAGTACGGTAAAGCTTATCGTGCGTGTGACCACAGACAAAGTAATCTATCCAGACTGCTAATGGGGGTTGCGGTTTATAGTTTTTACCGCGCTTGCCGCTAGGTAGGCGCGCGAGTTTCCACGCACAAATGGCGGATCAGCGTGCTGCGTTGCCACGCTGCTGCGCTGTAGTAGTTACTGCGTAAGTCGCCGGGGCGCGCTGCAGTCGCGCGCACTGTTTATCAACGCGTTGCCATGGTTACGAACTCCTCCCCCGCCTGCCCACCACAGGCAACGGCTAAACGAAGTGCCCCGGGTCTGCGCAACACTACTTGCACTGTTTGCATCAAGTAGCTTCATAAAAAGAAGAAATTTTATGTTAAACAACTCTCTGTCTATCGTCAAATTTTTTAATGAGGTCACAAATTATTATTTTAATGTGACTTTCAGGACAAAGAAATGCGATTATTCGCTGGACAATTAAAATGCATAATGAATACTTAAAATACTGAAACATACTGACCTTTAATCATTATCAATAACTATATTACTATTTACTCCTCTTATCCTTATAAAAGTCAACTAATACAGTAGATACAAAATTTTCGATTTATACCGAAATATCATAAATTTGTTTTGATAGTGTTTTATGGAAATACAACATATACATAGCAATATGTTGATTTATGAATATATTCATAACGTGTTCATAATGTGACATTTTAGTAATGTGTTTTATGAATATTACTTGTACTCCTGCAACAACATTTGTATATTTAGAAACATACATTCGTAAGTTTGTTAGAAATATTATGTTGCATGTAATTGCATCGTGTTTAAGATTAGTATACGATAAATGTACAGTATTATAATATAACACTCAGACATAATGGGGAAGATTGAAATTGTTCAAAATTCATTGACTTGTTCTTGAATAAAGGTAATTTATTAACTGTTTTAAGAAAATTTTGAGACAATACTTTTCACCCGGAAAAGTTTGAAGTATTTGTACTCAATAACTTTAGCTTAAACAATAGGCTATTTTTTACAATATTATGCACTATACTATGGACCAAGGGATCAAATAAATACAAGAAAGTTTCATAATACATTAAGATGTGTTAAAACATAAAACCACACATTGTGATAAGATACAGTTTCTGCAACACAATCCAACAGCAATTACAATATGCAGAGAGAAAAAATTCTAGAAAAGGTTTGAAAATTTAAATACCATAATAAACGAAAAAACTGAAACTTTGAAAACGACTTACTCTTTTAAGTAATTTTTAGACAGTGATTTCAATCCGGAAAAGTGTGAAGTATTTGTACTCAATAACTTTAGCTTAAACGATCTGCTACTTGTACAATATTATAAAATACGATATGAAACAAGTACGAGAAAGTTTCATAAAATATTTAAATGTTTCAAAACAAGAAATCACACACTGTGATATGATACAGTTCCTGCAATAAAATACAACTAGTAGGCTTGGAGGGGCTAAAAGCCCCTAATAAGGGAAAATTCAAACTATCCTTATTTATTGTAGTACAAAATACCTTCATAGCAAACTGCGAACCTACCATATTGATATCTAGCCTACCACTTGGTTTTCAATCAAGTATCAGCATCACATGTTTAAAGTAAACAAAGCAGATGTTTTTAGATCCCTATGCTTTTTAAATGGCAGATATTTTACGTTATTTCTCGTTTTCTGGAGGATTTCAAGCAATTTCATTATTTTTCCCGCCATCACGGAATATAGACCTTTAATTTGAGCTCTATTCCATCTTCCTACGTCTTGCCAGACGCCCTGCAATATTTTCTGCAATACAATACAATACAATACAATACAATACAATACAATACGATACAATACAATACAATACAATACTATACTATACTATACAATAAAACACAATAATAAATATAATGTACAGAGTGGAAAAAATTCTAGAAACGGTTTGAAATTGTTAATACCACTAAAAAACGAAAAACTGAAAATTCGTAAAAGGAATTACTCTTTTCAGTTATTTTTAGACAGTACTTTCAATCCGGAAGTGTGACGTATTTGCACTCAATAAGTTTAACTTAAACAATAGGCTATTTTTTACAATATATGCAATATAATATAGAACAAATACAAGGAAGTTACAGAAAATATTCAAATGTTTTCAAACATAAAATCAGACACGGTGGTGAGATTTACTGCAATACAATACAATACAAAATAATGCAATTACTTGTATAATGTACAGAGTGGAAAAGTAATTCTAAAAACATTAAACTCAAGTTAACTTAAACTTGTCAAATTAAAGCAATAGGCATTTTTTGCAATATTATACAATAATAGGTAATCAAACAGGTTTCACCCATGAAAAAGTGGAAAAAAATTCCTTGGATTTTAGAATTTCGTAATTCTAAATAAGGTTGCCATGACAACTACACAAGCTTCCCTGTGGTTTAACATTGAAACTTTTGATAACTGTATGGCGTAACCCTTTAGGAAATTTTTGTAAAACCCGTTTCTTAGCACGCATCAGTAAACAAATATTAACAACAATATTAACAAATCAATTTGTACAATAATATACAATATTACAAGACATACCAAGTGGATATTTAATGTTACCATAGATTTGCCCATTTATTTTTAGTCGGACATGAGATCATGGTGTTGCTTCTGACTCGTTTATATATGTGCACGGATTTTAAGTTTCTGTTCAGCAGTCTTTTTCACTTGACTTGTCATCCACTTACATTGTTTGTGTATCAACACCTTAAACAAATGTTCAAGAACAAATTTTGTACTATCCTTACATTGAGTACATGTTATGGCATCACTACAAACAACTTTGTTGGTTGCTTTAATAAGTCTTTCCCGAACATGGAGTTTATGGGAAACGTTCCGGAATAGTCGTTTGTGCACTTTGATCGCCATCTCCACAACATACAGTAAGGATTCTGACGGAGCTAAGAGGCCACTTGAACTTGATATTTTAACATTTGAAAAGGATCTATTCAGTAACAACAGTTCTTTATTACTTTTAAGTTCGGACTGAAGGTTACACATTTTACTTAAACATTCATCGCACTTGTACTTCCTGTGGTATACATTCGCTATATAGCCAGCAAAGTACACAGTCGAGCACTGTTCAAGAGTAACCACTTGAAAGTCGTCGGCCGAAACTGTTACGTCTCTCTCGGTGTCTAGATCGTCTTCAGATGAAATGGAGGACTGTGGTGACAGCAAACGAGGGGAAGAAGTTACGCTTTCATCTGTTTTGGTTGCAGTACTTCCATCCCAAAGTCCACCCAGGTCTAAGAGGACATCGAAGTCGGGATCGTAGGAGGTGGTTCGAGGAGGCTCCAAGATGTGCTGCATGGTTAATAGACGCATCGTTCCTCGTAGAATTCTAACAGTTGGGTTCCAGTTCCACCCACCACGTTGCCTCACAGAAGAAAATAGATTCTCCAGTGGGTCTTGGTTGAGTCTGGAGGTTAATATGTATTTGCAACCTTCAGATGATAGAATTTCGAATAGTCCTTTTATCGTAATGATAAACCCGTCAAAGCAAGGTGGCCGTTGAACCTTAGCGTTTAACTTCTTTAACTCAGCGAACATGCTCAATGATCTCGACAAAATGTTTTTTACATGTTCATTTGAGTTGCTTAAGGCACACGCATCAGGATTTTTCGAGTTGTAAACTCTACTATTCATGGCATCAAATAAAGAATTTATTTCATTTATGAACAACGCCGTGTCCATTGCTGTACTGCTCTTTAGTTGACCAGTTTCAGTGACAGTCTTAAGAGCAGCTGCTGTTGTGTGACTAAATAATTGCGCCGCAAGCGGAACAGACAGTTTTTGAAAAGGATTCGGCCAAATGTGTGATGGTGTGAGCTGAGGGGCTGCTCTTATGGTGTTTTTACTGTCTATTTCAAATAACTTTCTAATGTCAAAGAAGGAAATAGTGCGTCCAGAATAAAAAAAGTCGTGTGTGAGTAAGTTGTTCCTGAGAGATTTTAATAGGTGAGGTGCATCATATACAGCTACAACCTTTTCTCCTCTATTTGTGAAAAAGTATGGTCTATCAACTGATACACCTAACGCCTTGTACGCCTTGACATTAGTTGTAGACTGATCACATACTATTGCCTTAACAATGAGACCTGCATCTGTTAGGTAGGAAATACAGTCATCCACCATCATTTTAGTGTGACTTCCCATCAAACCCTTATGAGAAACAAAATAACCAACAGGAAGTTTCCACTGATAATACAGTCCTCTGACCATAAACACGGTTGCTTCCTTAGCAATAGTCTTCTGACGACCAAGGCTCCCGATGTCTTCATACCCCTCAATTAGATCGTACTGTGTTGAGTATTCCAGACACTGTTTTATGGCCATTTCATCAAACATTACTACACAAGCCTTTTCCATTGTCGTCATACTTGTTGTTTTCAGTTTGATTTTTTCAAATAGCGGCTTGTTGAATCCAGTTCTAAAGCACTTTTTTTCAGATAACCACGATCTGACTGTGCATTCTGCAGGTAAAATAAACAGTTTTCGGAGGTAAACATACATGGAGGGAGATCGTAGGTAGAGTGTGATGGAAAATCGTTTTTCTTCCACATTCCATGGAGTTTTTTTCCTGTGGCTCTGCATTTTGAAAAGAATTTCTGCTTCTTTAGATTTAAATTTCAATCCACTTATTGATTTGTAAGTTGATTTCAAAAGCTGTCTTTTCAACTTTGATATTTTTGCCCTTTTGGACGCCAAGTTCTTTGATTGAGATTTTATTTTAAACATTAGTTTACTTTTCAAAGGGGTTTGAAAGAGTGATTTTCTCACTTTAACCGGTCGTTGTCTTTCTGGTGAAGCAGTTTCAACCCACTCATTAACTGATTTTTCTATACTGAAGCAGGCTGATGAAGTACTTACAGTCGGGGATCGGTCTTCCACAGTAGCTTTCCCAGGGTACCTTCTGGGGGACCCAGCAGCACGGGTGACTCGGGGCGATGGGGAGGGTTGTGGTTGTGATGATGTACTCGCAGTGGAGGCGTCCTCCCTTGCAGCCGAGTACTGGATTGGAAGGGCTCCATGCATCAGTCGACCACTGGGAAGAATATCACGTGGACGGAAGTGTTTTTCACAAAGAACTTTCCTTTTCAGAGATGTAGGAGATAGGCCAATAAGATCAGGGTTACCTAAAAATGTAAAAAAAAAATAGACAACTTATCTTGACTGGCATTCTCTACAGTTCGGTAGTGGTCTTGGTCAACGTAAACCCAGTGGTAAGGTCCGTGTCCCAACCCGGTTATTGTTCAGTTGACCTGGGACGCGGCTGATCGTCCCTTATTAACCACTCTCACTCGACTGAGATTTTATTACGAAAAATAGTATTCGTTATCGTTTCCGAAAAAAGAAAAGTGATAATATGTATAATTATCTCTACAGTTGCTCTACAGAAATTTGAATACAAAAAATAGTATATTTGTTATTGTAAACCAGAAAGAAATGTAATATTTTGTATTGTAAATAAATTTACAGTTATTTTTGCTCAATTTTATGTGTATTGGACGAAGTTTCCTTCTATTACTTTAAAGAATATGTAACAAGAAAATCGTTAAGACTTTGACTTTTTTTCGTGTTGGGTCAATTCAACAATTTTTTCAGATGAACCAAATTACATTTTTAGTTCAAAATTTATAATAGTCTATGGCTCATTCCCAGCAACAGTGATGTGAAATGACTCGCTGGTTCTCTGAACAACAATGCTTGGGACACAGGCCGGTCCTCTAGGCACGCGTAACATGGTTACGTGAATTACGTCTTAGAGGCCTAATTGTCCACTGATTCAAGGGCAACAAAAAATTATTTTTGTGCACGAAAATCTCTACAATAGCAACAATTTTTACCTTTATTAATATATGTTGATAAATAAGGGATATATGGAATTTCATTTATTTCCAATAAGAATAACATGGAAACGATGTACTGTATTTACCTCTCAATAACAATAACCCCCTTAAATAGATGGAGATATGGTAATGACTGAAGCTAGTAAAATGTGTTTAAAGCTGAATTCAGTGATGAAAAAATACCCCCGTTGCAGCACACCTGCACACTCAACGAATTTCAAATGCAAAAAAAAAACTATTTCAATCCAACATAGTGAGATATAACTTGTTTTTGTAATAGTCCAGGCAACGAAAGGTTATAGAGGGAATTGCATGGATCACAATTTTTGAATTTGTAACTTTGTTTGGACTAGTTAGGAGTAAAACATATCAAAAGTCCCCGCCCTTAGCCCTTCAGCCGGCTGGGCTGGAAGGTCCTAAAAGTACAATTTTTTGGTTTTTCCTAAATATCTTGAAAACTATCAACTTTTAGTATTCCCTATTAAATTTGAAAATTAAAGAAAATTAAATTTCCTGTAAGGAAAATATATAATATGTCTACTTTGGTCCAACCGTTTACAAGGTAAGCACTAATTTTATTAATATTAAAAAAATATCTCTTCCATAAGAAATACAAGTAAATTTGTGGGTAACTTAGATGCCCAATCGGGCAACAATTCTTTCACATAAAGGAAAATGAACAGCGTTCAGAAAATATTGACAAAATTTCCAGTAATTTGACACCTCAATCATAAAAATTTGTCTAAAATTAAGGCGTTGGCGAGCTCACAAAAAACGTTATTTTTCAAGGAATTATTACAAATTGTTGTAATTCCTTGAAAAATAACGTATTTTGTGAGCTCGCCAACGCCTTAATTTTAGACAAATTTTTATGATTGAGGTATCAAATTACTGGAAATTTTGCCAATATTTCCTGAATGCTGTTCATTTTCCTTTAGGTGAAAAGAACGTTGCCCAATTGGGCATCTATGTTACCCACAAATTTACATTTCTTATGGAAGGGATATTTTTTTAAATATTAACTAAATTTGTACGTACCTTGTAAACGGTTGGACCAAAGTAGACATATTATTTATTTTTCTTACAGGAAATGGCTAAGGGCGGGGACTTTTGATATATTTTACTCCTAACTAGTCCAAACAAAGTTACAAAGTCAAAAATTGTGATCCATGGAATTCCCTCTATACCTCTTTTTGAGCATTCATTGCCTGGACTATGAGCTCCATAAATATAACACGGGGAATAAATATGCAGGTTTGCTGCAACAGGTATGTTAAAACTGCATGGGTGGTTTTAATTCAACATTTAGTAGATCTTAACTAGAAGAAGCCATATACCAAATTTTATCAAGATATGTTTAGAAATAATTAAGATATAGACTTTTTTGATTTCCCATATACATTAATATAGGCCTACTAATATACCATCTGTCATCTAGATGAAACAACAAACCAAGTTTTACTAAGATATGTGGAAAAATAACCGAGATGTAGAACTTTAATTATTTCCCAACATTGGGAAAACGTACTGATTTGTTTACTACTTTCAATATCTCGGTAGCCAATGAACATAGAGCAATGATTCAAAATACTAATTTGTTTGTTTTCTTAGCTGAATACAATGGTTACAAAATAGGATTATTTTAATTTGTTCATATACAAAATTAAAAAAAAATCCTATTTTTGGAGGGGTTTATCCCTTGGGGGGGCTCCCTTCCCTTAGTCCGATCGGGCTGGTTTACTAACTCGTCCGAGTCATTACCACTTTATATGTCTGTACAAATATCATTAACATCTTACGGCCGCTATCGTGTTAACAGATATATATATATTTGTAATCATCATTATTTTATTTTACAATTATTTAAAAATAATGACACTTATTTCGGTAGTTATACTTATATAAAAAGCAAACCAATGACCTTAGCCCAAAACATCAATTAATTGAAAAAAATTTATGTATCAGGAAGATACGACGTATGACTGAATGATTGCTTATATTTAAGGTTAATTTAAGTTTTCATTCACCGTGATATTGGTATAATTACCGAAACACTTATCGTGATTTTTAAATAAAATAATTATAAGAGGGTGCTCAAGTTTATTATTATTACAAATATGTTTAGCTGCCTTAAGTTGTGAATTAAACAATATATATATACATATATAATAGTCTAAAAACCCCGATATTTCCATTTTTGTGGCAGCAAACCTACATACTCATTCCTTATGTCACTCTTATGGTAAATAAAAATGCTATACATGGAAAAATTGCAATAACTCAATTAATTGTGGTTAGATCTTAATAATATTTTTATGATTTTGTAGGAAATAGAATTGCGCAACTTTTTTATTTCATGTAAGATATTTGTAAAATTTACGGTTTTTAAGATATTAAGTTTTAAAATATAAAAATGGTCGCCATTTTGAAATGGTACAAAGTAGAAACTTGATACTCCGCACCAAAATAGGTCCTAATAGTCAGTGTATACGTACCAAGTTTGAAGTTGATATCTTCAGTAGTTCCAAAGTTATGCAAAATCATGTTAAAAACACATACAGACCGACGACGGATAACGGAGCATTTTAGGACCCATGTTGACGGAACTTTTTTCTTAGTTTTGATGTAAGTAACCATATCCCGAAGTCCTGAAGGGGTTTTTTACCAACACCCTGTATATAGACAAGGAAGAATAAGATATGTCTGTATTTCCTATGAGGTTAACAATAAGAAGTGAGTATGCAGGTTTGCTGTCATAACAATGTAAATGTGGGGAGTTTCAGACAACAATTAGGTAGATCTCTGCAAGATGAAGCCATATGTGAATTCTTGATTAAATATGATGAAAAAAAACTTAATTACCATTTCAATCAAATTATTTCCCCATAAGAATAACATTAGAAAATAAATACGCAAGTTTGCTGTCATAAGGGTAAAAAGGAGGACATTTTAAAAGCCATTAACCATTACCTCTCAGCTAGTCAAAGCAACATACCAAATTTGATTCAAATGTCTTCAAAAATAATCAAAGTGTAAATTTTAATTTTTTCAAATTTAAGTAATTTTTAATACCTTATGATATTTTGAGTTTTGACAAAAATAAACCTCATATTAAGTATACTTGAATTGATATTTCTTTGTTCTCCATATAATTCTTAAACATTTATTTGGTAAAGTTGCAAGCCAAACACTTGAACGGTTACAATATGAAGGGCTGTAAATAAACGACAAATTTTTTTGGTTCTTTAGTTTTAAGGAAAAACTTGATTTTTAGACAACTTTTTCTCAGTCCTACTCAACATGTTTGCATAAAATAATTATGAAACCTCTTTAAAATTTAGGTTTTATCACAATATTGTGTCTACTTCCCATTCTAGCCGTCAAAATGTTCAATAGGTACATTGAAAACTGAAAAAACCCTTTTCACTCATAAATTGAAAACGAATAAGTTTAGGACTAATGTTTATGGGACATTTTTTCTAGTTTTGACCCATAGAACCATATCCTGAAGTTTTTTAGGATTATCGTGAAACACCCCGTATAACAACTCGAACAAATGGTATTTTTTGCTTCTAGGGACCCCAAAATGAAAAGTTAACATGTTTCCGGGCTTAGGTCTTATCATGAGACTTACGGTAATGGTTTATTCCTTTGAAGAAATTCGCTAATAATCTAAAATAGACCTACAACATGTGAAAATGTGGAACATTACCTGCTCTCTGGATCCATAAATGACCGTTGGTTGTCGGTATAGTGAAGAGCTTCAAGCCTTTAATCTTGAATCTACTGTTGTTACAGTACCTATAAGAACAACGTGAATCCGGCATATTGATAAAAATTTCGGCTGTTTTAAAATTTCAAACCAGGTGTTTTTTTTAAATTTTAATCACTACATTACTGTAATAAGAATGCACGAACAATAAAAACACACTTGAATATAGTAACTGTTGGCCTACAAGTAGCAAACTTTTAATTATTAATAAAAACTTTCGCTAGTCACATTTGGCAATAAGAAACGATGCCTTCCATTCAGCGATGAACGAACTATTGTGTTGGTCAGAAAACGAGTCGCGGGCGAAGGCATGATGCAGTGTTAGTATTAGGACATAGATAAAGACATGTTTATCTGATAAGGTGACGTTGAGGGAAGCTTCGCCCGATTTGGCAACAGCGCGGGCCTTATCCTGCCGTTGCGGGAGCGAATCGTCAGATACTCGACGCCTACGCTCTCTGTGAGCGCTTCCTGGAACTTAGCTTTAGCAGTCTGGATAGATTCCTTAGTCTGTGGTGTGACGTACGAGTACCATACCTTACATCATACTACCAAGGAAAAATATATTTTTAAATCATAACGTGCTGTTCCTTGCATAAACTAATACGTTTCCAATTCTTCAAACCTAGCCTGTAATAATGAACAAACATTTTGCTACTGCCACCAGTGCTGCCACTACATTCTTCTGAAGTAACCAAATAAACATGCATTAAACGTTGGTTTACTGCAATCAGCTCATTGTTTTGATTAAACAATCAGCTGACTTCCGTTATTTCCATTTCCTAGTACACAGTAAACTTACTGTGCAGCGATCGAAAAAGAGTAACTTTCTAGCCAAGAGTAAGGCACAGAAAACAGATGATTCTGTGTAGTATGATGTAATAGCTATTTGTGTATTTAGAACGCAAAGTATGTCTTTGCCGCTCGAGAAATATTTCGAGAGCGGCAATGGATATTTGTGCTCGTAATACATACAAGATTTTTCCTACCACCATTATTTAAACAGTTTAACTTATTAACTAACCTGTAACCTGTTCATTGAGGTTATGTTTGCTTATTCAAATGGAACGAACCGAAAGTTGAGATAGAAACGGTGACAATGAAATCAGCTGATTTAGAACAAGGCTAAACTAGAAACTACAATACGGTGAGTGTCATAGGATTTCTAACCAATAGAAAGGTCTGTGGTGTTTGACGTCATAGTTATCTCTCGTTTGCCACCTTAACCTATTCTACATTTCAATTAACCCTGATTTAGGGAGCGGCAATGAAATAAAATCGGGAATGAACCGTTTTGCGTACTGTTTACAGGTGCAATGTGACTATTTCCATGCAGTGGTAGGAAAATATTTTACAATGGTTTAACCAGCGACGACATAGTACAGATCCAGGAGTCCAGTTGGCAGTCGGTGACGGTGGCGGCGGTGGACGCCTCATCACGTGATCACGTCCAGCTCTCTGATTGGCCCGCCCCACGTCCGTCACGACACGGACGTGCCCTCATCACATCCACCGACCGACGGGACGTCACATACGACGGACGTAAAGCGGCTCGACTTTCGGGGGAAATTTGGGAGAAGCCTCTTACCGAATTGAGGGTCAGTGGAAGCTTTCACCGTTGCCCTTTTTTGTTGCTTGAATGATTAATTGTGTTGGGATCTTATTTCAGCGTGGAGGGAAGTTTTGTCGGTTTAACGGATTAATTTAGAGTTACATATTAGAGGATCGAGAACCTTTAAATACAATTTGCACCTGATAAGACTGGCCCATCTCAATGTCTTTTTCCACTCTAACTCTGAAAAGCTGTAAGATTACTTAAATACATCTTTGTTGCCATTCCGTGACCAAGGAAACATAAGCTTCATAGAAACTTAGCCCATAATACCCCATATTAAATATTTCCAAATTTCAGATACATTTTTTTATTACAACTATACAACAAATTTAACTATATCCCTAAATATTGTTTTATTTGAAATCTCCAGAACCAAGTTGCTCTGGAGATTTCGAATAAAAAATAATAAAAATAAGCTATAGGAGAAATATTTATACAAATATACAAACAACCAAAAAACAAATAGGCTAAATAAAAAAACATCGCTCATTTTAAGTTATAGGATTCACATCTCACAATTTGTTTGGGAGTGAGTTCAAAAGAGGGGCTTGGAAGAGTTTTTCAAATGAACCAAAAGCTATAAATTGATGTTATGCTTATTGTTGCCGATGCTGCCTTACATGCATCATATGAGAAACCCTACAAAATTTGTCATTGTGCCATGAATTATAGATTCTGCTACCGAGAAGGCCAATGGGATTTGGGCCGTTACCATTCAATGGACAATAGACATTCAAAATACTAAAATCTATTATGTAAATATATAGAAACATTTTCTTATCTGACATGACCAATGCATGTAATCTTGTCACTTTTGGTTGAATAAAGGAGTTATTGAGTTATTGAGTTACATTTGAAGTACGACATTGGAATTTGTTGAATAACGAGGGACTGTAACATTCCTCACTCATGTGTTGATTTTCTTTTTCTTACGACATCCTTGATTGTTCATGATATGTTCAGTTCCTCAGCAAATCGAGCATTCTTGAAGCGGCATGAAATTAAGAGTTTAAAAATGTCTTAAACAGCCGATTCCTCTTATTATGTTGAAATAATCACTTTAAATAATTTCAGAGCTCACAATTTCATGCTGCCTAGTTTAAAAATATTTTTCACAACGCTCATCCTCTCCGTCAACCCAACCCTTTCTCGCCATCGCCACTTCCACCCGATCGTGTATTCCGACCGCATTGATCTCCCGCCAAAAACCTCGATCGTCGATTGCCGCCTTCCTGCTTTCACAACTTCCGTTTACTATCGCATCATAGGAACCATCAGTGGAGAGAATTCTCAAGCCGACAATCGTAGTGGAGATATTTCATTATTGACGGTCCCAGGGCACCAGCACGTTCCGCCCTCGAGCAGACACAAAGCCTCTGGTCATCGCCATCGCTACGTGACGGCATTGTCCTGATTGAATCCCTCCCAGCGACCACATAGTAGAAATAGACAGAGCATATCTATCTTACTTGCATCACTGCAAATATAGCCTGGGCCGCCATATTGTCTAGGTATAGAAACATAAAACGACGCCTAAAACCGCGTAATCTGACAGTGCTCATGTTTCAAATAACTCGTTGTTTATAACAATTAGCATTGAGGCTTGAGGTTGAAATTTTGCAAGTGAAGAGTCTTTTAGTTTTGAACAGTAATAGTATAAATCAAATTTCCAAAATATTTTTTTCCATTAAAAAAAATTATAAAAAGACATAGGTTTTTATTCAACTTTAAAACATGACATTAAAAAAGTAGTCAGCTACTACTTTTGTATTTTTTGGTCAGGTAAAATAAAAAAAATTAAATTAAATAATAAAATTTAATTTTTTTTAATAAAATTAGTGCTTACCTTGTAAATGGTTGGACCAAAGTAGACATATTATATACTTTTCTTACAGGAAATTTTTTAATTTTAAAATTCAATAGGGAACCACGAAAAGTTGATAGTTTTCAAGATATAAAAAAAACAAAAAAATTGTACCTTCAGACCCCTTTTCCTCCCCCCGCTCAAGGGCTACGGACGGGGACTTTTAATATGTTCACCTCCTAACTAGTCCAAAACAAAACTGCAAAGTCAAAAATTGTGTTCCATGCAATTCCCTCTATACCTTTTTTTGAGCATTCGTTGCCTGGACTAAATCCCACAATCTCCAGTTGAGACCGGTGACCTGAATCGCCTGAATTGCCTACATGAATTGCCTGAATTACCTGAATCGCCACAGCGCCTAGTGCGAGCGCACACGTTAAATTGACTATTTGCGAAGAACACGAGCGGATAAACATCTGCGCCGTCTGAATTCTCAATTGGTGCAGATACTATCTGTAATAGGCCTCGGCCGCTAGATGTAGCACCAAGAGCGAACTAATTTCCTTACACCTGTTTAATTGCACTAATTACGCGCTAGAAACGCGTGGATGTGAAAGGAATGGGGGTAGCTGGTTGATGGAGAAAGACCGGATATTGGGATGGAGTTTGTCGTGAGAAACTGAAACGAAGCAATAGGATTTAAACGTACCGTATTGATGGTTTGAAGATTTATATTCTAGCGATTATTACCGTACGTCAAAAATACCCCCGTTGCAGCAGACCTGCATACTCAGCGAATTTCAAATGCAAAATAACATATTTTAATCCAATATAGCGAGATTCGACATGTTTTGGTAAGCTCCATAAGAATAACATGGGGAATGAGTATGCAGGTTTGCTGCTACAGGTATATTAAAACTGGCTGGTTACAATTCAATATTTAGTAGATCTGAACTAGAAGAAGCTATTTACCAAGTTTTATCAAGATATGTTGACAAATAAGCGAGATATAGAATTTTACTTATTTCCCATAAGGTTAACATTTGGGACAACGTACTGTGTTTACCACTTTCAATATCTTGGCAACCAATGGACATAGAGCAATGATTCAAATTACCAAATTGTTTGTTTTTTCGAGCCTAATTCAATGGTGCCAACAAAAATTCGATAAAATTTATTTTTCTATATAAAAAACTCAAAAAACACATTTTTGGGGGGTTTATCCCCCTTTACCCCCCCTTCCAATGGTCCGATCGGGCTGGTTTACGAACTCGTCCGAATAATGACTACTTTACACGTCTGTGCCAAATTTCATTCCAATCGGACCATTTTTGCGAGCGCTATCGTGCTCACAGACACACACACACACACACACACATATATATATATATATATATATATATATATATATATATATAATTTTGAACGAATTGTGTTTTTGGCTTCTGGGGGCCCCAAAACGAAAATTTATAGTGGTCCCGGGCTTAGATCTTACCATGAGACCTACGGTAATAGCTTCTTCACCATAGGGGAAATTCGCTAATACCATACACAGTTTTATTGAACGCTAAAATCTGTTAGTTCTGGCTCATAAATGTGTACTATAATGTTTATTTCTGAAAAAAGCGACTTTATTGAAAAGAACTACTCAGATTTTACCTACAAGTAAACCTTGATGTCTTTTCACGGTGAATAATAACATATTGTACGATGGGTTTTATAGAAAAATATGTCTGATATTGTAAGAATCGGTGCTTGAAGGGATTTAGATAGCAGTTTTGTCTGATCCATCGCAATCTCCAAGAACATAGGCTTTTAAAACTTCTTTAACGTATAATTATCTTCATTGTTCATCACATCACAACATCACCTACGTCATCATTTACACACATTGTTTATCATCATCATCATCATCATCGTCGTCGTCGTCGTCGTCGTCGTCGTCGTTGTCATAGTCAAGGTCATCGTCATCCTTATCCTCATCGTCATCATCATCATCATCATCATCATCATCATTATATCATAATGTTGCTCATTTACATCAATTTCTGGATGAGTTTCAATAGCGTCAGCGTGCAATAGCTTATAAATAGAGAGTGATTGAAGTTAAAACTAAAGATAAAATTAAAGTATGAAAGTTTAAAGTTTATTTGACTTTGCCTAGAGGAACTTTAGTAGTCTCTAGTTCCCTATAGTCTCTCGAGTCTCTACACCTTGGCCATACGTCATCACATGTTAATAATATATAGCGCTAACGTCGCTGACATACATTATATACATGACAAACAGGTTACATAGTTTATTTATGTCGCCTACAGAAGGGAAATTTCAATTTTATTTCAAAAGCTTTTAAACATTTCTTCTAGTATTTAAGTGGAGCCTGTTGAAAGTAACCGGAATTTACCCATTGCAGTTAAACACGGTAAATGTGAGAGTAGGTTTCATATCACATCCATTTCATGATTTTCAGTGGATCTGGGTGTCTGTTTTATGATTTTTCTCTGGCTACAATATGTATGACTTATTGCTTATGACTTATATGACTTATTGCTGTCATTATTTCTGAAATTTGAAATCTGTAGAACTGAAATGAATATTATAAATTTAAATAGCATTGTTTTTGTGCAATTTTTAAATTGAAATATTTATCAAGAATGCAGTCATGCAAAAAGTCAAACACAATCAAGTGTTCGTAGGAAAAGCCAGGTGATCAAGTCAATCACGTGGGTATCTAATAATACTTTTAATTCAAAAATGTCTATAAAATATCGGAAATTAATTACTGATTGATCATATTATACTATTTCAACACCGAATTAACAAACAATTGTCTTAAAATATCTTCCATATTCTGCCCAACGCAAGTTTTACATGGCATTAAAAATTCATCCATATATTTCCTCCACAGTGAACTAATAATTTATTCACTAATAGACCACGCCGATAAAGCATCGATTTTACGTGATATGTTCATAATTACAGCGGTGAATTACGAAAGAGTTAAAACTCGTCCGTCGTTGCCCCTGAATTTCCGATAAGCGAGAACGAAGCGTACGGAAAACAGAACGATAAACACGGAAACCTAGCTAATTGAATGGATGATTTGTGAAGTTCATTATAAACGTGGGTTTTAATCTCACTTTGAAATGTCGGGACTCTGGCAATCGGCAGTTTTGCCAACTATAAATTTTAGAATCGTTCGCGATACGGGCAATAAAACACCACTCGGCGCGGTATCGACGAGTACTGGTCGAATCGCGGGTAAAATGGGGGACTAATGACAATTTCACTGTTGGGCGCTCTTGCTGAAACTTGACGAGAGTGAACGAACGTTAGCGCATATCTGTGTTTATCCCTGTATTAATTGATTCTGTAATGCGTTTTTTTTTGCCCGTTTTTTTTTGAGGCGCCAAGTTTGTTGGACTGTTTTACCGCCCAAATTGCACTAAGATCAAAATAATTGCCGATTTTATATAATCTTTGGACCCAAAGATTTGACACTAGCCTAATTATTTTTTATATCAGCCCAATTTGGTGACATAACGGCCCAACAAATTTGATACCGCTCGTAAAAAAACGGATACGAAAAAATGCATTTGGTTGCCAATCTGTACTTCTTCGACAGTGGCTTTACCGATAAAAAGTTTGAAACTGTAAAATTTAGAATGGAAATATGAAATGTGTTAAGATATTGTGTTTGTTTTACTCGTGATTTAAAGGGTTGTATGACTACACGACTGAATGCGACCTGACCCCACTGGGGGCCAATAAACAAATCTGCAGGGCTACGACAGCACGACGGTGCCGAATCTAATTAGCGGCTCAGTCGTATAGACGTAGTCTGCACCGAGCCCCCAGCCGCTAATCCCCCCGCGGCTACCTGCGAGGCTGTCTTGAAGAAAATGTTATCCATGCCATAACTGAGTTTCTAGTTAGAAAATATTTACTCCTTTAAAATCACTTCACATAATTGTTTATGTGTAAATCATAAATGTAAATTGTCATTTTATGATTATAGTTACGTTACCACAGCGGATTTTTATACTAACTAAGAAATTAGACGTATATAATACTTTTCTCAACATTTTTACCTTCATTTGATTACACTGAAAACAAAGAAATGACTGCACAATACTATTGTGTATAATTAAATACACCGTGATATCTACAGTATCTATATACTATCAAACTATTGTTTTTATTTTTTACCTAACCTAACCTAACCTAACCAAACCAAACCAAACCTAACCTAACCTAACCTAACCTAACCTAACCTAACCTAACCTAACCTAACCTAACCTCAAGGTTTACCCCAATCAAGCCGTGCAGACTGCGACTACACGACGGTGTACCCTCGCAGCTGCACCACAGTCGTGTAGTCGTAGCCCTGCAAACCAGGTAAACCGATAGCCCTTGTCAGTTTTATTGCACAGTCGTGTTGTCGCTTTACCGATTTAAAGGTACTTGTTAAGATGTATTATATTTTCCTCCACCTTTTTTAGTCTCTGGAATAGAATACTAAAGTACTAGTTAATACTCCATTGGACTTACTTTTTCTCCTAGGGGACTAAAAGAACTGTATCTACTTTTTCTCCCATAGGACTAAAAGTGATCTCATAAAAAATACATAGGAAGAAATCCGGCAACGTCGTGATGGACAATGAGAAAATATGGCAACACTGTCGACTTTTAGTTGTGTACTCTAAATTTAATCTAAGAACTTCAGTGTTTCAACTTAAGAACACAAAACACAAAACCGTATGCGTTCAACAGGCAATGACATTTTGCTTGAATTAAGTTGGTAACACTGAATACTAAACATAATTTAATTATCTAGAGTTTCTTGTTGTCAACAAGTCGAACTAAATACTAGTGGATCCGAGCGCACGGAATCGTGCGCTACTCTAGCAGAGCGTTAATTCAAATGGCGACAAATTTAAAACACAATCATGCTAACACGATCCGTCTTGAGGGTTATGTTTACACAAATTAAAAAATAACAGCAATTAAATTATCCAGCTGATCAAAATGTAAACAATTATGTTCTTCATAAGGATAACATGGGAACTTTAAAAGCCAATGGGGCAGAGCCCAAGGGACTTTTTCAAAAATGTAAGGCCAGTTTGCAAATCTACGCGACACGCTCTTACCAATGAGCCGTCAATGATCAAAATCGGTTAAGAAATGACGGAGGAGTTCATAAGACAAATTTCGTGTTGGCGTATTAATTATATAGATACTTAATCGTGATTGTTTCTAACCTACAAATTTTGGGAGGTAATTCTTAGACTGTAGAAAAATTAGTGTGTTTAAAAGAATAGTGTGAAAGTGTGAATAAAGTGGCTGTATATAGCCTAAATACCTTAGGTTATTTATTTATATGTGATTATAATCCAGTTTAATGGAGCGAAGGATCATATGAAGGTAAATTCATATTGTTATAGGTTATTGTTACTGATGCAGGTGGAGGAAACTTTTTGTTTCCATCAGGGAACTAAAGTACTTGATGCTACAAACAAAAACAAAAAAGTACAAATTACTATTATTTGGACAGGTATTAGTACCTGGTGGACCGAGCCTTGCTCGGTGTAATTTCATGTTTACCAGTTCATTCAGTTACTATAAAATATTTCAATGTTATAAAATTGATAAGAAACCTTTTTCATTGCTCCATGAACTCTTCATCCCATTCACTGTATTTTTCCTTGGTGGCTGTAGTGATTTCCACATGCAGCTGTTATGACTACTTCATTTGTTTACACTTTCCTTATTTATTTCCGTTGCTGTCATGGCAACTCATAAGGCCATTGTTAAACTTTTACAACTTTAAAATTCGTTTCATTTCGCTATTAGATTTTTCTGTCCAAGTAATCTGCATAAAACACGTTTTTGAGTCATAAATTACTTATTTCCAGACTATGAAGGAAATCCTCGGAGCCGTTTTTGAGATAATTGTGCAAACAAACAACTAAGAGCATGATAACATTACTCATATCAGAGTACAGGAATAGAATTTTGGTGAACTATTGTGTACACAATCGATAAATCGATCGATATCGATATATAATCGATGATATCGATATATCGTCCCGTTTCTACCGAGTATTCGCCCCGCTCTATTTCCCTAGTTGATATGTTCTCAACTGTGTGTCTAATCGATTCTCATCGAAATGTAAAGTAATGGGTTATTTCAGTTTTAAACAGCCATTAAAGGGTTTGTTTGATAACGAAACTGATTTGGGTCACTACTTGTGTTGAATGTCTTTGGGAATTGTAACATTTTAACACAGTCTTATACAGCAACTGTAATAAAAATTCAAGACACATTTATTATTCTGGAATTTTTACTTTATCTGATTGTTTGGAACACCAAATCGTTATTTTATTTAAGCGAATACCTCAGGTTACTAGAAATTATACCCTTCATGAATGCGTTTTAAAATCTGTGAGTAAGTAATACTGTATCCAAATAATACCGCACCATACAGCGATCTTCTCCACCTCAACACCATGAGGCCATCACGGCCTTCCTAGCTGGGCAAGTGTCATGGGCAAGTATGATCAGTTAACAAATGTCAAAACAGTTGTTATAATTTAATACAATTAAAAATATTACAATCACTTGATGTATGAAGTACGTAGGTCTTATTATTTGTAGTATATTAAATGAAATGCAGAACTTCGATGAATTTACCTCCCTTCAAATTGCTTTGAATCTTACAAACTAATTACTATAAAACAAAACTAAACCAGTAAAATATAAAGTCCGTGAAAAGCGATGTCCTAAAAATCTGCAAAGCATTTTTTGAAACGGAGTTTTTATATCTGTAAACTTATTTACTGACCTTACTAATATGCCCTAATTTTCCGTTGAAGTAACCAAACTTAATCAAAAAATTATATTTCAAAAAATATATACAAACAATTATATGTTTTTGGCAATAAAACACTGTCATAATAATCAAATTGAACAATACCACTCAATAACGGAATCAAACACAATTACTACACCGATCTAGTAAACTCCACAGAAACATTTCGCTCAATAACGCTCCACCAAACCCGGCGATTAAAGTCAATTCGATTTTCTCGGTAGTCCATTTTTCACAACCTCGGGAGGAGAGCGGGAGCTGGGAGACAATGTGTGGTGTTAATGCCTCCAGACCGACCATCCTTCAATGTCACCCCCCACCCCTCCCTCCCCTCCCGTGATTTAGAGTTGGCCGAATTTATCAGTATTAGGTTTTTCATATTATATGCTAAAGTAACTGATTTCCATGGAGTCAAACTGTGACAGCTAAATGCAGATTTTTCAAAACGATGAGGTCATTTCAAAAATTAGCGGTCCGCGTTTCTCTATTCATTTTTTTCAATCAACTCAAAATCATAAGAAATTAGAAAAACGAGTAAAGGGCGTTTTTGTAGAGGATAAAAATTCCAACCAAATGAGTATAAACATGTTCGGGAACTTTTGAAAAAAGCGGCCGATATTATTAATTTTATAAAAGTTGGTAAAATAACTTTTGACACCCCTGCCTTAGAGAATAGGTGTAAGATTTGATGTAAAATACATTCCCAAAGGGGTGAAGCTCTTTGATTGTAGTGAATAATAAAACATACGCATAGAATCCTGATGAAAATTCCAGTTATTTTATACATCAACCATCAAAATTGATCAAAATTGATTCACAATAAGGGTGTGGGTGAGCTCACTAAAAAGGCGTTTCTTATGAAATTTGTAAATTATGAAATTACCATAAGGAATAACTTTTTGAGACCCTACCCACGCCTTGATCGTGAACCAGTTTTGGTGATTGAGGTGCTAAATAACTGGAACTTTCATCAGGATTCTATAAATATAATTTATTATTCATTAAGTTGAAAGGGCTTCGACCCTTTGGGGATGTATTTTACATCAAATTTTACATGCACTCCTTATGGCAGGGGTATCCAAAATACGACATTTTATAAAGTTAATAATATCAACAGTTATTTTGAAAAATTCTCGTACATGTTTATCATCATAAGGAATAACTTTTTGAGACCTTACCCACGCCTTGATCGTGAACCAGTTTTGGTGATTGAGGTGCTAAATAACTGGAACTTTCATCAGGATTCTATAAATATAATTTATTATTCATTAAGATGAAAGGGCTTCGACCCTTTGGGGATGTATTTTACATCAAATTTAACATGCACTCCTTATGGCAGGGGTATCCAAAATACGACATTTTATAAAGTTAATAATATCAAAAGTTATTTTGAAAAATTCTCGTACACTGATTTTATAGGAAATGTTATCCTCTACAATAACGCCATCTACACTCTTTTCGTATCTCTTATGGGTTTTGCGTTGATTTAAAAAATGTGCAGAGAAACACAGACCAGAAATGTTTTTTTTCAAGAAGACGAACGTAGCACAGCAGGGATTTCCGGGCACTTTTGGGATTTTACCTAGGGATTTTACTTAATTTAACATCTGTGCGAAGTTTCAACTTGGTCAGGATTTGTTAGGTCGATTTTCCTAAAATTCCTTAACTATTAGTAGAGGCCTCTCGAAACGGTAAACTGAAAACCTATTATGAAACCTAATACAGATATTTGGATTTTAAACTAGTATTTCTTTGTAACCAATATGGAACTAAATAATATCTCAGGGTGTGCGAGTAGTGATTTTTGAAGTCGAGTCGAGTTTTGAAAAATACCCGCGAGTTTCTAGTTTTGTTTGAGTTGAGTTTTTTAAGATTACAATATAATAGTCATCATATTTCTACATAATCGTCATGCCAAAAATTATTATCATTAATCAAATACAAATTACTATTGAAAGGTAATTAAACTTAAAAGAGTTGCTGAACTAAGAGCAGATATAGAAATTAATAATACAAAAAAAGAAAGAAAACCTTTTAAGTAAACTCACAATAATTCTTGATTTGATATATTTTCTAAGCCCAACTTGTCTTTAGGCTTATCTGGGTTTTGAATTGAAATGAAAACACAGACCTTCTTTACCTGATTTAATTGAGTTACTCACACAGGTACATTTCAATTCATGTAATTGTAAACAAAAAATGAGTTTATTATTTATGGTTTCTAAAATATGAGAAAATCTTTTTTTTAATGGAAGGAATAATGAATAACCTCATACTATAGAAAATATAGAGTTATATAAAAATGAACTCTCTACTTCAAGTATAACAAACGAGGTTTTAGTTATGTTTATTAAAGATGGGATTAACCATTCGACACGAACTTTTGAGTATTTTGCAATAAGTTGAGTCAAGTCGAGTAGTGTACACTCGGCTCGAAAAAGGCTCGATTCTCGAGTACTCACACACCCCTAATAATATCACATCTAATATAGCACATCCCTTTTACACAAGACAATGTGTGGTGTTAATGCCACCAGACCGACCATACCTCAAAGTCACCCCCTCCCCCGCCCCTCCCTCCCCTCCGTGATAAATCTGTTCCCCTTATTTGCTTCCTAATCCGCCCCCCGTCTCCAATTACCTCGCTTCTGATAAAACTTTCAAAACTCACACCCTCGACCCGGAACCTATTTACTGTGGTGCGAGTTAATTTGATAGTGATCGAGAGAGGAACTGTTGTTTGCCGCTGTCTGCCTGGAGATAAATTCGTTCTGTGTACAATTGGATTGTGGGAGCGGTAAAGTTGGGAAAAGGTGTTTAGGTGTAGTTTGTAGGAGAGTATTATAGAAGTTTAAAAAATTTTACAGAAAACGTTAAATGTTAATATTGTCTTGGTGTAGGTGTACACACATTTTTCTCGTATATGAAGATAAACGCGGATTTAATTTTCAAAATTACAGTATGTATACCATAACTTGTTTGCATTAATATGCTATTTAACTATTTTATCCGTCCTTCGCACGGAATTGATAAATTACTGATAACGAAATAATGGTTGGTGAAAAATTTAAGAACTATAAAATCATCCCTGTAAATTAAATTTTGATTGAAGCTTTAAAGGCTCACGCGGCATAGCATGAAAGTATTTTAAGAACTGGATTGTGACTACATATAACTTTTCAAAGTAAATATAATTAATAGAGACATTATTGGGGGGGGGGGGGTTCTTCTCTTGCTCTCCTCTTCAGATGTTAAATCATAACTATTTTAAGTATAAATTGTATGGTAAATATTGAATGAAACCCCATCAAATTGTAAAAATAACTTAGCATTATAACCAAAGTATTGTTTTGTTGTCTGGACCACACTTATATAACTTGTTATTGTTTTCATCATGTACTCATATTTAAGTAAGTATCCAGAATAAATCGCCAAGATCAAATATGTTTGTTACGCATATTTCCTAAGAAATAAGTTGCAAACAGCCTTCATTTAAAACCACTGTCACTCGCTCCCACCAGATCATTCTCATTCTTATTCCTGTTCTGAAATCATTACTTCGGGTCAGTTACTTGTTTCATTATTATGTTTATCTACGACCATTGCAATAATCACCAATAACGAGATTACAACTAATGTCATAAAGAGGTCCACTATTAAATCAAATACAAACCAGTTGCATAAAGTTAACATTATGCAACTGGTGACACTTTATGATACAGGTTCTAGACCAATGGGAGCGCGGCATTTGACGAAATTATTGTCATAATGACAGTTACGCAATTCGCACATCAGCTGATTGTTGCATTACGATTCATGTTTGAGTTGACTTATCCCATCAGCTGATTGTTCCACAACGATTCATGGTCAGGTCTGCTTATGTGCCTAACCTCAAATTTGAGTTGACCTGTTCCATCATTAGTAAAAGTCATAACTTCGGGGAAAATGTTTTCGTATATTGTTGGTCGTAGATAAATTAGTGAACGCAACGATTATATTATGCTTTTAAGCCACTCGTGAGATATTTAGAACACTCGTTTCGCTCGTGTTCTAACTTACATCTCACTCGTGGCTTAAAGACATCCGTAATACAATCGTTGCATAAATTACTATTTAGGCTCGCTCGTCACCTTAGAGTTCTGCTTACATTTTCTCAATCATAAACTTTCTCTTACCTAACTTTTAAACCAATTCTAACTTAAATTAATTTGAGTGGCGATTTTTATCTGAAGACTGCATGACAGTGAATTATGTAAATGAACTTCATATTATTAATATACGGATTCAGTGATTACTCGTGTCTTTTTTGCTTCTTTTGACACTTATAAAAAGACGACCGCGCCGGTACTCGCTATTTACACATTCATTGCATATGACTTGTGATAATTAATACAAATTTCAATCGTATTGTCTAATACTATTTAATACTTACACAAGTATTAAACACAAAGTGCTTTCACACAAAGCTCACGATTCCCTCAACCTGAGGTGTTGGCGTCCTCGCCGCGCGTGCCGGCTTGTGTGTGGCCAGTTTTTGCCACGCCGCGCCGTGTGGTGCGAGGTGTGAGGTGTGTGGTCCCCTGATGTATTGCTGTCACCGACCGTTGTCCACTCCGGGGCTCCTGACTCCCTGACGACCGCCAATGTAGTGGGAGCAGCTCTACAGGACACTTCGTCGACTGCTGGACATTGGCTTCCAGAGAAATTGGCTTAGTTATTTGAGTAAATCGGTGATTTGAATTGAACAGTCATTTTTGAGTGAATGTAACAAATTTAACTTGTATTGTTCCTTACATACAAGTTTAGAATAAAATAGATGTCATAGAGTACATGTCCAAAAATAAAATTAACTTCCTGCACGCTTCAGGCTTTGTGATAAATAAAATTATTGATAAGTTACAATCAAGTGATCTTCCCAGTCACAATGAATCAGCACCATAATCAAGGCAGCGTGTTTATTTATCACAAATATAAGGTATTTAATAGATATTGTAAAGTGGTCAACCTTGACTATAGTCAAAGCCATTTCTAGTAACAAGGCCGCGGCGCTAGTAAATGGCAACATCGCGCCTAAGGGTTCAGCTGATTTGTTTGATCATACTCTCTTATGGCACTATTTTTTGTTAACTTGAAACCAGCTGGCTCTGTAAGGGTTTTTACATAGCCATTTCTAATAACAAGGCCGCGGCGCTGGTAAATGGCAACATCGCGCCAAAGGGTTCAGCGGATTTGTTTGACCTCACTGTCTTAAGGCGCTGTTTTGTTCACTTAGTGAAACAAGTTACAACAGTTTTAGTAACTTGACGATTATTGGCTATAGTCAAAGCCATCTCTAGTAACAAGGCCGCGGCGCTAGTAAATGGCAACATCGCGCCTAAGGGTTCAGCTGATTTGTTTGATCATACTCTCTTATGGCACTATTTTTTGTTAACTTGAAACCAGCTGGCTCTGTAAGGGTTTTTACATAGCCATTTCTAATAACAAGGCCGCGGCGCTGGTAAATGGCAACATCGCGCCAAAGGGTTCAGCGGATTTGTTTGACCTCACTGTCTTAAGGCGCTGTTTTGTTCACTTAGTGAAACAAGTTACAACAGTTTTAGTAACTTGACGATTATTGGCTATAGTCAAAGCCATCTCTAGTAACAAGGCCGCGGCGCTAGTAAATGGCAACATCGCGCCTAAGGGTTCAGCTGATTTGTTTGATCATACTCTCTTATGGCACTATTTTTTGTTAACTTGAAACCAGCTGGCTCTGTAAGGGTTTTTACATAGCCATTTCTAATAACAAGGCCGCGGCGCTAGTAAATGGCAACATCGCGCCAAAGGGTTCAGCGGATTTGTTTGACCATACTCTCTTATGGCCCATAAGAGAGTATGGTCAAACAAATCCGCTGAACCCTTTGGCGCGATGTTGCCATTTACTAGCGCCGCGGCCTTGTTATTAGAAATGGCTATGTAAAAACCCTTACAGAGCCAGCTGGTTTCAAAAAAATAGTGCCACAACTTATGGCACTACTTTTTTGATAACTTGAAACCAGCTGGCTCTGTTAGGGTTTTTACATAGCCATTTCTAGTATCAAGGCCGCGGCGCTAGTAAATGGCAACATCGCACCCAAGGTTTCAGCTGATTTTTTTGACCTCACTGTCTTAAGGCGCTGTTTTGTTCACTTAGTGAAACAAGTTACAACAGTTTTAGTAACTTGACGATTATTGGCTATAGTCAAAGCCATCTCTAGGACAAGGCCGCGGCGCTAGTAAATGGCAACATCGCGCCAAAGGGTTCAGTGGATTTGTTTATCCTTACTCTCTTATGGCACTATTCTTTGTTAACTTGAAACCAGCTGGCTCTGTAAGGGTTTTTACATAGCCATTCCTAGTAACAAGGCCGTGGTGCTAGTAAATGGCAACATCGCGCCAAAGGGTTCAGTGGATTTGTTTGTCCATACTGTCTTATGGCACTATTTTTTGATAACTTGAAACCAGCTGGCTCTTTAAGGGTTTTTACAAAGCCATTTCTAGTAACAAGGCACTCATAATTTTATATCAGTTATTTAAATACCATTTATTTGTTTTAACATTCATTTTTAACAGTTAAAACTACCTAATCATATATTTAATTTCGTAAGGCGATTCTTTGCGTCAAAATTGTGAACGTCTGGTAAGTCGTAGAAAGATGGGAGAGGGCTCAAATTAAAGGTCTCTATTCCGAGATGGCGGGAAAAATACTGAAATTGCTTGAAATTCACCAGAAAACGAGAAATAACGTAAAATATCTGCCATTTAAAAAGCATTGGGATCTAAAAACGTCTGTTTTGTTGACATTCAAACATGTGGTGCTGATGCTTGATTCAAAGCCATATGATAGATGTTGACTATGGGGTTTTTTTCAAAAGGCAGCTAACTATGTTCAATGTAGGCCTACTATAACAAATAAATATTTTAATTTTAAGATTTCAGACTTTATAATTACGCGTTTGAGTATATATTTACAATATAAAATTATAAAGAGTTAAGTGTTTCTTTTACGTTATAACGATGCCGATTTAATGCCAAATGATCGATATAAATATATTATGTAAGCGAAATTTTTGCGCCGAAATTATGGGCATTTGGCAAGTCACAGGCCTTGCACTTACAAGATAATGGGAAAGGGCTCAAATAGAAGGTCTTGGTGCCAGGGACTGAGGAAAAATACAAACATGTCTTTGATTTTATCAAGAAATAAGATATTACGTTAAATATCTGCCATTTAAAATCATTGTAATCTAAAAACGTCTAACAGTGTAGATCAGCTGAGTGTAACATCAGCTTTAAATTTGATTCCACCAAAAAGGTTCACCTTTAAATTTGGCCAATCAAAAGTATATTCAATCTTGAATCTACCAAGACAAAGCAGTATTTATTCACGGGCAACCATAAAAAAAGTGTTTAACGCAGGGTACCAGAGGTGGAGTGTGGAGTCGTTAACGGGAGGCCATTTTCGGATTTAATCCTTATTTATTTATTTATTTATTTGCTTAGTGTGTACAATGTAGCCTCAAACGGAGAATTCCATAACAAGTACCCTTTAACTGTCCAATATAATATTCTTTTGAACTAGGTGGAGGCTATAGACATTTGTTTACATTTTTGAGTTAACTTAAATGTCACGACTTTCTTTGGCAAATAAATTAAGTTTCACAGTCTGTGGTTAACCTTAAGAATTGTTTTAAACCATGTCCATATTTTTAATAATTGTAAACGATGTGAACTGAGTTGTTTTGAGAACGACATCCATAGCGCCATTGTTTCAAAAATTTAGCCGTTTACTACTGAAGTAGGCTAACGCCCTTTCTTAAAATTCTGATACGCACTAGCAAATGTCAAAGTATAATTAACATTTCACTTTACACATTTAATTCCGCCAAACAGTTACCGAGTTGTGAGTGTGAAGGAAACATTAAATATATATTTTATTAAGCATTTGTATTTTATTTATAGGGGCTTTTGCCCCTACAAGCCACTAGTCATATATTTAAATTCGTAAGGCGATTCTTTGCGTCAAAATTGTAGGCGTCTGGCAAGTAGTAGAAAGATGGGAGAGGACTCAAATGAAAGGTCTCTATCCCGTGATGGCGGGAAAAATAATGAAATTTCTTGAAATTAACCAGAAAACGAGAAATAACGTAAAATATCTGCCATTAAAAATGCATTGGGATCCAAAAAAACGTCTGCTTTGTTTACATAAAACATGTGATGCTGATACTTGATTGAAAACCATGTGGTAGGCTAGATATCAATATCAGCAGATTCAGTTTGCTATGAAGGAATTTTGTACTATAATAAACTAGGATTGTTTGAATTTTCCTTTATTAGGGGCTTTTAGCCCCTTCAAGCCACTAGCTTAATATAAAATACTTTGTTGTTTTTTCCTGGCATCTTCTGATCCGATACCGATACCGATACCGATACTCACGGTAATCGATACTTTGGATCCGATAATATCGGGGTATCGATACTTTCTTTCAATACTGATTCGATACCGAATATCGGATCGAAGTCGGTATCGGAACGTGCCTAGTTGCATTACACCGCCACAGTAGCACCGGGGCGGACGGATCTTTGAACTCACCGGCCAAGGAGCTGCGGTCGGGTTTGTTTAGCGGTCTTTTGATGTGGGCACAAAAACGCTCAAACGCTCAAGACCTCGGCGCACGTGCACTTCAAACAGGGCGTCTGCCGTCTGCTGCCGTTAAACTACGACACATAAACTGGTCGCAATCGTAGATAGTCGCTGCTCCCAACCCGGATTCGGATCATCACTCGATGTTATGATATGATCGTAAATTCACAAAGCAGAGTCTGTTTTAATCGGGGTCTTTCAGCTTTGTGGGTAGCTGAAAGGTTAATTTTGGATTATTGGCTGTTTTATGGCGGTGTAAAATTCGTTTGCAGGGCACGTTGTGTTTGGAGCATTGGTTTTTTTTGGAGTCAAAGATTTTGAGCTTGGAGGAGTCCTAGGTTTTTTATTCAATGTTGGTTTAGAAAAATTGTAAATAACTTGGAGGCCTTCTTGGGATGTTTGACAACCAATAAACTGTATTCTTTCATAAGACAATCAATCAATTTGTCCTCGAAAGGTATGCCGAGTTTTTACGAATTTAATGAATAATTCCTAGACTCCTATCTTCACGGAAGCCTACAACCTTCACAGAGGCCTACAACCAATGAATGTTTGTCACATTGCTCACGTCATAATCTCTTGCCAATTCTAGAGAGATAAATCTGCCGACAGAGTTACTAAAAAGCCAGATCCTCCAATATTTGTCCAAACGCCAAGACACTGTTACTTTGACCACCCAAAATTCTCGAATTTTAATGAAAAAGTCAAATGTCCATTCTACCTCTAATTAAAATAGCTATTAAAACAACTCACGAATTTAAAGATTTCTTACAATTTGGTTCACAAGGCGCGAGTACTACAAACCTAGCTGCTTTTACGATGGAAACAGAGAAAAGAGCCAAGGTTTTGCGTCTACTAACTGGTTTCGGTTCGCAGAAGATAGAAGATGTGGCAGGGACGAATGGTCTCGAGGTTGGGCAACAGAGAAAGTTCGGCCTCTGAAATGTCATCCAGTCGGTCGAAGCGGCGATCGTTGCAAACAACAGATGCTAATGTGAACAGCAGGCAGCAGCTTGTCATGCGAGTCTCCTGCTAGGGATGAGGCTGACAATTTCAAAAATCTATTTTTCCTACCACTGCATGGAAATAATCGCATTGCCACACCTGTAAACAGTACGCAAAAGGGTTCATTTCCGCTTTCATTTCATTCTCGCTAAATCAGGGTTACTTATTACGTTAAGGTGGCACACAAGAGAGATAGCTATGACGCCAAACACCAATGACCAGATTCTAGTGGTCAGAAATCCCAAGACACTCCGTATTCTAAATAAATTCAATAGTTGCCTTGCTCTAAATCAGCTGATTTCACAGTCGACGTTTCTATACACTAACTTCCGGTTCCTTCAAATAAAATAAGCAAACATAACCTCAATGAACTTATGTGTACAGGTTAGTTAATAAGTTAAACTGTTTAAATAATGGTGGTAGGAAAAATATTGTGTGTATTACGAGCACAAATTAATCATTGCCGCTCTCGAAATGTTTGGCCGCACGAAGCGTCGATCGGCCATAGAAAATGCAATAGTGACGAACTTGGGAGTTGAAAATAATATGTGGGTATGGATTAGATTTTCAGTCACGAGGGAGGTTTCTAGAAATTCAAGCTAGAAACTGCTCAGAATCGGCGGCAATTGGGGTAAGGGGGGGGGGGGGGGTAAAATTTTCTGTGAGGGCTCTTTTGGGCTCTTATGCCGGACTTTAGTGTGAGGATTTATGCCATGGAGCAACTAAATAAGTGCCGCTTGGGCAGTCTAGTTTTATGGTATTCTTGCTGACGGCGAATATTAGGATATGGTGCCCTATATAACGAAGCAGATTCTTTAAGGGGGCGGTCTACCTTGACAGAAAAATCTGCGTCACAGAGCGAAATGACATTGTAAAGATAGGGCTAAAGCGCGCTGAAGTACGCTTGCAGACGTTTCGTATCTGGACGACAAAAGCTTTATTTTTTAAGATTTAATAAAATTGAGAGAGGGTTCACGTTCTTCAGAATATTTTATAGGTCTCTACAATTTTTATATTTCATAAAGCGTTTCAGTCGTTAGTTATGAGACTTTAAAATCTAACAAAAAACTACCTTTTTTGAAAGATTTACACAATTCCTAAAAATAAACGGGGATAAAATCAAAAATTCTAAAATTATAGCAACCTACAAAAACATATCCTTTTTAAAATGACCCCAAAATATTGGAAATCATATGAAAATCCAGCTATCAATGAATAAGATACAAAACCCTGTTTTAGCGCTCGGAAATTGAGGTAGACCGCCCCCTTAAAGGAACCGGACATTAAACAAGTCGTTGCATGTTTTATTTTACAAATGTTTTCTTCAATCTTTTAATAATTTTTAAGATTAAACTGTAAGGCGAAGAATATAAAAAAAATTTAGTTTGAGTTCAAATTTATTGCTTAGCAACTGCCCGCAGGTTGAAAATATTCGTTCTGGGACAGAGAATAATAAAAAAATACGATGGAAACGTGATAAAAGTTTTTTTTACAATAGAAACTATAATTAATAAATATTATAGTTTCTATAGATACCACAAATTGAGCATGGAGGACTTTACATTTTGTAAAAACGCGTTAAGTAATTTATATAATTAAGATATATAAAAATAATTTGAACCCGAAGAACTAAAAGCCTATATAGGAGAGTCCAGTCGCGAAAAAGACTACTTCTTGTCGGGAGGAATGAGGACGCGTTGATTTCATTTAGCTTACTAATAAATGTTATACAGAAGATTACATTTTTCGTGACTGGACCTCTGCTTCATGAAACAGTTTCTCATAAGATAAGGAAACGAAATAAAATTCACTTAAGGTATGTATAGTATTATTTAGATTTGTTAAATTGCGTTGTGTTTAATATTTAAACAGGCTAACGCCATTGTAGTTAAAAGTTATTCATATAACAAATTTTTAAATGGTGAAATTGAACATAGTAACATAGTTATACCCAATGACCAAATGTAACACCCAAGACCCTTCAAAATTTACCAAAAATGAATGGTCGTATTAATATCAACCATTATTTTTATTTCCTTTTATGGCTATTTCTTGTTTATTTTTTTAGAAATTCCTTAACACTCTAATTGAGATAATTTCAGAATTACATTGGTTTATCCAATTATATCAACTTGACTCGCCTATGACAAAAAAATAATTAAAAATATCCTATCAAAATTGTCTTCTTTTTTCATGTAGGCCTACTTTTATCTCTTTTGCCTATGCACCCAGCACAGTGACTCGATCTGCAAAGAAATATTTCCCTTATACAGACATTATTCCCTGTAATAAAATATCAAACATAGTCAAAACACTCTAAACTAAGTAAATTATTTATTTTTACATTTATACGATTATATTCATTTCATTGATGTAGCTTATCAATATGCTTATAGCAGTAGTCTCAACATGTTTTATATTATAAAAATGTCAAAGAGTTTTTCATACAACCATAGATATACGTGTTATATGTATATGTAGACAATCCCGCTCTTTGACTGTATAAAAGATGCACACTATGGACTATATAGCAGTACAACAACTGTATAGCTGAGTGAAAAACTGCAATTTTTTTTACATTTTAATCCCTTTACCTTCACTCTAGTCAATGGTGTCGGTAATCCGTACTACTTCAAAAAGAATCTTCCCTCAATTTTTAAGGCTTTTAGGCCAAAAACACCGCTGGCAACAGGGTACTTGAGCCTCTCGACCCTCCAGAGTGTCGCTTGAGTGGAGTGAGGTGGCGCCGGCGCCGGCGCCGCGCCGTGTCACAAGCTATCACAGCTATCACAGCCACGCGCGTGTTATCACTGACTGTAGCCAGTCCCCTCACGCCGCCCTTTGATGCTCCGACACTCCCCAATAATCAGTTTTGTCCGCCACTCATCGTTAGGATGCTATCCAGCATCGGAGAAGTGTACAGGCCGCTGGAAATGTCGTGGCTATCCAGCATCGGAAAAGGGTTCAGTGCTACTGCAACCAGTGCTGCCACTACAATCCTCTAAAGTAACCTATAAACATTTGCGTTGAACGTCGTCGGTTTGCTGCAATCAGGTGTTTACTTTTGTTTCCAAATAATCGTATTTGTTACGATTGGGTTTGAGTTTTCATTAATAATAGACCCCAAACCATAAAACATTTTAAAATTAATTTAAAAATCGCAAACCAGATAGAAGGCCTATATTATATATTTTTCAAAAAACATATTCGTATATTATATGAATATTTTAAAAGCGGTTTATTTGTATCCCATTTTTGTAATAGTTTAATAAAGTTATTTTCTCAAATTGTTATAATATTTTTTTTCATTTTTAAATAAATTGTTAAAAAGGTCCAGAGTTTAGAAGATTCACTTTATCATTTAGTAATACTTTTCACTGAAACGTTTTAGTGTTAATAAAGGTAACTTCAACACTGTTGAAATCCGTCGACGGTGTCACTGTCTCGCTTGAACGAGGACCTAGCAGTTCTCAGCAGTATACTTAGTAATAGTGCTGAAGATAACAAACCTCCGAGACCTTTGTCCACGTTCAAGTGAGACAGTGACGCCGTCGACGGATACCAACAGTGTTGAAGTTTGTATGATCGGCGCACGGACAACTCCACAACATTCTTTGGATTTTATAAAGTAAATTAAAATATTATAAAATTGGAAATATTTTAATTAAGAACTTTATTAGTTATTAGCGTTCATTCTCATACTCTAATCTACCGGACGACGAGTCTTCGACTCGCGAGGCAAACTTCCAACGTTGAAAGTTGGAACCCTATAACCCTGTAAAGTTTGATATTTCTTGGCCACCTCTCGGACAATAACTAGCGAATAAGCAGTTAGGCCCGAGAAGAGACAACAATGATCCTGGGCAATCCACTTATAAATACGCAAAATCATCCTGAACACGCGAGAACTGAATTTTCAAAATCTTTATTTAAATTAAAAACCAAGAAATATAATTACAAACTGTTACAGGCAATTTCGAATTTCTTAGTAGCAGACATACAATATGAAAATATTCATAATGACTCGACAAAACAAGGTATTTTACAATTTTTTTAGCGAACAATTTATCACGACCTATTATAATACAACTTGATATATCCTAGCGCCCCAGTGGATTTTTCATGAACTATACGTCGATGGGCATGCCACCCTCACATTGCATACTACATTGCCACCAGCAAGGGGCCGGCGCCGGCGGCGCCGCCGCGCCGCATCTTGAAACGGTCTATAATTTGTTTTAGCTGTGGAATGATTTTGATTTCATATTGTTTTTCGTTACTATCTGTAAACCAAAAACAGTTTCTCTACAAATAGAAGTACAGGTTACTGGAAATAATGGAAAAAGACAACTCGTTTTGTTTGAGATGTTTTTTTAAAATTCAATGAGCAGATTTTATCTCAAACGCAACTCGAGATACATAATAAATATGCCCTTTCATAGAACTGATTCCATTTTTATTTTTTAATTAAAATCGCATTAATTTATTAAAGAATAACCGACATTTTACCGGATATATAACAACAATTACCACCAAACGAGTTGCACGAGTAAAATAAAACTCCACAAACTAACTTACCGACTTCTGTACAATTTGAAGGCTCATTTCTAGTGTTGCTCGCGCCAAGAGATAGGCAGATAGGCTTATCAGGGCTTAAAAGCGCCGACAATAGGGTTTGAAAGCGCCATGTGCCGGACCATGTGCCATGTGCCTCTATTCCTAGCCAGCACCTGATCCGAGGCTTATCGCTCTTGAGTAAACGCTTAAAACGCTTCATCGCCAGATTTTATTGCTCCTTTACGCTTTAACAGACCTCGTTTTTCTCCCGTTAGACTCGCTTTGTTCGCATTTCTTAATAAGGTTAAGAGTAAATTATTCGCATCTGGATGAAAATCTGTGTTCAGTTTTTTAGGTGTCGCCATTGACTGAATGGTGTCACCTTCAAAAGCTTATACGCATGGGTTAGTAATACTTTGTAATCTTACACGACGTAAAACGAAAATAAAGCCATGAAAACCTAATTTTTATTTACCCTTCTATACAAATTTTAACTGGATATTCCAAGCATAAGATCGACTCAATGTTTATAAAACTTGTGATTGTGCTGTTCAAATAAGACTTACCTGGCTTAAGCAACAACGGAAGTCGAAAGCACGATCATTTGCAGCCGTAAAAAGCAATTAAATAAATCATTGCATAATGTTGGATTTATTTAATCGATTAACCGAAAAGTTTCAATCTTCTTTACTCACACATAGAGGCTCAAAATTAATTGAGTGATGGTTCTAAAACTTTCGAAAATTATAACTTTACTAATTACTATAGAAACGCCCAATGAATTTCAAATAAAATCAATATATTATCACAGTCTAAGAAAATAATCTCCTGGGCAAAACCGAGATTATCAGCTAGTAGCAAATATTAAATCAATAAATAATCGGCAAAACTGAGTGGGAACTAGGGTAATAAATAAAACTTAAACCTTTGAATAAAATAAAACTGAAATCTTTGAATAAAGTCAATGCTTAAAAGCTAACAATCATAAGTGTTAAGTAATATATTTCATTCATAATTCATCTTCTGCATAAGTAACAAGGCTACAAGACCGCGCCACTATCATCACGATCATCACACTCATCCTTCACTCATATTCAGGGTAACGTCCTCCATTAACAAAAAGGAGGACCTGTCTCAAAAAGAATGATTAAGAATGAATGATTAAGAAAAAAGTAAGTTCCACATATCAAAAGGCTAACGTCCTAATTCCTTACTTTAAAGGTCCTAGAGGTGGTCTGTTGACTAGGATGAATTTAAATCCTTATCACTCACACTGACAGAATTTTTTGTGACTGTAGACTCCAGTAACAATAAAATCATGCATGGTATGTGTGCCTTAAACCAGCACGTTTCACGTATAAAATTGAGCTGAAATATTTTTAGGTACAGTTAGATTTTTTTAACTAGAAGCTGTTAAGACGAGGTGGAATATCTTTGGCAATGCACTTTTTTTGATTAAAGTAAAATCATGTGTTTCTGTTTATCTTGTAATGCATTTGTTTACAATCCAAAAAATAAACAACAATATGAAATGGCTTAGAATATTGTTTACTCAATCGTTAATTGGAATCCACCTGATCAAGGGGTGAAGTATTTGGGAATTCTGTTGGATACAAAACTAAATTTCAATCTTCACGTAAATTCCAAATTAAGTCAAGCATACTCCCGGCTTTCTATCCTTTATCCACTCATCAACAGAAATTCAACACTTCAGTCATCTTATGCAATTTTAGTATATAAAACCATCCTCAGACCTCTTATTTTGTACGCCTGTCCAGTATGGGGACTTTTAATTTCATCCAGCAAGATGACGAAAATTCAAGCTTTTCAAAATAAAGTATTATGAATAGCTCTAAATTCTCCGTGGTTCGTTCGAAATTCACAACTACATCGTGAAGTCAGACTGGACACTTATCCCGGCATACATTAATACATCAACACAGAAGTTCTCCCTTCGATTGGAAAATGTTCCTGGTGCTGAGCATTTTGGAATCGGCCAGCCACTGCAAAATAGGAGGTTGAAACCAAGACTTTTTCAAGATATAATTCATTGACACTTATCAAAGTTCACTATTAAATTATATAAACAACTCTCAGGTTAAAGGGAGTCTCCTAACGGAACGACCCCGATATGCGACTCAGTATGTTAATTATTTTTAATATTGTTATAACTTCTGTGTAAAACATTGCATGTTGATCCGGAATAAAGTTTGTTAAAAATATAGAATATTGTTTGTTTTGATTAAACCCAACCTCAATATTTGACAGGTAGAAACACGTGATTATATTACAAACAAAGAAGTTCATCACCAAAGATATTCCTCCTCGTCTTGACTGCTTCTAGTTAAAAAAATCTAACTGTACGTTTTGAGTTTCAAAATGACGTTAAATCCCTCAAAGTGCATAATGAATGTAGCAAAGAACCATCTTATCGAGTTGTGCACAATTTCAAACAAATAAATCACCAACCCGACTTCTCACATCCTCTAAAACCCTAAAAGTCGTCTAATTTCATACACCCGATTGTAAAGACAATGATTCGCAACAGACTGAATCAAACAGTCCCCCCAACTGGGGTGGAGGCAATTGTTGCTTAATCCTCCAATAATGACAATGGGGAGCCCAGGAGCCCACCCCCGGTCGTACATCACGCTGTAACAACTTGAGGGTCCGACCCCAGACCCTCGTCGATTGAATTCCCAACAAGACGTAGCTACAACATGTCACTCATTTTCATAATCGATCGTTGCTGTATTTGCCCGTGAGGGGCTTGGGGATGTGTTATTGCAGTGATGTCGTGTCCAAGACGAGGGGGTGGTTAGTGAGGGGGGTTGGTAGGATATGCATTGCGGTTTGTAATTTTCATTGCGATTGGGACGTGATGGACGGTAAATAATCTGTTTTGTGATCATTATTTAATTTTTTTACTTTTCCTTTCGCTTCTAGTGTTTAGTTCTAATGTGTAGTTTAAACGCTTGAACGCTATTCGAGAATATGGATGAAATTGTGACTCCAATACTCCTATATCCAAGGATTTGCCAGAGAGTTAAAAAATTTATATTCACTTTTTCTAATCAAAGTTTCTTTGTATTATTTTTCGTATTTTTAGCGAATTTCTCCTATAGGGAAGAAGCTATTACCGTAGGTCTCATGGTAAGACCTAAGCCCCGACAATGATAACTTTTCGTTTTGCAACCCCTCAGAAGCAAAGATCACCATTCGTTCGAATTTTTACATATATATATATATATATATATATATATATATATATATATATATATATATATATATATATGTGTGTGTGTGTGTGTGTGTGTGTGTGTGTGTGTGTGTGTCTGTTAGCACGATAGCGGCCGTAAAAATGGTCCGATCTTGATGAAATTTGGTACAGACATGTAAAGTGGTAATCGATTGGACGAGTTCGTGAACCAGCCCGATCGGACCACCGGAAGGGGGGGTACAGGGGGGTAAACCCCCTCAAAAATGGGTTTTTTGAGAGTTTTACATAGAAAAATAAAATTTCTCAAATTTTTGTTGGCACCAAAGAAATCAGCTCAAAAAAATAAACAATTTAGTATCTTGAATCACTGCTCTATGTCCATTGGTTACCGAGATATTGAAAGTGGTAAACACAGTACGTTGTCCCAATGTTAACCTTATGGGAAATAAGTAAAATTCTATATCTCGTTTATTTCTCAACATATCTTGAAAAAACTTGGTAAATGGCCTCTTCTAGTTCAGATCTACTAAATATTGAATTAAAACCAACCAGTTTAAACATACCTGTAGCAGCAAACCTGCATACTCATTCCCCATGTTAATCTTATGGAGCTTACAAAAACATGTCAAATCTCGCTAAGTTAGATTAAAATATATTGTTCAATAAAATAAGGCTTACCTTACGATCCAAAAATGTTTTTTGGGAGACCTAGGTTTCAGCGTCTCTTTTTGGATCGTAAGGTAAGCCTTATTTTATTGAACAATGTCAAATAACGATCCAGAGGCTATGAACCCTAATAATAAAATATATTGTTTTGCATTTGAAATTCGCTGAGTATGCAGGTCTGCTGCAACGGGGGTATTTAATTTTATCGCCTTTTGAAATGTTTTCTAAGTTCAGTTTCGACAATATAAGCCATCTGAAACCTCATTCAAACATGAAATCAGAGGATTTTAATTAAAGTTTACTTTCCAAGTTTTACATTTTTAGCTTATATCTGATGAAAGTCTCTTAGAAAAACTCATTCTTAAACTCACAAGTTCCAGTCCGGTGATTTCCAAAACTCTCATGATCCTAAAATCAATTCCAAAACAGACATGTTCCAAATTTTTTATCAATTTTTTATCATGTTAACGTGAAATATTGCTATTTTCACTGTTTTAATGAAATCCTACCATAGTTTTCCATAAAATCCAACTCTCAGTTATAACAGTTTGGTATTGGAAATACGTTAGGCTGGTTTTTCTCAATTTTCCAAAATTTACGATTTGGAAACATGAGCACATTGATTCTAACCCCCAAGGTCATCCATCATTCAAGGGCGGAGTCTGGTAATAGTCTGATTGTGGAAATCCAACATCAGTCGAGGACGTCGAGGTGGTTGGCGAATTTATCGGCCTCAGGGACCCGCGGATATTTTCAATTTGCGCCCATTAGGGAAGCCGCGATCACCGAATTTGGAGCAGTTAGCATACGTTAGTCACGTGTAATCCTGTCGCTGGTCATTGGTCATTATCAGCTGGTCATTAGCGCTGGTCATTGGTCATTAGCGGCGATGGCGATGGGGGGCGTGGCAGTCCAGTCTGTGGCCACTGACGTCACTGCTGAGGCTGTTTTGTCAGATGTTTGCCCATCAGTAATGCTGGTGGGCCATTTGTGTTTAGATCCTTTAAAACTCACTGTTTGAATATTTTATTTTCTGAAATTTCCTTATAACATGAGAGCAATAAGTAATAAAATACAAATAAAAAACGGAGATTTTAAAGAAGTTAATTTTCGGCCCATCGCTTTCTTACAGGTTTTATGTAAAGTTTCTGAAGAATCCAGAATTGGTCTAGTTCCTTGAGTGAAATTAGTTTTTTATAAGAATAAATTTGTTTTAGGAAAGGAATGAGTTTTTTCGGCCGCGATAATTTATCTTATTATAAAAGCACATTTTAATGTACGTTCAATTATATTATTTGATTGAAAGGGTTAATTTTTTATTTAATAATTTACTAGCTGATAACCCCGGCTTTGCCCGGGAGATTATTTTCTTTTTGTCGTATACTTAAGTTTCTTAGTGCTGCATTCTGATAGTAATAGTAACCATATTAGCTATTTCAAATGGTAACCATAGCAACTATTCAAAGAACTTCCAAAATCCTTGAGATGGGTCTCTTTCGGACGATCCTGTGCCTAAGCCCTTGAATATATAAAAACCAAACCACCATAGTGCACATAATGAAATTCCAAGCTTTAATTTGACACAAAGATCAAGTGTCTATGGCATGGCCAGTTGGAAATCAAGTACGAACGTAAGAGCTTTCGCCAGTTGATATTCTTTTTTAATCGCCCAGACTCGCAAACAGCTCCGACGCGAAGTACAACACACAACACACAGCGAAGTGCGGAGTGTACGAAACTGTAACAATCACCCGAGTGGCGGAGTACCGGGTAACCTCACCCACGTACCGCTCCCGCCCGCCCCGCTGCAGCCGCACTCACTCATTACGATTATCAATGCTGCAAGAAAATATTTTGCTGCAACTGCAATTGCAATTAATGTTAAATACATGTCTACATAATTAATGAAATGCAACGACAAAAGATTCCATAGAGAATTTCAATATGCCGCTAATCTAAAGCGAGGAGGTTGTAATGATAGTCAACATTATTTTTGCGATGAACCATTGAATTCACTTTAATTTGTAATCCCAATGATAGTAAGTGAATCGATAGTTTAGTTTGGTGTTTTTGTTTTAGTCACATTTGTAATAAGATACTAGCAGTTGCCGTTCTCTTTTGCACTAGAGAACCATGAGTTGCAATGTTCAACCAAGAGTTTTTTTACGAAATAAAAATGTCTGCAACATAATTTTGTAATGTATCAGCTGTTTTTTTGTTTTTTCCATTTTAGAACGTATTTCCACATTCTTCTAGCAGTATTCAGTATCTATACTTATTTAATACGCGAGCAGTTTTTTTGTTACAAAGACTCCTCCTAAACTACTGAACCGATTTTCATGTTTTGGGTGTCATTGGAAAGAGCTTGGCGTGAAGTTTTGCAGGAAATAAAATTTAAAAAGGTTTGACCAAAGGGAAGAGCCCTAGGCGCCCTTAAAGTTTCGTATAAGTCCATAAGATTTAACATGGGAATAGAAATTTCAAATAAAGCAGCTGATTGGAGCAAACAAAGTTTTTCAGCAAAGCCATATGTTGTTAATGGAACTGAAACCATTGCATATAGAGCTGGGGGCATTTCAGTTGATGGAAGAGGTAAATAAATAAACTATTATCCTAATACATACTTAAGGTCAGAATTCAGTTTTAAAAACATTTATTTTGAATCACATGTGTGAAGATCTTAATATTTACATATGTTTATATTCCAAAGAAAAATACTAAAGGGAGACATAAATTCTTATGTACAAATTCTGTATATATAAATATAAATAAAAGAAAAAAAACGGACTTAACATTGATTATAACTAGATTTGTTGAACCATTTTAGTTCGGTTTGAGATTAAGACGGGTCATACACTACTTAGGGCCGTGAAACATGGACATCTCCTTAAAGATGACTGAGTATCCACAAAAAAATTTATTTTAAAAATGCTTTTGTAAAAAGTTTCAGTATACACTGAGAAAAATATCCTAGCGGAAAAGCAGAGTTTTTGCCCCAAATCTAGAATCTGTACTCGCAATACGTAAATAAGGACTTGGCTCACGTACAGGAGTGTTGTGTCTGGACCCAGCTCAATGACTCGGCAGAGTTTTGGGCATTAGTACAGACGCAGGACTCGCAGTCCTTCTTTAAGAACTATTTTTCTGCAATTACGCTCGAACTGCCGTATTTGCAAATAATCAGGGAATTTACCGTGATTTTAAGGAAAAAACATTAGAGTGACGTCATGGATGGTTTGTATACGTCACAAAACACGTCATAAGTTTATCCATGATTTCTTTCTGCATGCAGCCCACTGCATTTACGGTAGGTGTATGGATGAGAACTTCAAATTATTTCCATGTGATTTGGTAAAAACAGTTAGTCTTTACCTTGTTTTAGTTCGCACTCTCATCAAATGTTTTATTTGAATCGAATAAATTTTTTTACCAAATCTGGATCGATTTTAGGTCCGTTGTGTTGTTAGTTTTATATTTGGGATTGAAAATTTACTAATGTGATACAAGTTTGAATAATAACATTTGGTTTCAATAATACATATTTTATTTATTTTTTTTGTAGTTTTACTTACTGTAGTACCATTGATAGTAAATACATATAAAGTAAATGGTAGTGAAACGACAAAAAAGAATATCAAATTTCCAATTTTTCAGAGAAAAAGCTTAGATTATTGAAGAAAAGCAAATCGTTTTATTTGTCAGCAGTTACTTTTGTTAAATATTGTTTTATTTTTAAATAGTTGCAAGGACACATTGATCAGTTTTAGACCTAAGATTAATTTTATCTGCCCACAGTTTACACGAAAAAATTACCAAGAAAAGTAATTGCACTGTTTAAGATTTTAATAACTCAGGTATTTTTTAGCAAAGTATTAAATAAGATGAATTGTAAGAAATAGAATGCAGGTCGAGTATAACCTTGCAGTGATTTGCTGCCACTTTTAAATGTATCAAATAAATATGTCAGGGTAATAAATTGTAACTATTAATGGTGTAAATACCTTGTACTGTCAAAGTGATCCTTTGTAGTCTCATATTATGGGCTACGACAGTTTCAATCTCAGAGAGATCTTCCTCAGGCGATGGAAATCAAATTTCATTCCAGTGGAAGTCGTCAAGAAGTATTTTAATACTTCCCATCACCACATCATGGCACATACCCACGTAACACAAACGGACAGATGCACACAACGAACAAACATTACTTTTTATAAAAATTTCCGATACCGGGAAACACCTACGATACCTGGTACTCTAGGCTCTATCACGCAATAAATTGTCACTGTAGAGAAGTACCATTAGGCGTAAAACTACACTTATCAATTCTTTTGATGCTATTCAACAACTACACTCGTCAACAGGCAGCCGTAACGCAGTGGATATAGCAGTCTTCACCTGAACATACGAGTCAAGAAACATCGGGCGTGGTTAGAACTTGTATGGGTGACCGCTAGAAGAACCCAGACATCTTTTACTGATTTTAAATAAAAAATACCGGTAAATGCAGAGACTAGGCAAGTCAGTGCATAGAAATCGGTTGTATTTTACGAGAATAGGAATGTACATTCTGTGATAAACTGTGGTAAAGGCAAAATGAATCGCAGGATATTCTGAGAAAAGTCTCTGCAATTACGAGAGGCAACTCTGATCGGCAGGACTTACAACCGACAGTAATGACGTCATAGCCAGTGACGTCATAACTATGTAGGCAAACTAAGTCCTGATTTTCCGTGTGGCGGCCTCACTGCCGGAGCATTGAGCCGGGTCCAGATTGCAGTGGGTAACCCGCGCACCCTTATTTACGTGTATTTTCCACGTATTTCAGGACAAAATTTTTCTCAGTGTAGGAAGTTCAACCATATAATTAATAGAATAGTTCTAGAATACTGAACCATAATTATTTTTATTTTGAAATCAATACATTACAATTGCTCGATTTCGAGCAACAGGTTTACTAGTTTGTCAATATTTTCTGAAGGCGAAAAAAAATTCCAAACAGTTTCGAGTTTTTATCCTTCTAATCGCAAAAACTTTGATTTTGACTAAAGTAAATATGTGTGACGAAGGTTAATTGTTTGACTCTAACATCGAGCCGCTATACGCTAACATTCACGGAAACAAGCCGGTTAAGGAAGGACACCGAATTCCGACGGCAAAGTGAATCAGTCATACAAAATGTGTCTGTACACATTCTGTACAGACATTAAAACACATTCTGTTCTGCATTAAATATCTGTATATTTAAAATGTTCTTGGAAAACAAGGGCGAAGATCTAGCCTAAACCTCCATGTCCCATACGCCATGGTGAGCTCGGCAAACCTCGATCTACCTTGCTCTTACAAGGCATAATGCCTCGACGAGAGTGTACTGCCGACGTTATACTCCCAAAACAAGCCATATTTTTTTATCTGTTCAGCCCAGAAGTCCTGTGGGATGCGCATGCGCAGTGAAGATTTCCCCTACCGCGAGTCTCAGTACAGTCAAATTTTGAAATAACTCATCTGTCAACACATATCATTCTTTGTTTGCAACAATATTTGTAATGTTGTCATAAGCCATGTGGGATTTTAAGTTGACTATTCACAACCAATGAATGAAAAACAGTGGTGGGGGTATTATCCATATCTCTCGCACTTCCACTCCTACAAGACTTCCTGGCTGAATAGATCTTGTACCAAATAATATTTAACTTGAAATTAATTTGGAACTTAAGAGTTTTTGTCAGTTGATATTCTTTTTTTAATTGCCCAGACCCTCAAACAGCTCGACGTACAACACACAACACACAGCGAAGTGCGGAGTGTAGGAAACTGTAACAATCACCCCGAGTGTCGGAGTACCGGGTAACCTCACCCACGTACCGCTCCCGCCCGCCCTGCCGCGCCGCCACAGCCGCCGCAGCACTCACTCATTACCGATTATCAATGCTGCCGGGGCAGTAGTTGCAGGGTAATTTGGGCACAATAATTAATCGGTTGGCGGCACTGTTGCACTGTTTCCCACGCGGAGGTGTTGTCACCCGACTTGTAATCTCGGCGCCGCCGCGACGTGACTGGGAGTCGGCTTTTTGCGGAGTGAATGGACCATGGACGTGCGGGCCGCTAACTCGCGGGTCGCGCCTTTCGTCGCGGATCCGAGTCCGCGGATCCGGCTCCAGCTCGGCGCGGATCCAGTTCTTCCACGATCTCGGTCCGCGGAGACTTTGGCAGAGTATAACGTTTAAATTTTTTTGTTTCGTATCTTAAGCACATGTTTAAGGTGACCAGATTTTGGGACTGCCAAAACGGGACGCCGACCTCCGGGGGGTGTGGGGAGTATAAATAAACAACAACAACTGCCATTGGTTGTTGGGCTATTAATTAACAATCCTGTCTAAGGAACATGCCAACCTTAGTCAGTAACAAGGCTACAAGATCGCGCCACTATCATCACGATCATCACACTCATCCTTCACTCATATTCAGGGTAACGCCCTCAATGAGGTACCTGTCTTATTAAAGTGATTAAGTGATTAAGTATAGAATACCCCCCCCCCCCCCAAAAAAAAGAGAGGGGAGTCCGGGGGTCCTCCCCCGGAAAATGATTTTGGAGCGTTTTTAGGCTCTTTCAGATTGAAAATATGTGCTAGACTCTAGTTCATCTTTACCATTAATTTTAAGTTACTAGGAAACTACAAAAGAACTGAAAAAATGTATTAAGAGTTTTTTACATTAAAACGTATTTCCATACCCCCCAAAAAACGAGGGGGGTCCTGGGGTCCTCCCTCGGAAAATTTTTAATAATTAGGAGCATTTTGGTGGGTTTTTAGACATTTTCAGATTGAAAATATGTGCTGTACTCTAGTTCATCTTAACCATTAATTTTAAGTTGACGTACTACAAAACTAAAAAAGAACTGAAAATTTTATGAGTTTTGTACGCATTAAAACGTATTTTTAAAATATTTTTCTTACCATTAACGGAAAAACGGAACAAATGGGTGTCCCGAGAGAGTTCGTCAGGACAACGGGACACGCCGCTAAAAAACGGGACGTCTGGTCACCTCATACATGTCTCACAAAATACCTAGGCAAATATCATAACTTTCTCCGAAGTATCTACATTAAATTAGGTGCATTGTTGATGGTGCATTTAAATATCAAGTAAAAATAAGCAGGCTAACCGTAAACACTTAAATGTCCTTCTCGGTCCAAGTACAAAATCCAGTTTTAAATATATAAAGTGTTTTAGATCAATCTTCAAATAATATATTGATATTTCAATATTCTTAACATTTAAATATGCATCAATAGTTAGTTAGAAAATCCCACCTCCAGAACACCTCCTGAGTTATGTGTGTTCATTTTTAAGCTTTCTATTAAAAAATATATTCAGGAAATTAAGATAATTACAGTTTGTTGGTCTTGGTTTCAACAGGAAATATACTTTTCCTTGCGAGAATATATAATTTTCTTTTGTCTTTCAAAAACGTAAATATTTTAAGATATCAAAATCATAATATAGGTATTGATTACAGTACTCTAACTTTTCCTAGCCCTGCATCCTGTGGTTTAACTTTGTAGCTATTTCAAATCTTGATCATCTGTTTTGTTATAAACAAATGTCTATTGGAAAAAGTTCACAGGATACCACAGATAGTAGCATTTTCGCTGGAATTTCAAAAGCCTCCTGTGTGAAGGCTTTTCATGGGATTTTCCAAACTCGCAAAAGGCACATCTAGAGAGAAATATTTTTAATTTGACACCGAATATGTATAGAAGAATTAATTTCTAGAGCTCGATATGCTCTGTACAAAGTCCCATAAATTATTTTAATAATACTGATAGCCAGTTTTTAATTTAAAACGTTGAAAAGTAGGCTATAGCTCTGAGGTTATAACATATACCTCATAGCATCTACTGTATTGTAGTTAAAGGAAGACCAGAAGGTCCGAGCGATGGTGAGGGACCTCTGTGCCCTATGACACGCGGGCACGCATCTCATACAAGAGATTAATTTCCATTTTGGATTGGCCGGCTTGCAGTGAGGTGGGGGGAAGACTCTTCGATGCTATCAACAATGACAAGCGCATTCTTTCGAGCCTCAAACCAAAATCTCCAAGATATATTGATTTTTAGTCTTTCCCACAGCGTTTACATATCCCTCGTAATCACGAGATTTGTTAGTTGATTGTGAGCACACATGAGTCATGCTTTAGTTAGATGTTAACACAGTAGAGTTGTTTTGCGCATAATACCGTATTTAATGCTGCTTTTGATTTCTTTCTGTTTGGGATATCATAATGGACTAGATTACGAAATGAAAGTGCTTATTAGGAGATGTCTTGTAAACAACACAAACTCCTTTTCATAGAGTAGTTTGATAATGTCTTGGTGGTACATTTACAATCATTAATATGGTAACAGAAAGTTAATTCTGTTATGGAAAGTAGTAATAACCTGTAGCAGAACAGAGCAACACCCTGATACCATTAACCTATTTATTTAATAGATGACTTGCTATCGTATACATACACTTTTTAAAATACATTTTTAATTATTGATTTTTTTATTTTATTTTATTTCATTAGTAAGGTAATCTTTGTGACTTTTTAGTGGTAGGGTTTGTACCTACTCACCGAATGGAGCTTATAGAAAAAATTGAAGCTGATAGCTATGATAAGCTACAAGACGGACATCAATAAATCGACGTATTCATTCTATTTTTCAATCAGCCATTCCCAGGTGATTCTAAGGACCATTCAGGACCTTCTAGTGATTTTTTTACTGATAATCTCTGAACATTCCTAATTAATTGCTCAATATCTTTAGAAATAAAACTAAAACTATTATTTTAGATAATGGTCAAGGTATGCCAAAACTTCGAGAAATTCAGGATTGGAATAGAACGCAGAAACACTATTACCATCAGAGATTACTGCTTCAACTAGTATTTTTCTGCACATTTTCCATATCATTTTGGTAAAACATGTCTCGACGTTTCGGGGTCTACATTCTGATTCCGTCCTCAGGTGAAAAAGAACCCAGAACAACAAGCTTTGTTTTACTTATTTTATACTTAAGGTTCTTTCTCACCTTTGTACAATCAGATTCCATTTCCCGAAACAGTTTCATACTTGTTTTTACTAATCAATGACGGCAAATGGCCGAAACCACAGAGAAGAATCTAACAGAGGTCGCTTTTAAATGGGTCTTCTGTTGCGGTAAAGTGCTTGCTAGTTACAGTTAAATATAGCTATAGTTAAGTTACTTGTTACTAGTTACATTCAGTTTCTAGCTACAGTTAAGTTAAATTAGGAGAGGGCAGCGACGGTGCTGGTCTCTCGCGGCGTTAATGGTGAACTATTTTTCTATAAGTCCTCGACACCAGCTCAGCGCAACATTAGAAGATACCTCTGTTTGATTCTCTTCTGTGCCGAAACAAAAATACCCCCGTTGCAGCAGACCTGCATACTCAGCGAATTCCAGATGCAACACAACAAACGGTATTTCAATCCAACTTAGCGAGATTTTACATGTTTTGTAATCTCCATAAGAATAACATGGGGAATGATTATGCAGGTTTGCTGCAACAGGTATGTTAAAACTGGTTGGTTTTAATTCATTATTTAGTAGATCTTAACTAGAAGAAGCCATATACCAAGTTTTGTCAAGAAATGTTAAAAAATAAGTAAGATATAGATTTTTTTTATTTTCCATAAGGATAACATGGGGAATGATTATGCAGGTTTGCTGCCACAAAAATTGACATTTCGGGGATTTTAGACTAAATACATTAGATCTTATCTAGATGAAGCCACAAACCAAGTTTTATCCAGATATGTTGAGAAATGAGCGAGATATAGAATTTTACTTATTCCCCATAAGGTTAACATTGGGACAACGTACTGTGTTTACCACTTTCAATATCTCGGTAACCAATGGACATAGAGCAATGATTCAAAACACTAAATTGTTTGTTTTTTTGAGCTGAATTCAGTGGTACCAACAAAGATTCGATAAATTTTATTTTTATATGTAAAAAACTCAAAAAACCCATTTTTGGGGGTGTTTATCCCCCTTTACCCCCCCTTCCGGTGGTCCGATCGGGCTGGTTCACGAACTCGTCCATTCGATTACCACTTTACATGTCTGTTCCAAATTTCATTAAGATCGGACCATATTTACGGCCGCTATCGTGCTGACAGACACATATATAGATAGATAGATAGATAGATAGATAGATACATAAAAATTGGAACGAATGGTGTTTTTTGCTTCTGGTGGCCCTAAAACGAAAAGTTATCATGGTCTCGGGCTTAGGACTTACCATGAGACCTACGGTAATAGCTTCTTCCCTATAGGGGAAATTCGCTAAAACTACAAATAATTAACTCTGGAAAACATAACATCTCACAAGAATCACAGCTGTTATTTAAAAAAATGTAATTGATTAACAGCAGACACCCCTAACTCTGCGTAGGGTCCCTCCCACACACCTCCATCTCCACACACTCTCCAATTCATAAAACGACCCCACCAAGCCACAAGCAGCCTCAGACACCCGACATTCCACTCGGGACACCACGTAGCCTCGCACCTCGCCCGGACAGTGACAAATTAGCCTCGCTCCAACAATTGAAGCGTCTGTCGCGATGTTATCTACCGTTGATGTCGGATATTTGCATAGTTAAACGAGTCACCGCGGGGGTCGGACGGTCGGACCCACAGGTAGCCCGGCTAGTTACCACGTACCCGCCATCTTGACAGATCGCCCTCGTGTTACGCTGCGTCCGTTGAAGGTCGTCCGCTACCGAGTTGACTGCTTATCTTCATCTCGTTGTCTCGTTGTCGTGTAGGTTTGTTTCGTTTGGTCGTTTGGTGGTCGGTGGTCCATGCCCTGTGGGCGGTTTCCGTTTCTGATTTTTTAAGGTTTGTTTTATGTCGGAGGAGGTGTAAAATAGTTGGGTTGAATGTTTGATTTTGTGATTCTAGGAGGGAGATTATGGGGTGGGTTGTTCATTACCCACCCATATTGTCAAGTTTCTGGAGTCTTAAGAACATATTTGGATATCGTGCTTCACTATTGTTGGGTTATTTGTGAGGTTCACCAAGGAGTATTGAGGATGATTAGAATGTGTGTAGCCATCACGCCTCTCCAAAACTTACCCCCTTGCTACGCTCATACTGCGGTGAGCTACACTCTGAAATTGTTTCAATGAATACACTCCCTAACTACTAGCCCCATAAAAACACGCGCGTGTGTGTGTTCTGGGTTGCCCGGATTTTTAGTAGCCGGTATTCCAGCGTTTGACCACTAAGAAGGACAGACTTTTTTTGTAATCTACCAAAGCTCTCGTTGAAGAAAAAGTGTAAAGTACAGAGAAACAGCATCAAATATAAAATGAATTACCCTTTAACGATTATAGAGAAAATTGAAGCTGGTAGGTATGATAAGCTGCAAGACGGAAATCAATGAATCGACGTATTCATTCAGTTTTTCCATCAGCCATTCCCTGACAAAAGCCTTCCAGGGATTTTTTCCCTGATAATCCCTAGTTAATTTCTCAATATCTTAAGAAAGAAAACTAAAACTATTATCTTAGGAAGCCGGGCTAGTTACCACGTACCCGCCATCTTGACAGATCGCCCTCGTGTTACGCTGCGTCCGTTGAAGGTCTCTCGTTGTCTCGTTGTCGTGTAGGTTTGTTTCGTTTAGTCGTTTGGAGGTCGGTGGTCCAAGCCCTGTGGGCGGTTTCCGTTTCTGATTTTTTAAAGTTTGTTTTATGTCGGAGGAGTTATGTTGGAGGAGGTGTAAAATAGTTGGGTTGAATGTTTGATTGTGTGATTCTGGAAGGGAGATTAAAAGAGAAATTGCCCATTACCCACCCAAGTCGTTAACTTTCTAGTCTTTACCACATATTTGGAAATCGTGCTGCAAAATTGTAGTGCTATTTGTGAGACAAAGGGTATTGAGAGCACGTTTAGAATGGGTCAAAACCACCTTCTTCAAGAACACCCCTGTTTAAGCTCTTGATCAGATGAAATCGCGGTGAATCATATTCTGTAATTGTATCTACAATTGGTTTATTATAATAAACACAGTTATGTGCTATCACCTGAGTGATTAACTTTCTTCTATCTGCGTAGATACAATTACAGAATATGGTTCACCGCAATTTGATCAGATAATAAGCTTAACCAGGGGTATTCTTGAAGAAGGTGGTTTGACCCACTCTAAACGTGCTGTCAATCCTTTGGATCTCACAAATAAAAATACAATTTTGAAGCTCAATTTCCATATTTGTGGTTAAGACGGTTCTGTTATTCCAGCTTCTGACCACTAAAAGAGCAGACTTTTTTAGCTGAAATACCAAAACTGTCATTGAAAGAAAGGTGATAAGTTCAGAAAATCATCTTAAATAAAATTATCAGTCCCTATTGATCATCGGTATCAGTAATTCCTATGACATGACGGCACCTCCTCCTTTTCACCGCACCGCTCTTCAACTCACTGTCTCGAAAAACTCATTTCCCACCCATACAATCCCCCAAGGGAACTAGCAAATGTTAGTCCCGTAAGTGACGACCGTACAAAACCGAAACCAGGGTGACTTTGACGCCTCACATTGATCTTCGCCCAACAAAGCGGGGTTTCGACCGTGTCTGACGAATGTTATGACAGGTTCTGAAGGTCTGAACACCTTTGTGTCGTGAAGTCTGCAGCTGTAGCTGTAGCTCTAGCTGTTACTGTGGCTGTAGTTCTGACAACCTCTCATCTCCACAGACCGCGGCTCCATTCACCACGCCGGAAACCGCAGCAGCGCCGATCGTGCAATTATACAATCTGCGGGGCAAACAAAGACGCGCGCCACGACCGCCGCCACGGGCGCGCGCGGCTGGTTCGTGTAAATGTGTTTGAGGTGGAAAGGTTTTGCTTCTGTTTAGTTGCTGAAAGTATATTTAGAGGAATTGCTGGTAATTCTTTCTGAGCGACATGATTTTTTCGTGAGGTGATTTTTTTCTCAAATATTTTGGGTCATTCACTCCCCGAAGTAGTCAGTGCTGTTAACTTCCAGATGTACAGGGGACATACAAACACACAAACGTTACACATATACTGGATAACGCACTGTTTTTTTATGGCCGATGTTTTGCGGACACAAAAACAAATCCGCTTTATCAAGACCGGCCGGTAGATGGATTACGGTCACGGTCGCTCGGAACGCCTTGACACGACTGAGTTGACCGGTTATCGGTGTTATCGGTATATGTGTAACTTTTGTGTGTTTGTATGAGCCCAAGACATCTGGAAGTTTAACAGCACTGACTACTACGGTGAGGGAATGCTCCACAGTATTTGAGAATAAATTGCTGGTAGATTGATGCATATGATTTCCGGGTAGCAATTTTGGGAAATTCTTGGGGATGTTATTTACTAAGGGTTTTACATTATTTTTTATCGCACTACACTGAAACATATATCTGTTTTCTGTGACTTCCTCTAGGCTGGAAAGTTACTCTTTGCCGATAACTGCACGGTACATACCTTGGCAGTGCACAGTAAATTTACCGTGCACTAGGAAACGGAAATAACGGAAGTAAACAATCAAAACAATCAGCTGATTGCAGTAACCGACATTTAATGCATTTTTATTGGTTACTTCAGAGGTATGTGGTGGCAGCACTAGTATCAGTAGCAAATGTTTGTGTGTTTATTATAGGCTGGGTTTGAAAAATTGAGAGACGCAATAGTTTATGCAAGAAATTATTAAAAAATATGTTTTTTTCTGAGTAGTATGATGTAAAGTATCGTACGTTACACGCCCGGTAAGTTATTGTACCCGGTTTATTGTACTCGCATTAAAATCCCGCACTCGCCTCTGGCAGTACCTATCGGTCTAGTAACATAATATACTATTACATAGGAACAGCTGACGTTTGTGCCTTATTAATGGAAGAAAGTTACTCTTTCCCGATAATTCATGGTAAAGTTCGCGGTAGATTTACTGTGCATTTATGATTCGAAGCGCTCGTAAGTAGACAGGTTATTGCAAAATTGCCTCGTCAAATGTTTGTTTTATATTTGGTTTCATAGAATTGAGAAACTTTTTGCATAATGCTAAAATTATGTTAACCGTTTTAATTTATAATCCATATGTGATTATTATGACGGGGGATTTATGATACATGTGTTTTGCCCACAACCATTTTAGCTCTTTCTTGAAGATCTTTCAGTAAAGTTTGAAGTTTTTGCTATTTACTACATATAATTATCTTCGAAAAATCCCCATTACTTCTTTGAATTTTGAACTTATGAATTCTATGTCTATATCATAGTTTTTTTTAACACAACCCATTTTCAAGATTGAATAATGCACATATAAGGATGAAATGAGTAGGCCTATTGTTTTGTTGATCCTCAGATTTTATACATCCTGATGTTATTTAAGTTTGATCACATTTAGCATACATTGTTTTCAACCAATCCACCATTTCCAAAATTATACAAAGTTGTGCCCCCTCCATCAAATTCCTGAACACGTTTTGCAAAGTATCTCTTTGAATTTCTTACATTAAATTTATTATGTTTGTTTTGAGGTGTTGAATATTCTGTGAATCGTTTCCGAAGGCCTTACATTTTATGTAAATCCAAAGAAAATAATATAGTGGGGTCAAATCTAGGATCACTATAAAGTAATTTTTAAGAACTTGCTCCATGACACTTCAAAACCACTAAAAACCTCCACCCCAGTCACAAACAACTTTTCACTCAATGCTCCTCAGGTGTCCGAACCAGTGGAACGACAACCCCAATAAAACTCAGATGATAACCGACTTACCTTCCACTCCGAGGACGCAACAATATTTCACATTCGGCCGGATAGGACGCACGAGTCCGGGTAACCGGGGTTGACGGGTAAACGTGTAACGAGATTACCCACAAGCCCCTGGGCGGCTGAGTGACGTGGAAGGTACGTCAGAGTGTCGTGTGCACAAGTCAAATTTGAGATGGGGCGAGAAGGGACTTACCTTGGGTATTCTCCTCTTCTCCTCCTTCCCACCCCCTGAATATGTAACAGTGCATTGTGGCTGTTGAATCTTCGCTCGATTTGCGTAGTTCTTGCAAAGGAGCGGTTGTAATTTTTGAAGTTATGATTACTTACTTTAGTTGGGATAAAGTGGGAATAAAAGATACGAAGGAGAGGTTTATGAATTGTGTATGACTGAATTGTAAAATTGAATCGATTATTTGAGAAACAGCATAACCAACATTTTTTAAATTTTAGGGAAATAAAAAAACATTTCTTTTTTAAAGTAACAAACATTTTATTTTGGTTTTTTTATTGTTAACTACCGAGGTTTTTAAAGTCCTGGATGTTGGTCTTAATCATCAATGTTGACATACCACTGAAAAAAATATTAAACTTTTTCACTTATGTTGTTTCTGCAATAAACGCTGTTTTCAAAACAAATTATATTGGTTTACTAATTTTCTGACGGATTGCAGGTTTGGACTTAGTAAAAAAAAAATATATATAAATGAAACTCTTTATTTAATGATAGAAATTATTAACAAACAAACGTCAGAATATTAGTAAACCAATTTAATTTGTTTTGAAATTAGCGTTTATGGCAGAAACAACATAAGTGAAAAAATTTTAATATTTGTTTAAATAACTCTTATTAAATAACTCTTCCGTACTTCACTGACCTACAGAAAGGAAGTTAGGAGCACACGGGCACGATTACAAGCCAACATCGCTCAACACAAAAAATAAATTTACCCCTAGTTTGTTGCAGAAACAACACAACTGGCAGTCACTTGAATGGTTTCTGCATTAAACGACTGATTCAATGCCCAGTTTGAAGCCCTACGGTTAGTCGCTGATGTGATATTTCTGCACCAAACGATGTATTTCATGTTGTAGATACTAGAAAAACTAAAAAGTCAAATTCCGAAAAAAAATTTTGGTTATGCTGTTTCTGAAATAAACTATTCAATTGTTTAAAACTTCATTATTCGTCGGAAAAGTTGTTACCCTAGAAACGGGTTCATAAAATTAGTTTAAAATATGCCTCTAGTGAAAATTTAGATGGAATAATATGTACTGAATTGTAAAGTATTAACAACTGGTAATTTGATATATCAAGAACCCCCTTTCTTGGTCTATCAAACTATCGTCACCTCATTGGACTGAAGCATTTTAAAAAGGTAAGAACTAAAATAATTAGTTTTTTTATAGTTTCCAAACCGGCTCACGTTCAATTTCCTCTCTCCGGCATAATTTTCACTGTGATTTGCAATATCATTTGTTTCATGTCTTTCTTTCTTCTTCTCAATATAACCTAGGTAGTAATAAAGCTCCTCGCTTAAAATTAATTTAATAGTAGACCATAAATTATTATTTTTCTCGTATAAATGCTGGTCTTAAATTTGGCCTGACATTAAACTGTTATACACAAAACTATATTTGCTAAAAATGTAGGAATACTTATTTATTAGACTATCTCAAAACTAATCAGCATCCTTTGGAATAAAAACAAAAATTATATTCTCCGTCATCAGGAAGGAGGATTTTTTTAAGTTGGGGTTTTACAGCCCCATACCCCAACATACTTCGTTCTTCGAAACTTCCTGTGAGAAACAAACCCCTAAAATGTTAAAAACTACGTTCAGCAAGAACTATGGTTGAGTTACCACCATTCTAAACTTCCCAATCCCGTTTGAACTGTAACTCTCAAACTCAAAAATTTTGCAAAAGGCATTTAGCAAAAAGAAGGTTAAATCTATCTACTGTTTCCTAAAGGGAAATCTCCTTAGTCCACTTTTAACTGTTAGACCCTAACCCCAAAATCCCTCAACCACCAAACTTAACCAAATCGAACTCCTCGATCCTCCATCAATCTTTCTTCGTCACATTTTCGAAAAACGTTCACCCCCAAACATCGCCAACACGCGGCGGGTTTTGTCAAACTCAAATAGACACATCAGCACACCTGGGGGGCGGGGGGGGGGGGGTGGCCCCAGGGGCCGGCACGCTGATTACAGACCTCTCCGGTTTCAATTACCCACCCGGTCAATTACCAAACCATTTTTTATCGCCGACGTCCGTGTAAGTGTTTTACACCAAGATGATTGTTCCACTTACATGAATACATCATTGTCATGAGCGCCTAATTGAAAAATAATCGCATCACCCTCCATTGTGGGCCGCTGCCGCTCTCCGGGCCGAGCTGGGGCTTCTGGGCATCGGGCGTCTACCGGCTGTGACTGTAGTCATCGTGTGGTGTGACTGTAGTCATCGTGTGGTGTGGCTGTAGTCATAGTGGTGTGACTGTAGTCATCGTGTGGTGTGACTGTGGTCATCGTGTGGTGTGACTGTAGTCATTGTGTGGTGTGACTGTAGTCATTGTGTGGTGTGACTGTAGTCATCGTGTGGTGTGGCTGTAGTCATAGTGGTGTGACTGTAGTCATCGTGTGGTGTGACTGTGGTCATCGTGTGGTGTGACTGTAGTCATTGTGTGGTGTGACTGTAGTCATCGTGTGGTGTGGCTGTTGTCATCGTGTGGTGTGACTGTTGTCATCGTGTGGTGTGACTGTTGTCATCATGTGGTGTGACTGTAGTCATCGTGTGGTGTGACTGTTGTCATCGTGTGGGGTGGCTGTAGTCATCGTGTGGTGTGGCTGTTGTCATCGAGGGGTGTGACTGTAGTCATCATGGGGTAAGACTGTAGTCATCGAGGGGTGTGACTGCAGTCATCGTGTGGTGTGACTGTTGTCATCGTGTGGTGTGACTGTGGTCATCTGTGGTGTGACTGTAGTCGTCGTGTGGTGTGACTGTAGTCATCGTGTGGTGTGACTGTAGTCATCGTGTGGGGTGGCTGTAGTCATCGTGCGGTGTGACTGCAGTCATCGTGTGGTGTGACTGTAGTCATCATGTGGTAAGACTGTAGTCATCTAGGGGTGTGACTGTGGTCATCGTGTGGTGTGACTGTAGTCATCCTATTCTATCAAAGTAGTCATCGTTTGGTGTGACTGTAGTCATCCTGTTCTATCAAAGTAGTCATCGTGTGGTGTGACTGTAGTCATCCTGTTTCATCAAAGTAGTCATCGTGTGGTGTGACTGTAGTCATCGGCTGGAGTGACTGTAGTCATCGTGTAGTATGACTGTAGTCATCGTGTGGAGTGACTGTATGTGGTGTGACTGTGGTCATCGGCTGGAGTGACTGTAGTCATCGTGTAGTATGACTGTAGTCATCGTGTGGTGTGACTGTAGTCATCGTGTAGTATGACTGTAGTCATCGTGTGGAGTGACTGTATGTGGTGTGACTGTGGTCATCGGCTGGAGTGACTGTAGTCATCGTGTAGTATGACTTTAGTCATCGTGTGGTGTGACTGTGGTCATCGTGTGGTGTGACTGTAGTCATCGTGTGGAGTGACTGTATGTGGTGTGACTGTGGTCATCGGCTGGAGTGACTGTAGTCATCGTGTAGTATGACTGTAGTCATCGTGTGGAGTGACTGTATGTGGTGTGACTGTTAGGCCGGGGAGTTCTGATAAACCTCATAGAGGAGACTCTCTTTCATAAACCCTACAGATTGTCTCCTTGCGCAACCGAATAAATCCCGAGTGTAAAGTGCACCCATCTTACCTTCTGGAAACCCTAGACGTAATGGCAACAAAGGAAAAGACAAGCCAAACTTCTCCGTGACGATAATTATGTTCGCCTCTGCCGTTCAATGGTGGCTGACGAGACGCGGGTAGTAGAGACACCTCTGGATCCTGAACTCTTCGCCTCTCCCCTCTGCGTTGAGGCTCGAAGCGTGTCCTGTGATGCGAAGCAAGTTGCGAGCAGTAGTGAGAGCTTCTCCTCTCAATCCATAAAGCCTTTGAATGGACTGTGTCTATGTATGAGACCAAAACGAAAGTCGGGTCCAATAGATCTGACAAGCCAAGGTCAAGTTTTTACACAGGCCAGCTGGTTTTTAAGCATTATTTCAAATGAGCCCAGGATCAGCTGGCTTGCTTTAAAACTTTACCTTGTCCCGCCAGTTCTACTGGACCCGACCCTAGTCTCGGACAGTAGAGAGAGCTTCGCCATGGAGCTTTTGGGTAGATTTTAACTGTGCATACAATCAAAGAAATTCGCTGCAGTAGTGAGAGCTTGGCTTCTCCATCCATAAAGTTCTGGATGGATTGTGAATGTGTGCACAACCTAAACAAGTCATGGGTAGTAGTGGGAACTTTTTCTCCCCACCCACAATGCCTCTGGAAGGTTTGTGACTGATTGCACAGCTAAAATAGTCGCAGCCAGTAGTGAGTACTTTGCCCTCATCCATAAACCCTCTGGATTGACTGTTACTCCAAGGCGTGAACAACTAACCCAGTCGCAGGCAGTAGTGAGAACTTCTCCATCTTTTGATGCATTGAATGTATTAACACCCAAACCAGTCTTGGGCAGTAGTGAGAACTTCTACATAGTTTGATGCATTATTGTGACTGAAGGTACGAACACCCAAACCAGTCGCGGGCAGTAGTGAGACCTTCTCCATCGTTTGATGCATTATTGTGACTGTAGGCACGAACACCCAAACCAGTCACGGGCAGTAGTGAGACCTTCTCCATCGTTTGATGCATTATTGTGACTGTAGGCACGAACACCCAAACCAGTCACGGGCAGTAGTAAGACCTTCTCCATCGTTTGATGCATTATTGTGACTGTAGGCCCGAACACCCAAAGAAGTCACGGGCAGTAGTGAGACCTTCTCCATCGTTTGATGCATTATTGTGACTGTAGGCACGAACACCCAAACCAGTCACGGGCAGTAGTGAGACCTTCTCCATCGTTTGATGCATTATTGTGACTGAAGGCACGGACACCCAAACCAGTCGTGGGCAGTACTGAGAGCATCTCCATCGTTTGATGCATTATTGTGACTGAAGGCATGAACACCCAAACCAGTCGCGGGCAGTAGTGAGGGCCTCTCCATCGTTTGATGCATTATTGTGACTGGAAGGCACGGACACCCAAACCAGTCACGGGCAGTAGTGAGACCTTCTCCATCGTTTGATGCGTTATTGTGACTGAAGGCACGGACACCCAAACCAGTCGCGGGCAGTACTGAGAGCATCTCCATCGTTTGATGCATTATTGTGACTGAAGGCATGAACACCCAAACCAGTCACGGGCAGTAGTGAGACCTTCTCCATCGTTTGATGCATTATTGTGACTGTAGGAACGAACACCCAAACCAGCCGTGGGCAGTAGTGAGACCTTCTCCATCGTTTGATGCATTATTGTGACTGAAGGCACGGACACCCAAACCAGTCACGGGCAGTAGTGAGACCTTCTCCATCGTTTGATGCATTATTGTGACTGTAGGCATGAACACCCAAACCAGTCACGGGCAGTACTGAGAGCATTTCCATCGTTTGATGCATTATTGTGACTGAAGGCATGAACACCCAAACCAGCCGCGGGCAGTAGTGAGACCTTCTACATAGTTTGATGCATTATTGTGACTGAAGGCACGGACACCCAAACCAGTCGCGGGCAGTAGTGAGAACTTCTCCACCGTTTGGATGCGTTATTGTGACTAAAAGCACGAACACCCAAACCAGTCGCGGACAGTAGTGAGAACCTCCATCGTTTGATGCATTATTGTGACTGAAGGCATGAACACCCAAACCAGTCGCGGGCAGTAGTGAGAACTTCTCCACCGTTTGGATGCGTTATTGTGACTAAAAGCACGAACACCCAAACCAGTCGCGGGCAGTAGTGAGAACCTCCATCGTTTGATGCATTATTGTTACTGAAGGCATGAACACCCAAACCAGTCGCGGGCAGTAGTGAGAACCTCCATCGTTTGATGCATTATTGTGACTGAAGGCATGAACACCCAAACCAGTCGCGGGCAGTAGTGAGAACCTCCATCGTTTGATGCATTATTGTGACTGAAGGCATAAACACCCAAACCAGTTGCGGGCAGTAGTGAGAACTTCTCCATCGTTTGGATGCGTTAATGTGACTAAAAGCACGAACACCCAAACCAGTCGCGGGCAGTAGTGAGAACTTCTCCATCGTTTGATGCATTATTGTGACTGAAGGCACGAACACCCAAACCAGTCGCGGGCAGTAGTGAGAACTTCTCCATCGTTTGGATGCGTTAATGTGACTAAAAGCACGAACACCCAAACCAGTCGCGGGCAGTAGTGAGAACTTCTCCATCGTTTGATGCATTATTGTGACTGAAGGCACGAACACCCAAACCAGTCGCGGGCAGTAGTGAGAACTTCTCCATCGTTTGGATGCGTTAATGTGACTAAAAGCACGAACACCCAAACCAGTCGCGGGCAGTAGCGAGAGCCTCTTCATCGTTTGATGCATTATTGTGACTGAAGGCACGAACACCCAAACCAGTCGCAGGCAGAAGTGAGAACTTCTCCATCGTTTGATGCATTAGTGAGAACTTCTCCATAGTTTGATGCAGTAATGAGAACCTCTCCATAGTTTGATGCACTATTGTGACTGAAGGCACGAACACCCAAACCAGTCGCGGGCAGTAGAGAGAGCTTCGCCTCTCCATCCATAAAGCCTCTGGATGGACTGTGACCCGAGGCGTGTATGCTAATAACCCTTCACATTAGCCCATTTATATAAATTGTCCATAAGAGTGAGCACGACCAAATGACTTCCGTTGCCGTCCACCATCACGCCGCCGCGCCTCTCCCCTCTCGCCGCGTCTTCGCTGGGGTACGAACTTTAAAAACCTCAGTGGTTTGGTGAGAAGAATATAATATTTTTGTTATAATAGAAATTTAAATATATTATTGTATTCAACTAAATATCATGTGAAGAAAACTACAAGACAGAAGAAGTTTAGTTGACCAGACATTTTGATAAAGTCAACTTTCTTGTGATGTTTGAAAATAAAATGCTAAATAGTTTGGATTTGACTATCAATACCTATACCTACCTTCTTTCAGGACGGCCCTTTAATGTTTGGGGGTGCACTTATTTTAATACATCCACTGATCAACTCGCTTTCACCCGTGGAAGATTTTTCTTTTTCATTTGATCCTTATTTATCCTGACAATCTCACAAGCCTCCCTACAGTCTAACATTGAATCTTTGGAGTACCGTAGGGCGCAACAATAAGGGAATTTCGTAAAACCGTTTCTTATTGCTTATCTACGGCCCAAAGGAAGTATAAATACAAAAATTTCAGCTCTGCAGGTCTTGTACTTTCTGAGATTCGATGCCTGGTAGAAAACCCCTTCTACGTTATGTGTAGTATATAGACGACTCCTTTTTTGTTCTCGCCATTCTTCTGCCTTGGTAAAAAAAAGTATGTGGAATCCATGGAAACCAGAGTATTGAGTAATTACCAAATAATATAATATTTAAATTTTTTTAAATTAATACACCGCATTGTCAACAGAAAGTGGCTTATACACTTTTAAGATAGGTAAAACCATGGAAACCAACGTAAGATGTAAATAAAAATTCAATTTCTCAACTTTCCTTAAAAAGTGACTCGTTTTTTAAAATCTATCAATGGTACTGCCAGAGATGAAAATGATTTTGTGCTTCATCTGTGGTACTGATTTTGGAAGGTTTACACGTTCATCGTGCATGATTAATTTACTCTAAAAGATCCATAAGGAAATGTGTCATAATAATTCTTCTTTCAACTTTTTTCAAAATCCAATACATAACTGAAGCAGCAAAAATTTCTATTTTTGCGAGTAAACCTACTGAATCAGTACTTTCATACCGGTAGCGTACAACTGCTGGTACGCGAAGGCCTTTCACAAGAGACTGAAGAAGAAATACAAAATAAAATATAGGTTTACGAACGAACGCTGTCCCGTCAAACATAAAGTCGTACTTAATGCCTTAACATTTTTAGTGTCTGTTTTGGTCATAATATGTCGATTTCGTACCATATTTCAGGAAATATTGTTACTCTTTCATTTCAAGAGTGATTCTTTTTCAAAACGATTTCGGGGAACCCATTTTTTAAATAAATGTTCTTTCCATTAAAAAAATACTACTAGTTCTACAACGTTAATTCGGTGGTATCACCATAGTTGTTAGTTTTACGATTTACTAACCAAAAGTATTTTCTATTTTGAACGTAAAGTCTAGTAACGGCGATCCGTTGTATATTTGTTGTGTAATAAGCTTAAACATATTGGGCGGAATTCTAAGACCTCACTCAAGCGAGCCCTCACTCAAACAACACGATCCGTTGTTCATTCAATGTTCAGTGTTGTTCGGGGAATGGTATCACAGCTGATTTCAAATTGCAACCAAATAAAAGTTGTGATGCAAAGGCTTTTAGATAAAAAGCATGTTGTAGATTTGCCGTTTGAAATATATGTATAAATAAACAAAAGATAGTGAATTAAAAGAAAGAAAGGAAGGGAAAGCATATAAATTTACATTTAGGTGTTAATTCTTATTTACACATTTGATCTAGTTAAAATGAACTTTCTGATATTATATAATTAAATAATATATAATATCAGATATATAATAATTATATATATATAATAATAACAATATCAGATATATAATCAGATATATATATAATAATAACAAGTCACCATTGTAAGTTAATGGAACGAACGATCTTGGTACATAAAAATAACTCAAAAAACGCGCGCTGAATCCGTATTTAATATCAAAGGTTACGCAATCACTTTTGAGCCAATTTTTTTTAAATAGCCGCGTAAAAAACGTAGCTACGTCAATTAGATACACATGCATGGTAGGTCATATAAAAATGTTAATGAAACTATTATTATCCTAATTCTTAACGATTGTAGGTCATACTCTTAAAAATACTTTTTTAACTCAGGGGCGACCGTTTTGACGTTCGGCGCCCGTCTAAGGAGCAAATATATTCAGTTACGATAATATTTGTTTGCTGCAACACGCTAACGATAATCGTACATTGCGACGCCGCACGACAGTATTTGACTACCGTGCTCTGTCCTTCCCTGACTGAGTCCATACTGTGTGATATTACGTATCAGAGTATTCTGGCTTAGAGAAGTGTCATGCCGAGACGGGTGACAACAGTCTGTTTTACCAAGTCCTCGCTCCCTCCAGCCTGTATCTTGCCTGCGCATCATGGCCGATTTCTGGGAGTGCTAGCGGGTACCTGATGACACCCTCTGATATTTGATGGTTTTGTTGGCAGTGAAGGGGGAAAATGTTTTCAACACAACTTTGATCGAGTTATTTGCTTAAATTACAAATGGTTGTTGCTAAATAAAATAAGTAGCCTACCTCCTTGGAACTTGGGACGGACCATTGAAATGGGAGTTTGATGTTTGAATGTGAGCATACAATAGTTCAAACATTAGGTAAGCTGTCACCCCCACATATTTTTACCTAAATCCGCCCATGCTGTGCATCGCCTCGCTACGATGTGCGGCGGGCCTTGGTCGCACAGTCAACTTATGATCAAAAGCCAAAAATCTGTGATTGCAATCATTCTATTAGAAGTTAAATAACCTAAATTCAACTGTAATTTATTATGGGTAATGATTTTGACTTTTAATTTTCCCTTATAATAATTAAAAAATCACTTTTCGATATCATTTGGTCGCCCGGTCTGCGCTCGCTGTGCGCCGTGGCGTCGCGTCCGTTCACCCATTCACGTCCATCCATGTCCGCAACGACGGTCTCAAACCCTGTCACACTGCCAGACGCTCGTCCGTAGGCCACGCCACATATCTCTTCTGGTAAGGAGCAAGCTCAGTACCAGGGAAGGTAGTATATGCGCATGCGCGAGCCACCGTCCGCGTCTGCGGACATTTGGTAAAGGCCATGCCACACTGTCGTGGCGTCGCGTCCGTCTAGTATGAGGATGTACGTTTTGAAAAGCCGCTAACCATTTTGTCAAATAGGTCAAGTCACCTGACAAGTCACACTGACGTATCCGGCGTAGCGTCGCGTCCGTCACGTCCACCGACGTCGGCCTGGGCCTCCCCAGGTATTAAGCTTACTCCTTCCTAGTTGGAAAGGTGGCGTGGTCTACAGACGCGCGTCTGGCAGTGTGACGGGGTTTGAGACTGTCGCGGCGGACGTGGATGGACGGACGGAAGCGACGTTAAGGCACTTTGACATGGCCTCAAGAGTTGCATTAGCCGCAACTAACTACGAGCGGACGACGCGTCGGCGGACGAGACGGACGCGACGCCACGTCGGTTACGTCATTGTGACTTTTTCTATTTGATAACAGGGTTCGCGACTTTTTTAAACATCCACCCACATACTAGACGGACGCGACGCAACGGCAGTACGATATGGCCTTAATCGTAGTCACTTTAATTTCCCGAGGAATAGGAAGTCCTCTGAACGAGTCGTCATCATCCCCATATATCAAGGATAAAATGTGATTCCTCACTGTATCTTTCTGGAATCCATACCGTCTCAAAAATGCACTTTCATCAAACAAAAGAAACTGATCCAAATATTTCTTCCTCGGTACAACAAACAATCTTTACAAATAAATCATCGTTGATATGCTCTATACATTCAATAAAAACTTCATCCAATATTTCCATGATAAATAATAACTGTACGGCTTTTAAAAATCAGATAATCAAATAAATAATGTTTAGGAATATAAAAAGGAGTAAAAATAACAAATATATCTGAAAATGAGAAGTTGAGAGCCATACAATAAATTCATAGTAAACAATAGAAATAAACATAACCTTTAAAAACTCTTTGTTCTGACTTTGATTGACAGAAACAGCTGTGACACCATTGAATACAACAACAGCCGATCCGTTGTTTAAATGTTGTTTGAGTGTTGTTTGAGTGAGGGTACGTTTGAGTGGTGTCTTAGAATTCCGCTCATTATCAAAGATCTTGGGTGAAAAAACAGTATACTTTTAATGACGTAGCATTGTTTATTTACGTTAATTTTTTACAACAAGATACGAAAAATATATTCAGTTCCAAATAGCAGACAGAGATTATTTTTCTCCGTGTACCTGACGTTTTTCATATTAACGGAATTCGTATTTAAATTCGTACGGGTTTTCGCCAAATTAACTATAAAATTATCGAGCAGAGCTGAGGTGAACATGTAATTTGTCAAAATGTCCTTGTAATCAAAAAACGATCTATTGACAAGTAAAATAAAATAAAAACAAAACCGCCAAAGGGTAACTATAAGTAGGGCCTATTGTTGAAGGGGATCCCTCAGTGGTGGGAGAGGTCCTCTTACGATGGTACGCCAAAATATTGAAAACTAGTGGATCCGAGCGCACGGAATCGTGCGCTACTCTAGCAGAGCGATAATTCAAATGGCGACAAATTTAAAACACAATCATGCTAACACGATCCGTCTTGAGGGTTATGTTTACACAAATTAAAAAATAACAGCAATTAAATTATCCAGCTGATCAAAATGTAAACAATTATGTTCTTCATAAGGATAACATGGGAACTTTTAAAGCCAATGGGGCAGAGCCCAAGGGACTTTTTCAAAAATGTAAGGCCAATTTGCAAATCTACGCGACACGCTCTTTCCAATGAGCCGTCAATGATCAAAATCGGTTAAGAAATGACGGAGGAGTTCATAAGACAAATTTCGTGTTGGCGTATTAATTATATAGATGTGGTAGGTAGTACGCGAGCACCAGAAGGTTGGGAAACAATGGCGTACATCATGTATGCATTACACAGTATAGTATAATCTTTCACCCTGTTATCTCAGATTCGCCGCACCCCGGAGGTAACAATGTCAGCAGCTAAGTAGCGGGTTAACAGCCCGGTTATCTGCAGCTAACGAGCCAAGTTAACACTGTTAGTTCCGCGCGGGGTAATCACTAGCTGGAGCTCTGGGAATAGAATTAGAATAACTACCTCTCCCAAGTAGTTATAAATATATATTTATCAGCTGCGAAACGAGGAAAAGTGAGTTTGTTCCTCTCATTAGGAAGAGCTACTCGTAGTAAACCCTTCAATCCCGTAATATAGGTCCATTATTTAATTTTTTAATGAGCAATTCTATATTATGGAGCTGGGAATAGAAAGAAAAACTACTTGTCTCAATTAATCTACTGTATATTGTTAAATACCACTCACCTATAACCGTCCAGCCCAAGCTACTTGACCTAGAATCTTAGAACCTATGCCAACAGATAGAAGCACATTTAGGCCTAACCATCACAAATTTCAATGATCAGCTAATTTTGGAGAGCACAAACAAAGAGCATGTAGATGTAACGTCAGATGGGTAAATAATCAGCCAAAGAATATATTTTGAAACCAGGAATGCATTCTTGAATTCGGGTGCACTCACCCGACTAATGCTAATGGCCGGAACTTTAGTATTTTTTAATTACTTCTTCAATCTCTGACATACCACCTGAAAGGCCTTTGCTTGCTAGTAGTGAGTGGTGTGCGTACCAACGGTTGAGAAACAAAGAAGAATCAACCACAGAGAAGAATCAAACAAAGGTATCTTCTAATGTTGCGCTCAGGGGGTGTCGAGCGCTGGCCAGCGGGTGTCGAGGACTTAGTTCACCATTATCGCCGCGAGAGAGCAGCACCGTAGCTGTCCTCTCCTAATTTAACTTAACTGTAGCTAGTAACTGGATGTAACTAGTAACTAGTAACTTAACTGCAACTGTAACTGGAATTAACTGTACCTAGTACTTGGGCGCAACAGAAGACCCATATAAAAGTGACCTCTGTTTGATTCTTCTCTGCAGAAACACTGAATTAAATCACTCCTCCCGTACATCGGATCTAGGGAAATCATCAATAAACCAGCCACCACCGCCAGCGGCAGCGGGGGCGGTGTGAAGCTCATTGTTATTTGAAGCTAACGCGGTTACGTCCGTGCCGCACGGCTCCCCGGCGTCCGTTTGTTGGCGCTCAATGTTTAACTAGCAACAAGCCTAACCGAATCGCCAAGGAGAGATTAGTCGACATCTTCCAAGTTCCCTGACACCCGGGTCGATACTGAGTTGTGGGAAGTTAACGCCGTGGAGGTGGCAGAGATTTTGGTCCATATTTTAAGATTTAGAACATTTTACCAATACCGAGATTCAAAATTTTTACCCTTTATAAGCTTGGAGAAATCATTAATTAAATATTTTGTAAACTACGAGATATAATTATTACCACGAATAGTAAAAATAACATTGGTGGGCAAGACATAAAACGCTTATTATTTTCAAGCTACTCTTCTATTTTTGGATGGTCAATGGTCACTATAAAACATTATACGTGTGATAAAAGTTTTTTCTTAACAAAATGTACATATAATATACTGTACATACTGTTGAAATATATCAAAATTTTTCATACTCCCAATTCTACTGGTCTGAGACTTCAAACCCACATTTGCTTATTTACAGAGTAATAAACTATTATTGTACTACTTGTATCTTGCACACTTCCCTTGCACTCGTGTCATTAGCTTTAACGCGGCTCTATTCTCAATGCTATAACAAGTGTCCATTTTCAGGGGCTCTATTTTAAAATTACCCAACTTTTCCCAAGGACCGAATCGGCAAATATCAAAATTTCTTCTCAACAATTAACCTCCCCTCCTGACAAGATCCGTGCATTGCTTCGAAAGTCATAACTCCGAAAGGCACAAACCGACACAAAATACGTTTTTGTAAAGGTATAATTCCGAAATGCACTGTTCCGAAAGTCATTAATCCGAATGGCACTGCTGCGACAGGCATACCTCCAAAAGGAAGTTTTCCGACAAACATATCTCCGACACTTTCGGAGGAGAACATTTCGGAGTTATGCTTGTCGGAGCAGTGCCATTCGGAGTATTGATCTCGGAACAGTGCATTTCGGAGTTATGCTTTTACAAAAACGTATTTTTTGAGGGAGTTGTGCCTTTCGGAGTTATGACTTTCGTAGCAATGTCATTCGGAGTTCTGACTGTCGGAATTGTGCCGTTCGACACTATTAGTTTATTTCGACTATTATAATTCGACACTATTCGACAGAAATTAGCTTTGACAATTTTTATAGTAATCACAATTCACAAGGCGAAATTAAGACATAACTTCGAAAGGCACTGTTCCAAAAGTCATAACTTCGAATGTACCTAGTCTGTACATTTGGTATCCATGGGTTTCCTCAATACAGTATAGATTATTAGATAATTCTACCCTTAGTTTCTTAATGATTGAAGCCAACACCTCCCTCCCCCTCCCGCCCCCTCTGTTTGCCAACAATCACTCCCCCCCCCTAATAGCCATTTGACCGCACACTCGATAATACAACGGGTTCCCACTGACCACCCGTCAGATTTATGGGGCTGCGGTTGATAGAGTCGCCGGACAATCCGGACAATGTCCGGGCGCCGGACCGTGGACAGCTGCGGCGGACACGGGAGTGACCCGGACATCTGCCCGCCCGGACACACCGGAGGTGATAAACTGACTGCTAGATTAAGGGTCTTAATAAACTCTATGAGGAGTTCCCCATTGTGGATGAATCCAGGGGCCTTATTTTAGAAACGGTTGAGAATTGATTAGAGAGTCAATCGTCAAGTCACCTACCAAGCTGATGCATTGTTTAAACCACCACGTGGGATGTCAACGTTTCAGACGATACATCTGTCAAACTAGAAAGGCAAATGTAAACACTGACCAAGTTAATGAATTACCTCATTTTTCGTGGCCTTAATTAACCTACCTTGGTATATTTATTTGTCAATTTAGTTGTAAGGCATTTTATAAACAGTTCAAAGGCTATCCGAACGCATTGAAATAAAATCAAAAAGTAAACATAACCTAATTGGAAAGGCTTTCCATGATTACTATTATTACTTTCTCCAAAAGAGAAGAAGAAGAAGCTTGATTCCTCTCAACTCATACGTTTTTACTCAACAGTCTATTGCTTGGTGAGTAAAAATGGTTGGATTGGTGATATACTCAATGTTTATGATTCCTATATTAGAATTATGATTTTTTAAGAATAAATGACTATTCAAATGATTTACACAGATATTGTGGGGCTGAGTTCATTTATTTAATTAGGAATATTTTTATTTGTATCTGTGAATTTGTTTTATAATTAGAAACAAATAACTTGAAGTATAATTGACTCAATCTCTCGCCAACTCAACCATTTATTACTCACCATATTGAGTAATAAAGTAGTTTGTGTTGTGGGCGACTACGTTATTCGCCCTGAAGATGGAATACTGCAATGTCTCCGAAACGTCGGCGGAAATCTTCGACAGTACGACGCGGTCCTACCCAGAAGTCAGGAATTTAACATCGTGAGAAAAAGGGTTTTTTGTTTAAGAAATTTTGAAAACGCCAAAGCTAGGAGGTGGGTATAAGTTGAAAAGTTGCTATAGTCTCCGCAAGACCTGTAAAACGACGGGCAATTTGGTATATGCTGTCATTAAAAAAATTGATTTTCAAGGCTACTAACATTAAAAAAAATTAGAATGTATTGTAAAATTTTTCTTCTAAATATTGGCATGTACATCAAATTTAAGCTAATTTCACAAGTATTAATGATTTTTAAACAGAAAAAAATTAGTTTTGTGGGTCTTGAGGTTCTTGAGATATAGCGTACCTTATTACGTTAATACCAAGACGTTTCACAAAAATTACCGCTATTTTAAAATTAATAAAGATAACCGAATTCTGTCTCACCAAATTGTTCGTTTTCTTCAGAGCTTTAAAGTAAATGATGAAAATTATGACTCATGATCAAATTTAAAATTTCTGATATTCGAATCTTATTCGAAACTATTACCTTCGGTTATTTGTATACCCTGTTTTTGAAAAGGCTAAAAATATTTTTACGTTGTTCCTTGGATATGATTTAGAGGGGAAAGGTTTTGTTTCGTACTTGTACGTCAAGCCGTTCGTCTAGAACCTACAAGGCTTAGAAAACATCTTGCACATGTCTCTTATTTATTTGTACCCTGCTAATGTTCTTGTTATGTCACACTGCGTTATTGCACTCAACTTGTTATGTTTCTCATAGTTTAATTCGTTTTTTTCTTGTTATTTCTCGATTAAGTGTTGTTGTTTGCTAGTTGTAAGAATTTTTGTAATGGTTTCACCGTTGAAATATGAATAAATAAATAAATAAATAAATAAATAACCAAATAAATAAATAAATAAATAAATAAATAAATAAATAAAAGACTCACTCTTTATACTGTTACAGTTAATGATTATAAATAAATAGCCTATGGGCACACAAGAACCCAATGCCCCCCCCATAACCTATGCGTTATGGTCTTCATTCATAAGAAGATTTTCATCTCCCGCGCCAACCGCGCCAGTCCGTCGCCCCCGACGCCGACCTCTCTCCTCTCTTCCCGGCGCGTTTACATTCGCATTACCCGTCCGTTAGGTTTTTACCCGCCAAAATTATAACGTCGTCCGAGTCCCACTAACCGTTCTTGTAAAAAGGCAAATGACATAAATTTCGGCCGGTGACATTAGAGAGTGGCGGAGAGGGCGAGGGCCGTCACGTGACGAGTGACCCGTGCCCCGCCATCTGTCTAGGGATGGCATTTCCCAACATATCGATAGTCGGGTTTTCGAGATATCGAAAGAAAACTATCGATATCTAATAAATATCGATCGTAAAATATCGATATATCCGATGTATTGGAACTCGATCGAAGTGTTCTTACAAGAAAAACGATACCATTTGCAAGCTTATACAGGGTGTTTTTTTTTTAACGCAACCCATTTTTAAGATTAAATTATGCACATACAAATGTGTAATGAGTATTGTTTTATTGAGCTTTACATTTTTTACAACCTATTATTTAAGTTTGATCACATTTAGTTTACATTATGTGCTCAAACAGTCCGGCATTGGCATTTGTAAAAAGTTATGCACTCTTCATCAAATTCCCGAACACGTGTTGCGACGTACCTCTTTAAATTTTCTTGCATTAAATTTGTTATGATGTTTTTAGGTGCTGAATATTTTGTGAATTGTTTTCGTAGGATAATTACTACTTTATATGTCTGTGGCAAATTTCATTCAGATCAGACCACTTTTACGTGAGTTATCGTGCTTAAATACACGCACATTAAAAACGCAACACAAATTTGATTTTATCGGTGAAGGATTATTTCCCCCCAAGATCCCCGGATTTGACCCCACAATATTATTTTATTTGGGGATACATAAAAAGTAAGGCCTACGAAAACAGTTCACAGGATATTCAGCACCTCAAAACAAACATAACAAATTTAACGCAAGAAATTCATGAGGCACCTTGAAACACGTGTTCGGGAATTTCATGGAGAGTGCATATCTTTATACAAATGCCAATAGCGGACTGTTTGAGCACATAATGTAAACTAAATGTGATCATACTTAAATAGTAGGTTGTATAAAATGTAAATATCAATAAAAAAATACTCATTTAATATTTATATGTGCATTATTCAATCTTAAAAATGGGTTGCGTAAAAAAAACACCCTGTAACATCGAAATGACAGTAACTATGACGTTATGAATAATGAAAATTAAATGGTTACCGGTAGTGGTTTTACTGGTTAATTCCAGTATGACGGAAAGAATGATTCTGCAGACTATGGTTTTCAGAGTCAAGTTAAATAATGAAAATAAACAAATCTGTATTGAAAAAATACTTTTGGGCTATCGAAAATAATAATAGATAAACTGTATAGGCTAAGTTTGGGGTTGGAGTGGGGGAGCACAATCAGTGATGCCAACCAACTGTTTTCTAAACAGGGGAAGGCATGAGAGATGGGGATGGGTTGAGTTTATTCCCTTTACTTTATGTAGAGGAACTGTGTCTTACGCGAACATTCTCAGCACTCTGTATTTCCATATTGGCAGGTTCCAATCGTTCGCAATATTTACTTAAACTTGTGAATTACGAAAATTAAAAACTAAGCTTAGTTATCAAAAACCTGATAATTTTGGTATATTTGTTAGTTTTTAAAATTATAAAAATGCTGATATACTGGAGTATAAAAATCGATTTTTGCGATTATATCGGAACCGAAATATCGCTGCCAATATATCGATATATCAAAAGCAACCTATCGATAGTTCCGATATATCGATTGTTTTGATATATCGATATATCGATGCCATCCCTACATCTGTCTGTCCGGGTGATCGATCGACCTAATAGAGGATGGGACCAGGTGGAGGTCGAGGGCTAGGCCTACCGGAACCGCGGTCGTTGTGTTCCAGTGGAAACCTCGAGAAGAAATTCTGCATTTTTTAGAGGAGTTACTTTAGCTAAGGGTTGAACAAATTCTTATTCTCAATCCTGCCTCTAAATCAGCTGTTGGAGCTTGCATTCGTTGAGCTGCAACATTTCGCATGTGTGCGTGGAAATTTGAAGACGCTCTAATTTTTAATTATTGATTTCAATGTTCTTCTTTGGGGTTTACTTTGTATCCCGCCGGGAGACAAAGTAATCACTTTACTAACGCCGGGAGACAAATCAATCACTTTACTCCCGCCGGGACATAAAGTATTATTTTACCCACTCATTCCAAGGAGTAAAATGCGTCTAAACATAGCAGTGGGGGGAAAGATTAATTGTCTCACAAAAACTTTATTTTTAGCGAATTTCCCCTATAGGGAAGAAGCTATTACCGTAGGTCTCATGGTAAGACCTAAGCCCGAGACCATGATAACTTTTCGTTTTGGGGCCACCAGAAGCTAAAAACACCATTCGTTCGAATATATATATATGTGTGTGTGTGTGTGTGTGCGTGTGTGTGTGTGTGTGTGTGTGTGTGTGTGTGAGCACGATAGCGGCCGTAAAAATGGTCGAATCTTAATAAAATTTGGTACAGACATGTAAAGTGGTAATCCCTCGGACGAGTTCGTAAACCAGCCCGATCGGACTACTGGAAGGGGGGGTAAAGCCCCCCAAAAATGGGGGTTTTGAGTTTTTTACATAGAAAAATAAATTTTTTATGGCACCATTGAATTCAGCTCAAAAAAACAAACAATTTAGTATTTTGAATCTCTGCTCTATGTCCATTGGTTATCGAGATATTGAAAGTGGTAAACACAGTATGTTGTCCCAATGTTAACCTTATGGGAAATAAATAAAATTATATATTTCGGTTATTTTGCAACATATCTTCATAAAACTTGGTAAATAGGTTCTTCTCGTTCAGATCTACTAAATATTGAATTAAAACCACCCAGTTTTAATATACCTGTAGCAGCAAACCTGCATACTCATTCCCCATGTTATTCTTATGGAGCTTACGAAAACATGTCAAATCTCGCTATGTTGGATTGAAATATGTTGTTTTGCATTTGAAATTCGCTGAGTATGCAGGCATGCTGCAATGGGGGTATTAATATGATTTCACATTTTGATGTTTCAAAGTCAATCGAACCCAATAAACACCTCTTTTAGCTCTTAATTTTATCATCACGGTTCATTCAAGAAAAATAGTTACATTGAAATTGATCTTGGAAAGCTGTTACTGTTCAACCCGCCGCGACGCCGCTTCGACTGCGCCAGGGAATAGACGGTCCCCAGGGCCAGAGACCAGCATGTGGAAAATCAATCCGAGCCCTTAGGGAAGGGTGCAGTTCTCAATTACATGCTTGACGGACGCCGCAAATCTGAAGCGAGTCCGCGATCGTCGCGATCGCCTCCGTGATTGACTACTACCCAGCGGACTCGGCCAATAACAGCTGATTGCAGATTGTTCAAAACGATGAAGTATAGGGAAGAAGAAGAAGAGTTTGACATTGAACAGCTGATCTTTGAAGGGGCCCTATTTTTGAAACAGGTGAGTTGGCGATTGAGTGAGTCACTCATCCCTCAAGTTAATTAGTTTCTAATCATAAAATTAATTCACAGATAAAAATAAAAATATTCCTATGTAACTTTATGAATTCAGCCCCACAATATCTGTGAATATAATTTAAATAGGCACTTATTCTTAAAAATTTATAATTTTAATACAGACATAATATACATTGAGAATGTCACCAATCCAACCACTTTACTCACCAAGCAACAGGCTGTTGAGTAAAAACGGGTGAGTTGACAGGAAACAAGCTTCTTCTTCTTCTTCTTCTGTTTTGGAGGAAGTAATAATAGTAATCATGGAAAGGTTTTCCAATTAGGTTATATTTACTTTTTGATACTAAATATTTAAAAGCGTTCGGTTAGCCTTTGAACTATTTATCTAAATTTACCTACAAATATACCAAGATAGTCTAGTTAAAGCCACAAAAAATGAGGTAATTCCTTAAATATGGTCAATGTTTACATTTGGCTTTCTAGTTTGACAGATGTATAGTTTGAAACGTTGACATCCCACGTGGTGGTTTAAACAATGCTACCATCAGCTGGTAGGTGACTTGACGAGTGACTCACTACTCAACTCTCAACCGGTTCAAAAATAGGGATTGCAGATTGTTCAAATCCATGAGGTAGGAAGAAGAAGATTTTGACATTGAACAGCTGATCATTGAAACAGGTGAATAAATACGAAAAATTACATCATCAGCTGTATGGTTTTGTAGTCCAGTGGTCAAGTCTGTAAATTACTGCGCTGTAGGTTTGGGTTCAATTACTTCTTAATGGCGACAAGCATTTCTTTCATTTTTATTACATAGCTTGTTTTATTTGGGTGGAAGTTTAAGTCAACTTGAGAAATATATTACGTTACTAGGCCGGGATGTACTGTTTTGCCGGACGAGCATGATAGTTACGCATCTGTCGACGAGCATTTGTTGACCAAAAAACACGTGCGCGTGTTGGGTTGGGTGGTGCACTACGAAAGTCTGCGCTGCAATATCTCACCGAGAGTTTTATTACGAAACTAGCAGTTGCTAGACTTCCCCTAAGAAGATACATACAGTGTTCTTATATTAGTGTTTTCCTAGACTTGTGTGGTCCCGACTTGCTGCGGTTGCCCAGCCTGTTGACAAGGCGGCACGATAATTGCACCGCGTAGTCCGCTCTCCTGAAACGCGTTATGGCGGATGATGGCAGTTCAATTTCGTTTAGTTCCACCAAAACAATCGAATGAAAAAACTATATATCGCAACGTATCGATGTTGATATATCGCATCGAAACAATACAGAAATATCGCATCGAATTAACAATAAATACCGAATTGAATCGATATATCTATCAAATCGATGCGTTATAAAAATTGTGTATTTTAAATATAATCATATTAAAACAAATTATCACACATTTAATAATTATTAATTTAATCGAATTATAATTATAACTTTGATACACAGATAGATTATTAAATTATACAGTGAAATGTCTATTAATCAAAATCTACAAAAGTACAATTAAAATGCAAAAAAAGTAATACATTACATTGATAAAGTGAAATGTCAACTAATTAAACTTATAAATATAATTAAAATGCAAAAAAAACGTAATACATTACATTGATAAAGTGAAATGTAAACTAATTAAACTCACAAATACATTTAAAAAGCAAAATATATGATAAATATAATTTTATTTCTTAAAATTACAGTACATTAGGAATATAGATACAATCCGATAAATATATCGATATAGTCCTATATTTAATATCTCGATTTGATCCGATATATTTGTATTCATATCGATACGATGCGATATACCGGTTTTTAATCGATTTTTTCATTCGATTGTTGTGGTGGAACTGCACCGAATCGCAGCCGATGATGGCAGTTGGCAGCGCTGGAACGACTTTACGAAGGCGTGAAGGGCGTGCGGCGACGCGTGAGTTCCCTTAAGCCCTCATTAGATTCGGTGACCAGAAATTTATGGCGCTAAAAATGAGAAAATTTATTTTATTACGTCGTTATGACGGGATCGACAAAAGGTTTCGCATTTGTACTGTAAATAAGATGTCTGATGAAATCTATATTGCAGTCAAAATTGAAAATTAGGGAATCTAAAAATATTACGTGATATAATAGTGTAAAAATTTTTCCTAAAAGTGTAAATGAAAAGGCTAAGAAACGTTATTTCCAATATATTGTTCTGTAAGTGAAAATTTCACTATTTAAGCATAATCAAATATAGGATTGTGCCTTTTCAACAGTTGTATGTAAAATATTTGCCACCACATTAGGTATAAAGAAAAAAATACGGCCGTTTCAGGAAATAATAGGAAAGTTTGAAGAAGTGACAAGTTTTGGAGACGGTGGATCTGCAGAAACACACATTATCGCTATATAGGGTTGTATGCACATGCGTCTTGCACTTTAGAAGGCGTTGCATGGTAAAACTCAGACCAAACCAAATCGGAATTGTTTCTCGCCAAAGACCCTTGTCCAGCAAAGTGCACATAAAATACCCCCGTTGCAGCAGACCTGTATACTCAGCGAATTTCAAATGAAAAAGAGCATATTTCAATCCAACATAGCGACATTTGACATGTTTTTGTAAGCTCCATAAGAATAACATGAGTAATGAGTATGCAGGTTTGCTGCAACAGGTATGTTAAAAATGGGCGGTTTTAATTCAATATTTAGTTTTAGTAGATATCTGAACTAGAAGAAGCCATACACCAAGTTTTATTGACATATGTTGAGGAACAAGCGAGATATATAGATATTTACTGATTTCCTTATTATTGGGGAAATTATTGGGAAAATGTACTGTGTTTACCACTAGCGATATCTCGATAACCAATAGTCATAGAGTAACAATTCAAAATACAAAATTATTCGTTTTTTAAGCTGAATTCAATGGTGCTAACGAAAATCTGATCATTTTAGCGAATTACCTTAAAGGAATAGGCTATTACCGTAGGTCTCATGGTAAGCCCGAGACCATGTTAACTTTTCATTTTGGGTTCCCCAGAAGCAAAAAACACTATTCGTTCATTTTCATATATATATATATATATATATATATATATGTGTGTGTGTGTGTGTGTGTGTGTGTGTGTGTGTGTGTGTGTCTTTAAGCACGATAACTCGCGTAAAAGTGGTCCGATCTTGATGAAATTTGGCACGGACGTGTAAAGTAGTAATTATTCGGACGAGTTCGTAAACCAGCCCGATCGGACTACCGGAAGGGGGGGTAAAGGGGGATAAACCCCCCCAAAAATGTATTTTTTGAGTTTTTTACATATAAAAATAAAAATAATCAAATTTTTGTTAGCACCATTGAATTTAGCTCAAAAAAACAAACAATTTAGTATTTTAAATCACTGCTCTATGTCCATAGATTGCCGAGATATTAAAAGTGGTAAACACAGTACGTTGTCCCAAAGTTAACCTTATTAATGGGAAATAATTAAAATTCTATATCTCGCTTATTTCTCAACATATCTTGATAAAACTTGGTAAATGGCTTCTTCTAGTTGAGATCTACTAAATATTCAATTTAAACCACCCAATTTTAATATACCAGTAGCAGCAAACCTGCATACTCATTCCCCATGTTATTCTTATGGAGCTTACAAAAATATGTCAAATCTCGCTACTTTGGATTGAAATATGTTGTTTTGCATTTGAAATTCGCTGAGTATGCAGGTCTGCTGCAACGGGGGTATTTATTTTTTATATAAACAACTCGAAATCCCATTTTTGGGTGTTTATCCTTCTTTACCCCCCCTTCCAATGGTTCGAATGTGCTGGTTTGCGAAATCCAGCTGGTTTGCTGCCGTCCCTACTTCACAGCCAAAGCCCTCTGGACACAATGCTGTAAATTCCCAATCTATTTTCCATATTCCGACTAATTGTCCTGAATGAGTACGATTAGCACAACTCCAGGCCAGACTCTAATGTGCTAATGCTAACCCTCTCTCACTCTCTCCCTGTTGGCCTGGCCTCAGTTAAACTCCATTAAAAGTTACTGCCGCTTTAACAATGGCGATAACATTCACGTGTATAGATTCGGGCAGGAGGCTGTAGGAAAATAATGATCGGAAAGTTTATAGGGATTTATTTTAGTGTTTCAAGCCTGATGTCGCGAACTGTCGATAGAAAAGCAAATCATTTAATCATTCTTAATAAGACAGGTACCACATGGAGGACGTTACCCTGAATATGAGTGAAGGATGAGTGTGATGATCGTGATGATAGGGCAGTGTATAGTTCGAATCAAAACATAAGGCCCACGCCGTCCATAAGCCCAATGATAAAATTAACAATAGTCTTACGGACGAACTGGCACTATAATTTGAATCGGCTTTTACAGTTTTGTTTCTTTCTAAACTAGTAGGTATAACTTTGTTTTCGTTCTTAACTTTCAAAGAACACGTTTGAGAACACTTAACTAAAGTCACAAATGTTTTTATGAGCGGCAACTAAAGATCAGTACAAATATTGTAACCACAAATTTTACTGTATTTTGTTGTAATTCTTCCACATCTTCATGTAAGATCATGGGCGATGTAAATAAAATAATGCAATAATGCAAATGCTTTTACTTAAAAATTGTTAAGCAAATGCTACTTTTAGGGTGAATAAAAATTTAGTAAATGCTTATAATACAAGTATTTGCTAGAATGGTCATTATTTGCTATTTTTCAAGCAAATGCATGTTAATAAAACTTAGCTTATGCGTAAAAACCTATTTACTTCAAGCATTTGCTACCTTGCACTAGCAAAAGGATATTCCCCTCAATCCTAGTAATTGCTAATGGAAAAGCTTTTGTTTTTACTAAATGCTATAAGCATTTGATAAGTTTTTATCCACATCACCCAATAGTCTACAATCATTGTATTTTAAATTACGTCACTCATTCTTCAATTAACACAAAATGGAGTTTAGTAATGCATTTTTGTAATCAAACCGTAAAACGTCACTAGACCGGTAGAGAATAGCAAGGCATTAAACGAATATCAAGTAACCTATTTAATCTACCGAGCCGGGCGATATGAATCATTAATGCCGGCCATTGTTTCGCGGGCGCGGTCGAATTAAAAGTATGATTGCCCGCATCATAGCAGATTATTGGGGACCAATTTATTGTGAAATCCTAAATTAATCGAGTTTCGTCGGATTACACAAAATTCAAAACTCAATTAGTTTTATAACACGTCAAGGTTTAAAATGAAACGCGCCAATTAACCGGAAATATCGTATAACAGGATAACCGGTAACGAGGTTGCCAACTGACGCTAACAGAAAAATAAAATATCCCTCCAATAAAACGTCTCTGTTAATATGGCAAAACTATCCATAGCCTACAATACTCGATTTAATTTCCTTCGAGTCGTATCGCGGTATTTTCCAACACGTTTATGTTGTGAAGTGGATTATCAGAATTGAAGTCCTGTTTTTTTATCTTGGTAATGTATACTTTGTCTGTATTTTTACTTTGGGAAAATCCATCCTATTGCTCTGTATTTACATATTTTTATAAAATTGTTTTGCGGATCTTGGAAACAACTCTAAATATTTTAATGCAATTTTTACTTACATTAAAAAGCTATACACGGCAGGCATGTTAAGTACATGGGCGGATTTAGGTCTTAATTTTTGGGGGTGCCAGGTCACATCACTTATGAAGTAATATATGCTCAAATTCAAACATCAAACTCCCATTCAAATAGTCCGTTTGCAAGCACACTCCAAAAATATCTGTTAAATTTACTTGACAAGAACCCTGTTGCATTTTATATAACAGCTATTCAAAGTTATGTTGAAAATTGTTTCCCCCTTTTCTTTCAAACAAACCAGCAAAAATCAGGGGGTGCCGGGCACCCCCTGACACCCCCATAAATCCGCCCATGGTTAAGTAACGACGTAAATCTACGAAATTATAAAATAGAGATGATTTCTTCCTGTCGGAAGGTGTATAATTATATAAAAATTAATAACGCAAAAACTGCAAAACCGACTGGGCTAAACACTGGCACAAAGATGGATCATGAACCCAGCGAGCACATAGGGCTGTTTTTGTCCCTTTAAGGGGATTCCCTACTGAAAATAACAAAAATTTTATTTTTTTCAAAAATATTTTTTTACATATTATTGTTCTATGACATATCCGCTTTTAGAAAAGCCATACGTAACAAGGTATAAGTGGTTTTAAAAATGAAAATAAAAAATTATATATATTAGGCTCTGCATGCCGCCGCTCTATTATAAACTCTCATCGAGGAAGTCTACTCCACAAAGTTCCTTGGAATACACCTGGATCGAGGGTTGACATGGAATGATCACATAGACAACGTTGCTCAAAATTTTCATTTGGCATTTTTGTTTTAAGATCACTTTCCAAATTCTGCCCAATTCAGGTACTGATGACGGTATTATTTTCCCCCAACTTTTTTTACGGAGTAGCACTGTGGGGACATTTTTCAAATACCGAATTTCAACGAGCATTCAGGCTGCAAAAAAAGGCAGTGAGAATAATTTCCAAATTAGGTCAGAGAGAGTCGTGTAAGCCCGCGTTCAAGGAACTAAATTTGTTGACACTCCCCTGCCTCTCCATTCTAGAAACAACAATGTATTGTATGTCAAAATGTGCCTTAACGCAAGGCAAAGATATACACCAATACAACACTCGAGGCAGGGAAAACTTCAGAATCGCTCAACATATAATGGTGGCTTTTGAGCACCTCCCTTCACAGAGAGGTGTTCATTTCATCACTAAATTGCCACCATCTATAAAAAATGCTCCATCCTTGAAAATAGTAAAATCTTGTCCGAAAAAAATTTTTATTTCCGAAGCAATTTAATGTTCAGACGAATTTTTAATTATCAATGGGGCAACCAAAGCTCAGAGAGGGGGCCTCCAACCAATTGACGATTGAATGTCTGAGTGAATGTTAACAAACATGTATGTATAAAAGGTGAATGGAAAATTTTAGTTATATTGCGTTATGTGCAATATGTTTGACCTTTGCAATACAATTTGTCAATAATTGAAATAAAAAGTAAAAAAATGAAATAATCTTTTTTAATAAAAAAAATTAATAAAAATAATTGTATAAAAAAGTATAAATAATTCTGTAAAATAATTAATAAAAAATAAAAAAGAAATAATTGAATGACTGCAATAAAAATATTTATTATTATTATTATGTCAAATAGCCTAGCCAGGATAACGCTCGGGAACTTTCAATGCGCGATTCCCGCAAGTCTGGTTTTTCCATGTTTTTCAACACTAAAATTGATATATCTCATAAAGTACTTGTAGTAAAAGGTTGAAATTTTCACCCAATATTTCTTATTAGTATATCTAAAAAGGTAGGTAAAATTATGCCTGTAACACAACTAGGAATTGAACAAAAATATTTTTTTTCAATAAACAATATTTTTAAAATATTTTTCCCCCATAACTTTTTTTCTTAACAGATACAAGTATAATTTTACCTAACTTTTTAGAAGACTAAAAACCCTATAAAATGACACCCTATAATGATCTGAAGTTCTAGTCAATAGAACCTGAGATATATCAATTTCTATATAACCGTTTTTTTTAGGTATATTTATACCTAAAACTGCAAATTAAAAATTCTAACCGCAAAAGTTTTTTTGTAACAAGTACAAACTAGAAAACCCCTTATTCAGAACCAAAAAGAATATTAACAAATTTATAATTTTCAGTAGGGAATCCCCTTAAAGTCCCCTTGGCCTTCGCAACAAAGGATTATTTTGTGGGATTTTGGTAATCACGGTTTCTAAAGTCATTAAACAGATTCTAGTTATCATTAATTTTCCAGTTATTTTCATCTAACCATGCGAGAAACGAAGAGGCCTACAACAGCAAGTAGTTATAGATAGTTGTGTTGTATATGAACTTACCTGTATAAACTGAAATCTTGGCTTGTGTGATTTTTAAATTTGTTATCTCTCTACAATCTGTCTGGGCAACGAAACCGTTGAAATTAATTAACATCTTCACAACACTACGGAATTTGGCCAAACCAGGTCCTTTTAAGAGCTGACTATTGTTAATTCCGTATAGACACTAGTGCAAATTAAAATCAGACAAAAGTTAAAACAAACATTTCATTATATAAAAGTAATTAAAGCACAGTACGTGCATACTTATATCCCAATGAAGAAATTTTGAGCATGCGGGAAAACGGTTGGCTTTCAGTTTTGGAACATTACAATCCAATGATTTTTCATGCTGGCAGCCTTGAAAGCCCTTTTAAACAAATCACATAATATCATCTATCAAGCAAAATTTAGACCTAATTAACGTGCTCATAATAAACGACAAAGAAATAATTCAATAGTTAAACATAAACATCTTTGTGTTATGTACTGTTATTTCTGTTTGTTTTAAGTTATATTAGTTAAGATAGCCGTTTTAGGTTAAGTAACCTGTAGCTATCATGTATATTCAAAAATAATAAATAAATAAATAAATAAAGCAGTATTAATAATTTAACGTTGATAATAACATAATATCCAAAACAGGCAAGAAACAAACAAACACATTTTAATGTCAAATTAAAATTCATAGAATTTCATGTCAAATTAACTCATAGAAGTATGTTTAATCCATTTAAGGGGTTGCGGTACTTAAAAGGGTGAACATTTAAACTATGTAAAAAAATGAAATAAATTTTCCAGTGTAAAAAATAAAACAATATAGATTTATTTATTTTTGTTAGACCAGAAAAAAATCTATGTGTTTTGACGAATATGGCAATTTTTTTTATTTTTTATTGATGCTTTACTACAACTACCGTTTAGATTTTTAGATTACCTAAACAAACGATTTTGTATTTTGAATCACTGCTCTATGTCCATTGGTTACCGAGATATTGAAAGTGGTAAACAGTACGTTGTCCTAATGTTAACCGTATGGGAAATAAGTAAAATTCTATATCTCGGTTATTTCTCAACATATCTTGATAAAACCTGGTAAATAGCTTCTTCTAGTTCAGATATACTAAATATTGAATTTAAACCACCCAGTTTTAATATACCTGTAGCAACAAACCTGCATACTCATTCCCCATGTTATTCTAATGAAGCTTACCAAAACGTCAAATCTCGCTATGTTGGATTGATATATGTTGTTTTGCATTTTAAATTCGCTGAGTGTGCAGGTTTGCTGCAACGGGGGTATTTAGTTATATGGAGCCATAAGGATAACAAAGGTACAATGTAAGGGGTTTTATCGCTTTCATTACCTCGGTGGTTAATGGACATAAAGCAATGATTCAGGTTACAATTTTTTTAAATTTTTGAGCTAAATTCAATGGTGCCAACCAAAGTTTGATTATTTTTATTTTAGTACGTTAAGAACTAAAAACAAAAGAACTAAAAACAAAACAAATTTTTGGGGGTAAATCGCGAAAAAACCCATATTTTTAACGTCTTATAACTCGTTAACCGTTAGGAGTAAAAAAAGTACATAACCATTTTTGTAGCAGATTTAGTAAGCTTTATTTTGTATATTTAAAGTTCTTACCTCCGACCAACGGTTCTCGAGATTTTTGAGGAAAACCAAAAAAGGTACCCTGATTCCGTCAATTGCCACTAGAGCCCGCTGCATATGTTCCAGGACTTTTGGTATTTTCATCTTTAGGTACTTCTAAATAAGTGTACAAAGTTTCAAAATCAACGGAGTTTTTTCCAGGTTGGGCTATTTTTTTTTAAGTCTTTTGACTGGACTATTAAGTTGTTCTGGCCACCAGAGTAACTTTAAAGTGTAACAACGTAATTAATATGGTGTATTGATTTGTGTTTGTGTAGCAATAAGTGTTGATTAAAAAGTTGCAATAATACTCTTTTTCTAACAGTTAAGCGTTTAAATGGTGAGTAAATATATTATTTCGCAGTACAGTATTAGTTCTATCCCGATTAATCCTCAGTCTATGGACAGCACTGCAGTTCGTAAATGCGGGGATATAACAGAAAAGACCCTAAATGATAAATAATTATAAATATTATAAATGTTAGTTGAAACAGTTTTAAAAACCTCATTGCAATTGGCAGTACGTATACCACAAATATGTAATACATTTAGGCCTTGTAAAATAAGTTATTCTAAAACCTCATGAATGATTTTCATACGATTTACTGTCTAGGTTATTCGGTTCGGTCTTTACGAGGCTGAAGAGGATGGAAATTCAAATGCGACTTGGTGACTCCACGACGCTCAATTAGTTCACAACACCGCCACTGAGCGGCGAGAGCAGCACTGTCTTGACCAGTGTCGGCAATGCAGATGACGAGCCTTGATTAAAGGAAGAGCTCAGCAGGCTTTTTATAACTTTGGAAAGAATCAAAAATTTAAAACATACAGGGTGTCCGGACGTTATGGTAAAATACTTTTTATATGATAGTACAGGTAACAATAAGAAAAAAAGTTCATATAAACTTAGGTCCAAAAGTGCTTAGTTTTCCGTTTTTTTCGTTCGTGTGTCTGCGTTTGTGATTTTTACATATTTAAAAATATCTCACGAACCTCTTAACGTATAAACTTCAAACTTGGAATATGGATTACCACTATTAAGACCTATTTTTGTATGAAGTATCAAATTTCTACTTTGTACCATTTCAAAATGGCGACTGTTTTTTTTGTTTTCAAAGCTAAATATCTTAAAAACCGTAAATTTTGAAAAAAATACAAGAGAAAAAAGCTGTGAAATTTAATCCAATTAACGCTGATTTTAAGATTTTGATAATCGGTCTACTAATAACGTAGAAATTTTAATTTTTCCGAAGAAAACATGCAAATTTCTGACAGTATGTTCTAAAGAACCATGTTTTTATTTGGAAAAGTTAAAATTTCTCCGTTATTAGTAGTCCAATCATATAATCTTAATATGAGCGTTAGTTGGATTATTGGATTGAACTTCATAACTTTTTTGTCTCTTTTATAATTTTTCCAAAATTTACGGTTTTTAAGATATTTAGCTTTGAAAACAAAAAACAGTCGCCATTTTGAAATGGTCAAAGTAGAAATTTGATACTTCATACAAAAATAGGTCTTAACAGTGGCCATCCATATGCCAAGTTTGAAGTTTATACGTTACGAGGTTCGTGAGATATGATTAAATATGTAAAAATTACAAGCGCAGACACACGAACGAAAAAAAAACGGAAAACGAAGCACTTTTGGACCTATGTTTATATGAACTTTTTTTCCTATTTTTACCTGTACTATCATATACTAAAATATTTTACCATAATTTCCGGACACCCTGTATATTTACTATGAATATACTCTTATATTATCGGTTTAAAAGTTTGTTATTTTTTATAATAAAAAGTAATTATAAAGATCACGAGTTATGAATATAATTCTATCATGTATAATCTTAAGCTTATTGCAATGATTAATTTCAAATTCTAATAAAACCTTCTGAATTACCAAATTTATATCAAATCAATAGAAAGTTTAATATTAGTTTAAATATTACAATCGAGTATAGTTCATTCTTATTTAATAAGGTAGGTTTTATGATATCAACTCCTCATACGGTTCTGAACCGACTTTGATAATTGAGGTTTCATTGAAGGAAATTAAATGTATTAAGGTTTGACAAAGGGAAAAGCCCTAGACGCATTTAAAGTTTACTATTTGTCCATAAGTTTTACCACGGGATTAGAAATGTAAAGGAACAGCTGGTTACAATAATCATTATTTTATCAGCTGTTTAAACGTAAAGTTAAAAGCTGCTCAGCACGTGGTGGTGAGTTATTTCTTATTGGTCACATCCCAAAATATTCATAATGCGGATCTATAGTTGTAAGGGGGAAGGCACCGCACATTGTTTGATTTCTGTGTCAGCTCTGAAAACCGAGGAAAATAGGATACTTCATTACAAAGACCTAAAGTGACGCTTTTCGTACAAGGTCACGTTTTACAACCGAGGCTGTAAGCCGAGGTTGAAAAATGACCGAGTAACGAAAAGCAACTTTAGGTCCGTGTTATGAACTATATTTTTCGTTATATTGCTCAATACAATACGTAAACTACTTAAGAAAACCAAAATGTTACAGCTTGTTTACCTTTAAAGATGCCACCGTCTTGTTCTTGCTATTTGAAGCAATCAGCTGATTGTCTGTTTCATTTGTGTTAGGGTAGACTGACAACAATGAACAACTATTGACGTATCGAACGCATGTAATAATCGATTGGTGAAATGAGCGAGTTTCACAAATTGATTAAACTGACAACAATGAATGTTTCGATAATAACGATGAATGTTTCGATTATTTGTAATCGAATTAATATTGTTCGATTATTACGACGTACTCGGCACTTTTTGATCTTTATAGTCCTAGGACTATAAAGAGTCAGCTGGTATCGAGTACATCAGCTTTTAATTCATAGGAATAAAAAGAGTGTATTTAGGTCCGGAAAACATGCATTAAAAACATCTGTTTTTGAAGCAGTATAACGAAAAATCAGCTAGATGTGATGTTAGTCGGCTAGATGTTCCCTAGTCGTTTTTATTGATTTTTTTCTTCAATTTATCTTTTGAATTAGTACATATGTGCATATATAATCAGAAAATATGCTGATTCAGTACATTTCATCATAAACGTATTGTACTTTTATTTAATCAAGTCGTATTTAATTTAATCAAGTCGTACGATAATTTTGCAGGAAATACGGACATTTCAGCAGCTGGCGTACGATAATGAGATTTTAGCGAATTTCCCCTATAGTGAAGAAGCTATTACCGCAGGTCTCATGGTAAGACCTAAGCCCGAGACCATGATAACTTTCGTTTTGGGGCCACCAGAAGCAGAACACACCATTCGTTCGAAATTATATATATATATATATATATGTGTGTGTGTGTGTGTGTGTGTGTGTGTGTCTGTCAGCACGATAGCGGCCGTAAAAATGGTCCGATCTTAATGAAATTTGGTACAGACATGTAAAGTGGTAATCCCTCGGACGAGTTCGTAAACCAGCCCGATTGGACGACCGGAAGGGGGGGTAAAGGGGGATAAACCCCCCCAAAAATGGGTGTTTTGAGTTTTTAACATAGGAAAATAAAATGTATCGAATTTTTGTTGGCACCATTGAATTCAGCTCAAAAAAACAAACAATTAATTTAGTATTTTGAATCACCCCTCTATGTCCATTGGTTACCGAGATATTGAAAGTGGTAAACACAGTACGTTGTCCCAATGTTAACCTTATGGGAAATAAGTAAATTTTCATATCTCGGTTATTTCCCAACAAATCTTAATAAAACTTGGTAAATAGCTTCTTCTAGTTCAGATCTACTAATTATTAAATTAAAACCACTCAGTTTTAATATGCCTGTAGCAGCAAACCTGCATACTCATTCCCCGTGTTATTCCTGTGGAGCTTACCAAAACATGTCAAATCTCGCTATGTTGGATTGAAATATGTTGTTTTGCATTTGATATTCGCTGAGTATGCAGGTCTGCTGCCACGGGGGTATTTTAATCTGGGATCTAAGAAACAGATTGGAATGAAGCCGCTCATCGAACCCAAGTGAGGGAAACAACTCGCGACTTTTTAATAATACTTAATTTAACTCTATGATTCTTGGCGAAGTGAATCAAGTTCTTGATCGTCAAACGACAAGGTATGTGTACAGTTTAAACTCATACGTAAAACAAAAGTTGAGAACCTACTTATTTAATTTCCACTTGTTACTGAATTTTTCTTAGATAATATAAATAATGAAGGATACATTTGCTTCAGATGTTTATTTAACAAAAAAAATGTTAAAGCTGAAAAACTTTTAAAAATAATTATTTTTTAGTGTTACTAATTATACTTCAAGCTCTTGATTTTCATGATTAGTTAGTTTCGCACTCTGGTGGTGTCGAGAAAAACTAAGTTTACCGACCTGAGCGACGCGCAACAAGCGGCCAATGCCGGAACTGCAGTTCATAATCTGCTTATCGACAGTTGATTGTTCATTAGTGAAGGCTATTATCACAGAGAATGGATATTTCATCACTGCAGCTGGCATCTTACTCGTTTTCGTCTGCAAGCAGGTTATTAAACAATACAGTGTCACAATACTACTGATATTGTGTTTATTTAAAAAAAAAAAAAATGCATACATGGTCAAGTAACTTTAAGGGCCAGTGGGAGAGAGCCCAGGGTCGAATTTAAAATTTTATTTCATACATAACCTTCTCCTAAAAAATACGAAGAAAACAAAAAAAAAATTATCCAATTTAGTGCACAAATAAAAAAATTATTGAATTAAAAATAAATAGAAATATTTTCATTTATTTTGGTAAGATTAACATTAGATCTACGTACTGTGTTTACCATTCATCGAAATTATTTTTATTTATGTAGATGTGGGGGCAATATAGATTCGTACGGACCAGACAGAATTCTATGAACAAAAAACCAACTCATTCCTCCTGGCGGTCTGCCTCATACAGTACCGCGACCGAGTGAGGAAATTTGCTTCAAACATCATATGGTTAGAAACGTCATATTTGTAAATGAGGTGGTTGTTTATGTTTACAATAAACAAAAATATATTGAAGGTAAGTCGTAAATTATAATTGTGGTAGATAATTTAGAATATGTAAGTTATTTTTATTGTGACGGGATGTTGTAACGTCACAACTCTTTGCGGGTAATCGTAAAATTAATACAATTAATCCGTTTTTCTTGAATAAAAAGTGTGATTTTTACCTCAGATTATATGATTTTTAATTCTGAATCAAATCGTGTATGCTATTTCCAAACCCAAAACGTATGATTTAAATTTGATCCAAGAAATAAAAGCGACTTTAATGTAAACTAGAAGACACATAACACCTAATTACAAACAGACGAACCAAAATCCGTAGTTTAAAAGAGTTGAGTTGTGTGGACTGTTTTCCTCATTATCAACCTACACTTTTTAGTTAATAAGTCACTGGCCTTGATGAAAAAAATTTCAAAAACCAAAAAAACAGACACAACTCAGAAGCCTCAAGGTTATTAACGAAAACATTTGTTATTTGCTTTTTTATTAATAGCTAATCTGAAACAAAACTGGCGTTTACACCTAGTTTTGTTGTGCGAATTAAAGGCATAAAATTCCAGATTTTAAGTATTTGACTAGCGAGAAGAATCGATTATTTTTCAAAATAATCATGATTCATTTGATTCACTCGATGAGTCGTTCAAATTGAACGATTCGTTCGCGAATCGCCCATTACTATCTCGGTCAGTGACTATGTAAAGAGAAATAGAGTTGTTAAATTAACTTAGAGGATTCCCATATTAGAAAGAGCTGTACACTTTTACAAAATCGCTTTTTACACAGTATTAATAAAATACGTGGCCAGAAAAAGGGTCCGGAGCTGTACCGGTGAGTTGAGAAACCGCGCTCCGGTGAGCTCCGGTTTCTTTAATAGTATCGGAGCTGCGCTCCGGTGTGCTCCGGCTGAAATCAACCACTGTGCTCCAGGATGTTGCCGAGGTTCTTTCCGTGGCTGAGGCCCAAGGAGGAGCCCGCGGCGCCGGCGCCCCGCCCCCACAGGAAACCCTCCATGGCCCTCCCCAAGCCCCCGGACGACATCCTGGACATCTTCCTTGGCAACGGTAGGTGGTGACCGAGGTAGTTTGTAATCTGCATGGGGTAACGGTATGAGATTCATGTGAGTGAGAAAAGGGCTGGTTTCAAGATTTTCGTAAGTTAAAAAGGTGAATGTTTACAGAGGTCGGGTTTTTGGGTTCCACAGAATTGACGTTTGCGCCTGAAGTAGTTGTATAAAGAGTCATAAATTGAAAAGTTGTCCCATTCACTATTATGACAAAGTGGTAGTCTGACATCAAAAGTCTAATTCGCATGAATATTGCAGACTTGCACTGAATAAACATTGTGATATACGAGTACAGCCATTCCATGACAAAATGAGCCTCAGTGTCAAAATTATTCTTGCTAATTGAACAGACATTTTTTAAAAGTAAAATATCTTAAGTTTCATTAACTGAAAGTGTTATTTTGATATTTTATTTCTTTCTTCGGTTTCTTCTTTTTTCTTTTCTTTTTTCGGTTTTCTATTAGGTTAGGGCCTCCCAAGGCTTCTACAGTAACTCCGCAAATGCTCCCCTTAAGTTATATTTTTTGTAAGTTAATTTAAGTTTTTTGATGTAACGGAAATTTCTGTGCAATATAGAAGTGTTAACAAATCATGTTGTTATATTTTTTATCTCCGAAACTCATTATCTTGTGAAATATACATGGTTTTTTCACACACGTAACACCCGTTACTATTACTGTATGTAACACCCGTTACCAGAAATATTTGCTCATAAATCTGAGAATAATGTTTGAATTAAATATTTTTATACATCAATTTAAAGCCTGGAATTTAAAATTGTTATGTAATTTTTTTTCCAAATTCTACCTTATTTCAATTTACAGAGTTTTGAAGAGAATCACTGACACCTCAAATAGCAGGGTCATTTACTGTAACACCCGTTAACCTATTTTTTCACTATTTTTCATGGTTAGTTTGCTAGTAATAATCTTACTCTATGATACTCTTAAAGAGTTAGATATTAAGTATCTTCAGGCATGATTGATAAATAAAAAAAATTCTTGATTTTTTCTTGAATTTTTTGTTGTCTGGTGTAACACCCGTTACTCGTAGAATGGCTGAGTAGTCACCTTGCACACTTGGGAGGTGATTTACAAGGATGTGAATTCTTTCTGAGGAGATCAGACATAGCCGTAGCACTAGGCATGCCCGTCAGGTATATGAGGTATCAGGTTATCAGCTATCTTCACCTGAGCAAATTGGATAAGAAATTACCTACTTATGTAAAAAAACCTACTTATGTAAAAAATATCATGCAGTTTCCTTTCTGGAGGTGTGTAACTAAACTTTAGGTTTTGAATGATGTTCTTTATTCACACCTTGAAAACAGTGGGACTCAGCCTTGCATCTAGGTTCTGTCAGCATCAGAAATATAAATTTAGAGGACTCCTCAACTCCTCCCCAGTGGCGTCGCAGCTAAAACCTGTAGAGGGGAGGGAGTTCACCTGATTTTCCCGCCTCTTGATCTCGAATATCGTTATTGTTGAATTTAAATTTCTCAAATAAATCATTCAATTTAAACACGCAAATCAATCGGAAAAATTATGTTTGATCACACGTCTTTAAAGAACTTAGGAATTGGGAAATTTAGTATTTCAAATTTTTCATGCGTGATTGCAGAAAGTGTCGTAATCCATTCGTCTTTGCGTGATGTTCATACTTTGAAGTTGAAGCCTAACAACCACAAATTAAATAGTACACAATGTTAATGTCAGTATTACTTTAATGATATTGAACGCTAATTTTTTTACTTTGACTAGTTGTACTGAAGTTTGATTTAGCAAAAATATAGTGGGTAATTCAATATCTAAGATATAGAAAATTGGTTTTTTTGAAAAGGGATTTGAGCATTTTCATTTGGTTGTAAAATCACTACAAAATACTAAGAAAGTTTAGTTTCAACTGATCATGTTTTTCCAATTTATCGACTAGGAATTCCTAACTTTTTGAATTTGGAACGAAACCTACGCGGGAAGCACCCCCAGAGCGTCGCCCCAGCCTCCCTCAAGTCAAATCGTGAACCAAACAGTCCGACCAGTTTAAAAACCAAATTTTTCCCAAATACAGTTTTTAAAGCTTTGTAACTCTCACTTTTTTGTCACAGAGCGCGCCCCGGAGACGAAAGTACTGAAGGTGCGAGAGGTCGACATGTGCTTCAGCTCCAACGGCGCGGACCACCACACGGCGCGCTACGAGCTCATGACGCGCCCCGTCGGTCCCCAGCTGGTCGTGCGGCGCGGCCAGGCCTTCCAGGTAGACCTGGTGCTCAGCCGCGCCTACAACCCGGCCATCGACGCCATCAGCTTCGTCTTCACGCTGTGCGGTAAGCTTGGGATAAGTTGGAAGTAAGCTATTTTTCATTAATAGAATCAAGACTAAGATACGGTATTATTCTATGGGGGTCTACGGGTCTACGTCCGAATCAAATCATTTACGCGTCTGTAGGTTACAAAAAAGAGCCATGTGCATCATGGCACGAGTTTGCAGGAGAACACCATGCCGAAATATTTTTAAATTTCTATAAATCTCTTTCACATAATATACTTAATTATAAAAATAATTCCTCGGCCCATTCTGTTCGGCGGAGAGGCGGAGTTTGTCCTATATTTAAATTATCAATCCAAAAAGTCAGGCAGAGGAGCACCGCCACTTAAAATCCAGTTCTACCCATGAATCAATTATTGTAGGATAAAATCAAAGACCAATCTATCGAACTTAATTTGATATAAGTGAAGCACCAAGAAAACATGAAATTTTTTTCTTAGATCTGGTCTATAAAAGTGCATGCAGCCAATATTAGCATCTTATCCTAAAACTATTCTTGGGTTGGATAATCCCTAACAATGTCCAATTCTTTTTTAAATGCATTTAAATTTAATTCCTATTACGTTTAACATGGATGGGAAACTATATCATAGTGATAAGAACAAAAGTTAAGTTTAAACCAATGATTGTAAATTCAATGTTTTAACAAAATGATATTGTTATTCAGTTCAAAGGCGGAGAGGCCGAGTTAGTGACATTGTTGTCCTGTTCAGAGGGGGAGAGGACGAGTTAGTGACATTGTTGTCCTGTTCAGAGGCGGAGAGGCCGAGTTAGTGACATTGTTGTCCTGTTCAGAGGGGGAGAGGCCGATTTAGTGACATTATTGTCCTGTTCAGAGACGGAGAGGCTAAGTTAGTGACATTGTTGCCCTGTTCAGAGACGGAGAGGCCGAATTAGTGACATCTTTGACCTGTTCAGAGGCGGAGAGGCCGAGTTAGTGACATTGTTGTCCTGTTCAGAGGCGGAGAGGCCGAGATAGTGACATTGTTGTCCTGTTCAGAGGCGGAGAGGCCGAGGTAGAGACATTGTTGTCCTGTTCTGAGGCAGAGAGGTCGAGTTAGTGAAATTGTTGTCTTGTTCAGAGGTGGAGAGGCCGAGTTAGTAACCTTGTTGTCCTGTTCAGAGGCGGTTAGGCTGAGTTAGTGACATTGTTGTCTTGTTCAGAGGCGGAGAGGCCGAGTTAGTAACGTTGTTGTCCTGTTCAGAGGCGGAGAGGCCGAGTTAGTAACGTTGTTGTCCTGTTCAGAGGCGGATAGGCTGAGTTAGTGACATTGTTGTCAATTCAGAGGCGGAGAGGTCGAGTTAGTGACATTGTTGTCCTGTTCAGAGGCGGAGAGGCCGAGATAGTGACATTGTTGTCCTGTTCAGAGGCGGAGAGGCCGAGTTAGAGACATTGTTGTCCTGTTCTGAGGCAGAGAGGCCGAGATAGTGACATTGTTGTCCTGTTCAGAGGAGGAGAGGCCGAGTTAGTGACATTGTTGTCCTGTTCAGAGGTGGAGAAGCCGAATTAGTGACATTGTTGTCCGGTTCAAAGGCGGGGAGGTCGAGTTAGTGACGTTGTTGTCCTATTCAGAGGTGCAGAGGCCGAGTTAGTGACATTGTTGTCATGTTCAGAGGAGGAGAGGCCGAGTTAGTGACATTGTTGTCCTGTTCAGAGGCGGAGAGGCCGAGTTAGTGACATTGTTGTCCTATTCAGAGGGGGAGAGGCCAAGTTAGTGAAGTTGTTGTCCTGTGCAGTGGCGGAGAGGCCGATTTAGTGACATTATTGTCCTGTTCAGAGACGGAGAGGCTAAGTTAGTGACATTGTTGCCCTGTTCAGAGACGGAAAGGCCGAGTCAGTGACATCTTTGACCTGTTCAGAGGCGGAGAGGCCGAGTTAGTGACATTGTTGTCCTGTTCAGAGGGGGAGAGGCCGAGTTAGTGAAGTTGTTGTCCTGTTAAGAGGCCGAGAGGCCGAGTTAGTACCATTGTTGCCCTGTTCAGAGGCGGAGAGGCCGCGTTAGTGACTTTATTATCCTGTTCAGAGGCGGAGAGGCCGCGTTAGTGACATTATTATCCTGTTCAGAGACGGAGAGGCCGAGTTAGTGACATTATTGTCCTGTTCAGAGGCGGAGAGGCCGAGTTACTGACATTGTTGTCTTGTTCAGTGGCGGAGAGGTCGAGTTAGTGACATTATTGACCTGTTCAGAGGCGGAGAGGCCGAGTTAGTGGCATTGTTGTCCTGTTCAGAGGCGGGGAGGCCGAGTAAGTGACATTGTTGTCCTGTTCAGAGGGGGAGAGGCCAAGTTAGTGAAGTTGTTGTCCTATTCAGAGGTGCAGAGGCCGAGTTAGTGACATTATTGTCCTGTTCAGAGGCGGATAGGCTGAGTTAGTGACATTGTTGTCCTGTTCAGAGGCGGAGAGGTCGAGTTAGTGACATTATTGACCTGTTCCAAGGCGGAGAGGCCGAGTTAGTGGCATTGTTGTCCTGTTCAGAGGCGGGGAGGCCGAGTAAGTGACATTGTTGTCCTGTTCAGAGGGGGAGAGGCCAAGTTAGTGAAGTTGTTGTCCTATTCAGAGGTGCAGAGGCCGAGTTAGTGACATTGTTGTCCTGTTTAGAGGAGGAGAGGCCGAGTTAGTGACATTGTTGTCCTGTTCAGAGGCGGAGAGGCCGAGTTAGTGACATTGTTGTCCTGTTCAGAGGGGGAGAGGCCAAGTTAGTGAAGTTGTTGTCCTGTGCAGTGGCGGAGAGGCCGATTTAGTGACATTATTGTCCTGTTCAGAGACGGAGAAGCTAAGTTAGTGACATTGTTGCCCTGTTCAGAGACGGAGAGGCCGAGTTAGTGACATCTTTGACCTGTTCAGAGGCGGAGAGGCCGAGTTAGTGACAGTGTTGTCCTGTTCAGAGGTGGGGAGGTCGAGTTAGTGACGTTGTTGTCCTGTTCAGAGATGGAGAGGCCGAGTTAGAGACGTTGTTGTCCTGTTCAGAGGTGGAGAGGCCGAGTTAGTGACATTGTTAACCTGTTCAAAGGCGGAGATGCCGAGTTAGAGACGTTTTTGTCCTGTTCAGAGGCGGAGAGGCCGAGTTAGTGACATTGTTGACCTGTCCAGAGGCGGAGAGGCCGAGTTAGAGACATTGTTGTCCTGTTAAGAGGCGGAGAGGCCGAGTTAGAGACATAATTGTCCTGTTCAGAGGCGGAGAGGACGAGTTAATAACATTGTTTTCTTGTTCAGAGTCAGAGATGCCGAGTTACGGCCACGGGTCACTGATGGTTGTTCCAGTCCTTGCCAAAGGGTCGTCGGCCGGAGCCACTTGGTCTGCAGTCCTGCAGAGGTCCTCTGAGAATGTCGTATCAATTCATGTAAGTAAAGAGAAATCCTCCAACATGTGTGCTATGATGATAATGTAGACTATATAAGAAACCTATGTTGTACCAAGTAGTGTCTAGGTGGATTTATATGGGTCGAGCTAGTAGGAGACGAGTCTTTAACCCACTCTTACCAACTCGTCCGTCCAACTCGCCCGCCAACTCGACCCTTTTTAATAATGCCCTTTTGACAAAAAAATTATACTAAATATAAATTATATTAATATGGTATTTTTTTCAAAGTTGAACTTGGGCCATATTTAAAGGTGATAAATGTAAGAGTAGTATTATAAACACAAAAAAGCTGTATGATAGTTGAGTCCCTCAGGGTTAACTTTGATAAAGAATATCTAATATTCTTTCCTTAGCTCAAAGCGTCTTTTAATTTAATTTCATAGCATTTTTTACCAGTTATTTAATATTTTACCAGATAACACCGTCGGCCAGCTGCGTTGTTGGTGCTTGGAAAATGGATATTGACACCAAACTGCTGACCAACGATGCAGCACTCAGCCACAACTGCAAAACCAAAATATACATTCTGTTCAACGCTTGGTGCAAAGGTAAGTTGCAAAATCTATCTTACAGGAAATATATTAACAATAAGTGCTTTAAACTGTAAAGATAAGAAATAAAATCATAAACAATTCAGACTGAAATATAAGTACAGTTCGCGCATTATATCTCCAGCTATGGCTGAGTCAGATGGTTACAAGTTGAGGGGGAGGGGGTACTTTCCTGAAAATATATTTCCAAAACACCACTGCTTGTCAAATGTTGTCTTTACTAACATCATATGTTGAAAATATCACAAGATACGTTTAAAGTTTTGTAGCGTAGCAGGCACAGCCGGAGATACAATGTTAAAACTTTTTAGCGAATTTCCCCTATAGGGAAGAAGCTATTACTGTACCGTAGGTCTCATGGTAAGACCTAAGCTCGGGACCACTATAACTTTTCGTTTTGGGGCCCCCAGAAGCAAAAAACACTATTCGTTTGAATTTATATCTATATATATATATATATATATATATATATATATATATATATATATATATATACTAGCAGTTGCCCGTGGCTTCGCTCACGATAACAATTTTAACACCCGCTGCCTAAATAAAGATGGTGCCACATACTGAGTTTATGATTAAATAGATAAGGTACAAAAACTCTTGGTAACTTTGATATAGTACTACATATCACCTAAAAGAAAAAAGTCAACCGTAAAACCATGATAAAAGGAACCAAACTATAAAAATCAGCTGTAGAGACCTATCTTGATTAAATGAAAAATTACAATGTAATCGAAAGATCATCCATTTAATTATACAGAAAGATTTTAGACCGTTGAACCCACCGGAAAACCCAGAAAACCTTGAATTTTGAAAAACCCGTTCTCAGCGGTTGCTTACGCCGTATAGGAACGTCCATGAAAAGTTTCAAGGTTCTAAGTCAAGTTCAAGTAGTTTGGGCTGTGCGATGATAGGTCAGTGGTATTTGACAAATATAAAGTAGATATACTTTTATCAGCCAGAAAGATTTTTAGGAATCCGCTAAGAATGCAGGTCTACTGCGACGGAGTACTTAGAAATATTGCTGCCCCCCCTCCCCGCACGAGGCATTTTTATTTGGCCTCTCTATACTACACATGCCAGCACATTCCAGCGCCCCCGCCGATAAAACCCCTAAGGGTGTCCCTGCCTGGGAAGGCTTATGCTCAGTAGGCCTATCGTTGAATCTGTGCTATTATAGGTGAATGTACCCAAGCGAGAATGAACGGGCTTTCATAGCTCTATTATAGTAGTCTGTGCTATTATATTGACCGTGCGTACTTAGTGAATCTTAAAGCAGTTTCCTGTTTCATGAAAGTTTATGTACGTAGAGTAGAAAATGCCTTGATTAAATGCCATCAAAGTATTTTCTAATGTTTTTAGGGTCTATTTTGAACAACAACAAAATAACATAGCCGTCCCACAATTTTTAAAAAATGGATTACATTAGCTCGTTCATTAACAGCTGTTATAAGGAAGGAAGGACTTTAAGTAGCTCTAGTCAGTGTTTTATTTTATTTTTTACAGACAGCTGGTTTTACATTATATGAAATGTCTTGGTTTTTTCATCTGTTTGAATATAAACATTTCATCACTGATAATTCTGGCATAAGGATATTAATAATATGTGATCTTGAGAGGGTCTGTGCGCGGCCTTGGTCTGTGGTGAAGTCCGAGGGTCAGATCAGGATGAAAATATCGAAAATCCTGATAAATGTATAATGAATGGGAAAATATTAACTTTATATAGTACATGTCAATTGAAAAGAAATATTATAAACCAAAACATAAAACTGAATGAAATCATAAAACATCTGTAACGACGAATCCATCAGTGAAGGTAACTACCATCTGCTTGGAACGCTGAAAATGTAAACAAAACGTCATCCCCTTGAATTATGGGGAAATTCAAAACAAACTTGGTCGAAATCAAATAAAACTCGGTTTTTAGAAGCATGCTATTTAATATCAAAACGACGTATGCTAGTTTTAAGTGGTCTAAAGCCTTCTCATATGTGCATAAAATACAGGAAAAAAGTTTCAGCCATAACAGTACTCTAGTTTTTGCGTGAAAAGCGGTCTAAAGTGTGATGTTGAGCGTTACCAACACACATCGTGACATAAATTGAGATAAGGCTTGATTCGGATTCTCTGACCTTCAAAACGCAAAAGTAACCAAAAATTTCATAATTTTGAGCAATGTACAGACAAAACTCTAATTTTATTTATATAGATATATATATATATATATATATATATATATATATATATATATATATATATATATATATATATATATATATAGGTGTCTGTTAGCACGATAGCGGCCGCAAAAATGGTCCGATCTTTATGAAATTTGGTACGGACATGTAAAGTGGTAATCAATTGGACGAGTTCGTGAACCAGCCCGATCGGACCACCGGAAGGGGGGGTAAAGGGGGATAAACCCCCCAAAAATGGGTTTTTTGAGTTTTTTACATAGAAAAATAAAATTTATCGAATTTTTGTGGGCACCATTGAATTCAGCTCAAAAAAACAAACAATTTAGTATCTTGAATCACTGCTCTATGTCCATTGGTTACCGAGATATTGAAAGTGGTAAACACAGTACGTTGTCCCAATGTTAAACTTATGGGAAATAAGTAAAATTCTATATCTCGGTTATTTCTCAACATATCTTGTTAAAACTTGGTAAATAGCTTCTTCTAGTTCAGATCTACTAAATATTGAATTAAAACCACCCAGTTTTAATATACCTGTAGCAGCAAACCTGCATACTCATTCCTCATGTTATTCTTATGGAGCTTACCAAAACATGTCAAATCTTGCTATGTTTGATTGATATATGTTGTTTTGCACGTGAAATTCGCTGAGTATGCAGGTCTGCTGCAACGGGGGTATTTTGTTAATAATATATGTTTACTAAATACTGGTGCTATCAATTGAGGACTGCTGGAACTTTGTCAAGCTTTTGTCTTCCCTCTTTGCCATTGGGTCAGCAGTCTATTACAGAGTGCAAAGGGAGTGCAAAGGGACAATGCAAAGGGAAGTTGTATTTTATCGAGACACATCAAAATTTTCTTTTTAGGCTGCTTGTTTCATTTAAAAAACTACAGGATGCAATTAATCCTACTTCTTTTACATTGATATTAAATAAGTTCTTTGTAAAAAAAGAAATTATATTTTCTTTTAGTTTATTTATTACGAGAGTAGGTGTGTCCTAAACATAAAAATGTTCTCATTTAAATTTTACTTTTACAATAAAAACATCATAATTTGAAACTATGCTTTGTATCTTTCAAATTATTTAAAGAAAAATACTACTGAACTATAGTTTTCAACGTTTAATTTTGATTTTTTTCATGATGACTCAATGTAAGATACAGGCCCCCCTCAGGGGGCTTGATGGCGCAAGCTGCGCCATTGACAAAAATGTTGGGGGGTTTAAACTTTTGTCCCTAAACATTATAGGGGAAATAAAAGAAAATAATATATTTATGAAAAATCGGTAGTCTGGTACTATATATTCTCTGTAACCGTGAATATAGAATGAGAGAAAGTTAAGCGTTCACTAATTTCGGCCTAGCCTAGGCCTAGGTAGTTTAATTTTTAGATTGCTCCAGTCTGAAGTAAACCCCTCCTCCCCCTCTTAATATTTGAGAAGTATTTCATATTTTTTAAAAGTAGTACCTTATGCCTCAATTGCAGATATCTTGATATATGAAATTTTTTAATATAAATTAAGTATTATGGTGTTCTGGTAAAAAAGCTTCGGCAGTTGAAAGATTCAGGACAATGTTAAACATTATATTATTGTAGCGCGGCAATTCATTGTAATTACTACCCCTACTGTAGTACTAGTTTCGAGTTTAGTTAATAGGTTTTAGTTTAAAGGAGGGGGGGTTGGCTGTTTTTTGGGGAATGCGCCATAAGCCTTGGGGGGGATGGGCACTCCTGGTAAGATACACCAGTCAAGTTGTTCTAGTAAAAACTTATTTTGATCTTTTCCGTTATACGTATACCACTATTCCAAATTTGCCCTTCAACCTTGATTTTTGACCGACATCATAAACTTGGTCAAATAATTTTTATTAATCGTTTTAAAATTGAAATTCCTTGTAAGAATATTTTACTGGGGGTTTCGTTATCTTAATTACCGTTATGTCTGCCTAGACGCGATAAGCCAGCGTCTGGCCGACTAGCGGTCCCACTTGCAGTTGGTTAGGTTAGGTTAAGTTAGGTTAGGTCAGGTTAGGTTAGGTTAGGTTAGGTTAGGTTAGTTTAGGTTAGGTTACCTAACCCAACCTATCCTAACCGAGCTTACCAAAATCAAGCTTGGAAAACAAACCCGAATCAGTGGTATACATATAAAGGAAAAGATCCACTTAGTTAATTTCATTTCTAAACTTCATTCATACCCCAATGTTTCCCAGAGGACCAAGTGTACATGGAGGAGGAGGACCGTCGCAAGGAGTACGTCAAGATGGACACGGGTCTGATCTGGCTCGGGAGCTACGACCAGCGGCACCCAGGCCCCTGGTACTTCGCCCAGTTCGAGAAAGACATCCTGGACTGCGCCCTCTACCTCATGACCAAGATCGGCAAAGTCCCTCTATCAAGCTGTAATGACCCAGTGAAAATCTCCAGGGCTCTATCCGCAGCCGTGAGTAGATATTTTCTATGTTTGTCAAATACCACTCTCCTATAAATACTGCCCATACTACTTGATTTAGAAACTTGAAAGTTTTCAAGGACGATCCTCTTAGGGCGTAGGCATCCGCTAAGAAAGTATTTACCAAAATGTCCTCAGGGCTACGCCATATGGTACCTAAAAGTTTCTTTGCTTTATTTTCTTTGCTGAGATTTCAGTTAAAATGAGACAAGATTATATATAATGGTGAAATGGCTATCAAGGAATTGCTGTATCAAATTTGTAGACTCACCGTCATAAGCAATCCAGTTGTTTTTAATTTAATGGACAGCTGTTTCGCCCCCTTGTCCTAGGGGCATCATCAGCACCGTTGAGGTTAAATCGTTAAAATCCTATAACTATATGTTCTTGTCTATATAACATTGTGGTAAAAAAACACAAATACTGTCATTGTCACAAAGTGTATAAAACACATTTAAAAACATTCAAAATTACTTGACTTCAGCCACACCTAACCTCAAATTCCTTGTGACATGTGACCACTGTCTACTGAACCAGCTGACTCATGTTTGACATATGGGGCCACAGCCATCTGAATTATTTGTCATTACTGTCTTCTTCACTAAACTCATATATGGCATTAGCAGTAAAATTTGTGTGTATATTTATTAGCTTTTGAGGTTCGCTTTTAATGGCGCGGTATATTTCAAGTTCCTCAAGTCTGTCAAGTCTGTATTTGAGGAAGGACTTTAAGTCCTTCATATATGTAAGAAATCTCAAAGACTTGACAGACTTGAGGAACTTGAAACATACCGCGCCAGAAAATTGGGCTGGTTTTCGAACTCATCTGAATTATTACGACTTTACATGCCTGTGCCAAATTTAATTTTGATCACACAATTCTTGCAAGCGCTATCGAGCTTACAGACACATAGATATATTGATATATGGTATCATATATGTGTACATCTAGACATTTTAACGAACGGTGTTTTTGGTGTCTGGGGGCCCCAAAACATAACGTTATGATGGTTCCGCGCTTAGGTCTTGCCATGATGACTACGATAATAGCTTCTTCCGTGTAGGGGAAATTCGCTAAAATCACAATGACCTAAGCAATAACTAATTACATTAACCTATTTCCTAAAAATGAAATTTACAGGTTAACTCCCCTGACGAAAACGGCGCCTTGATGGGCAACTGGTCGGGAAAGTTCGACGGAGGAACGCCCCCCTTCAAGTGGGTGGGGAGTGTGAGGATTCTGCAGACGTTCTACGCTTCTAAGAAACCCGTCAAGTACGGACAGTGTTGGGTGTTCGCAGGAGTTCTCACCACAGGTACTCTTTTGCCCCTCTTTGTACATCTACAGGTACAGGTGGTTTTACTACTTCATTGCTGTTGAAAGTAGGAGAGAGGTTACTAAGTAAAAATACCTAAAATTTCGTTTTGATAAAGAAATGTGTACTAATTTTTTTGATTTAAATTATTTATAGCAGTTTTGAGTTGTCTATACAACCTTACTCTTTTTAAAATACAATTTTCATTTACTAGACACAACAATTTTAAGTCACCTCTTCACCGTTTTTTTCATTTACTAGACACAACAATTTTAAGTCACCTCTTCACCGTTTTTGGATCGTGTTTTTCCATGACTGTACCTGTTACTGTAAGTTTAATTTATTGGTTGTAGCCAAAAGTAGTTCACACATATAGGGTTTTGTAAAAAAGCATATAACCCCATTTAACTGCAAACAAGAAATATATAAAACTTGACAAAATAAAAAAATCAATATTTATCAGGGAGAAGGTTGTCAATAGAAATACTAACTACGCAAACCCAAGGTTGATATAGCACCCTTAACCAAAAATCAACGCCACTTCAAATTAGAGATGGTTGAACGTGTTAAGGCGTGCAAACATTGCAATCTGTTGAGATTGCAATGTTTGCAAGCAAAGCTGCAACCAACTAATCTAGTCGTTAAAGTGGCATGATCAGTTTGCAGGGCCATCGGCATCCCCTGCAGACCCATCACCAACTTCAACTCTGCCCACGACACCCAGAGCAGCCTCACGGTGGACCACTTCGTGGACGAGAAGGGAGAGATCATGGAGGAGCTGACCAGCGACTCTATCTGGTGAGTGTCATACAACAGCCATCACAAGAACAAAGTCTGTGGCCCTCAGTGACTCCATCTGGCGAGTGTTAGTGACTCCTCGAGGAATCATACCACAGCCATCTCAAGATCAAAGGCTGTGACCGTCAGTGACTCCATCTGGCGAGTGTTAGTGACTCCTCGAGGAATCATACCACAGCCATCTCAAGATCAAAGGCTGCGACCCTCAGTGACTCCATCTGGCGAGTGTTAGTGACTCCTCGAGGAATCATACCACAGCCATCTCAAGATCAAAGGCTGCGACCCTCAGTGACTCCATCTGGCGAGTGTTAGTGACTGCCTGAGGAATCATACCACAGCCATCTCAAGATCAAAGGCTGCGACCCTCAGTGACTCCATCTGGCGAGTGTTAGTGACTCCTCGAGGAATCATACCACAGCCATCTCAAGATCAAAGGCTGCGACCCTCAGTGACTCCATCTGGCGAGTGTTAGTGACTGCCTGAGGAATCATACCACAGCCATCTCAAGAGCAAAGGCTGTGACACTCAGTGACTCCATCTGGCGAGTTTTGGTGACTGCCCAAGATATCATACCACAGCCATCTCAAGATCAAAGGCTACGACCCTCAGTGACTCCATCTGGAGAGTGTTAGTGACTGCCAGAGGGATCATACAACAGCCATCACAAGAACAAAGTCTGTGGCCCTCAGTGACTCCATCTGGCGAGTGTTGGTGACTCCTCAGGGAATCGTACAACAGCCATCACAAGAACAAAATCTGTGGCCCTCAGTGACTCCATCTGGCGAGTGTTAGTGACTCCTCAGGGAATCATACAACAGCCATCACAAGAACAAAGTCTGTGGCCCTCAGTGACTCCATCTGGCGAGTGTTAGTGACTCCTCGAGGAATCATACCACAGCCATCTCAAGATCAAAGGCTGCGAACCTCAGTGACTCCATCTGGCGAGTGTTAGTGACTCCTCGAGGAATCATACCACAGCCATCTCAAGATCAAAGGCTGCGATCCTCAGTGACTCCATCTGGCGAGTGTTAGTGACTGCCTGAGGAATCATACCACAGCCATCTCAAGAGCAAAGGCTGTGACACTCAGTGACTCCATCTGGCGAGTTTTGGTGACTGCCCAAGATATCATACCACAGCCATCTCAAGATCAAAGGCTACGACCCTCAGTGACTCCATCTGGAGAGTGTTAGTGACTGCCAGAGGGATCATACAACAGCCATCACAAGAACAAAGTCTGTGGCCCTCAGTGACTCCATCTGGCGAGTGTTGGTGACTGCCTGAGGAATCATACCACAGCCATCTCAAGAACAAAGGCTGTGACCCTCAGTGACTCCATCTGGCGAGTTTTGGTGACTGCCCGAGATATCATACCACAGAAATCTCAAGCAAAGAGGCTTTACCCTTCAGTGACTCCACCTGGTGAGTTTTAGTGACTGCCCGAGGAATCATACCATAGCCATCTCTAGAAAAGGGCTGTGGCCTTCAGTGACTCCATCTGGCGAGTGTTGGTGACTGCCCGAGGTATCATACCACAGCCATCTCAAGATCAAAGGGTGTGGCCTTCAGTGACTCCATCTGGCGAGTGTTGGTGACTGCCTGAGGTATCATACCACAGCCATCTCAAGAACAAAGGCTGTGGCCTTCAGTGACTCCATCTGGCAAGTGTTAGTGACTGCCTGAGGAATCGTACCACAGCCATCACAAGAACAAAGTCTGTGGCCCTCAGTGACTCCATCTGGCGAGTGTTAGTGACTCCTCGAGGTATCATACCACAGCCATCTCAAGAACAAAGGCTGCGACCGTCAGTGACTCCATCTGGCGAGTGTTAGTGACTACTCGAGGAATCATACCACAGCTATCTCAACAACAAAGGCTGCGACCCTCAGTGACTCCATCTGGCGAGTGTTGGTGACTGCCCGAGGTATCATACCACAGCCATCTCAAGATCAAAGGCTGTGACCCTCAGTGACTCCATCTGGCGAGTGTTGGTGACTGCCCGAGGTATCATACCACAGCCATCTCAAGCAAAGAGGCTTTGCCCTTCAGTGACTCCATCCGGCGAGTGTTAGTGACTGCCCGAGGTATCATACCACAGCCATCTCAAGAACAAAGGCTGCGACCCTCAGTGACTCCATCTGGCGAGTGTTAGTGACTACTCGAGGAATCATACCACAGCTATCTCAACAACAAAGGCTGCGACCCTCAGTGACTCCATCTGGCGAGTGTTGGTGACTGCCCGAGGTATCATACCACAGCCATCTCAAGATCAAAGGCTGTGACCCTCAGTGACTCCATCTGGCGAGTTTTGGTGACTGCCCGAGATATCATACCACAGCCATATCTAGAACAAAGGCTGTGGCCTTCAGTGACTCCATCTGGCGACTGTTGGTGACTGCCTGAGGTATCATACCACAGCCATCTCAAGATCAAAGGCTGTGACCCTCAGTGACTCCATCTGGCGAGTTTTGGTGACTGCCCGAGATATCATACCACAGCCATCTCAAGATCAAAGGCTGCGACCCTCAGTGACTCGATCTGGCGAGTATTGGTGACTGCCCGAGGAATCGTACCACAGCCATCTCAAGATCAAAGGCTGTGGACCTCAGTGACTCCATCTGGCGAGTGTTGGTGACTGCCTGAGGAATCATACCACAGCCATCTCAAGATCAAAGGCTGTGGCCCTCAGTGACTCCATCTGGCGAGTGTTAGTGACTGCCTGAGGAATCATACCACAGCCATCTCAAGAACAAAGGCTGTGGAACTTAGTGACTCCATCTGGCGAGTGTTGGTGACTGCCTGAGGTATCATACCATAGCCATCTCAAGAAAAAAGGCTGTGGCCCTCAGTGACTCCATCTGGTGAGTGTTGGTGACTGCCAGAGGTATTATCATACCACAGCCATCTCAAGAACAAAGGCTGTGAACCTCAGTGACTCCATCTGGCGAGTGTTGGTGACTGCCCGAGGAATCATACCACAGCCATCTCATCAAAGAGGCTTTACCCTTCAGTGACTCCATCTGGCGAGTGTTAGTGACTGCCCGAGGAATCATACCATAGCCATCTCAAGAACAAGGGCTGTGGCCCTCAGTGACTCCATCTGGCGAGTGTTGGTGACTGCCCGAGGAATCATACCACAGCAATCTCAAGCAAAGAGGCTTTACCCTTCAGTGACTCCATCTGGTGAGTTTTAGTGACTGCCCGAGGAATCATACCATAGCCATCTCAAGAACAAGGGCTGTGGCCCTCAGTGACTCCATCTGGCGAGTGTTGGTGACTGCCCGAGGAATCATACCACAGCCATCTCAAGCAAAAAGGCTGTGGCCCTCAGTGAATCCATATGAATCATTCCATAGCCATCTCATGTTTAGTAAAAAGAATGTGGCCTAAAAAGAATGTATGGTTAATGTTGACAGCTGATCTACCAAGGAATCACACCATGGCACAACCATCTCGAGTTTAAAAAGAAAAGGCTTTTGCTCCGAGCAACTCCGAGTGGTGAGTATTGCTATTCTAGCTGATTGCCAGCCTTAAAACTGGCAATATTGCTTTGCGAGGGTTGTTAAATTTTAAAAACCCAATCATCAGAGTCAGCTGCTTTCAAGAAAACAATAGATGGTGCCAAACAAAAAGCATTTCAAATCTTTAGGTGCGGTGTTTCAATTTACCAGTGCTGCGCTGCGACTTTGTTAGTAGAGTTGGCTATAATCAAACTCATAGAAAATTCCACACCTAATTTTCCTTGAAGTCCCAGGGTTTTTCATAATTCCAGCGACTTTTGTTCGGTCTCTTTGGTCATTTCTGTCATATCAAATTGTAATATAATTTACCTCAACACTCAACCAAGAAATAACATAAAAGTTCCATCGAATGATTAATCTAAAAGTCATATACTGACTTTGAATCCGAAGTTTATAGACAGATTATAATGAATTAATTATTTACGAACTATTCATTATTTATAGTCAAAGGTTATAGTATTCTAGAATTTCCTTGCTTTTCCAGGAATTTCCACGTGTGGAACGAGGTGTGGATGAAGAGGCCGGACCTGGAGCCGGGAGACTACGACGGATGGAACGCCATCGACGCCACGCCGCAAGAGATCAGCGAGGACATGTACCGCTGCGGACCTGCCTCTGTTAAGGTTGGCTACAGTTTATATATGGTAAACCATTTTATCAAAAAAAAACATACTGATGGCATAGTAACACTTAATTAATTAAATTTTCCGTCACAAATTGGTGAGGAGAACAAAAATGTTTAGGCTGCTTTGACAAATTAAATCAATCTAAAACCATGTAGTATCACTTTTAATAATTATAATAAGTGGATCGAAGGAGCTCATGCAGTCTAGCATTTATTTTAAATAAGTATTTTAAAGGTTAGTAATTGATAAAATCGATTGAGATTAATAAATTAAATGATTTATTTTAGAAACCATTTTTACACATGAATTGGATTTAGAATAATAATTAAATTGTATGGTCCATTCACAAACCAGCCAAAAATCAAACAAAAACAATATTAGTGTTATATTTTGGAATAGGTTCGTATTATTTTATATAATGGATATAAATAAAATAAGTCTTCCAACTCTCTTATAATAAATTTACACTCACATACAAGATAGTGAATACATACATTAATGTTGGAGAATGGCGATCGATTTCAATTGGTCATACCGATCTAATCTAGATGGATATTCCGGCTTCATTTGACAATAAATTCAAAAATACTTTTGGTTACTTACTTTTTTTGGTGTTGTTTATACAGGGTGTCAAGCGAGGGGAGGTCCTCAAACCTTACGACTCTGCGTTCGTGTACGCCGAGGTGAATGCGGACATAGTGAATTGGAAGTATTCAGGACCTACACAGCCTCTCAAGCTGATGGGGAAGGATATGTTCAGGTTTGTAGCATTGAAGTTCAAATAAAATAAAATCAGATACATATCAATTCGAATCAAATGAAAATATTTTATATACAAAACATTGTTTGCAATTGCATAAAAATATACAACTTCAACCTAACTCGAGAAACTACCTCTCCTAACGATAGTTTGTATTTCTTTTTGCTCATGACTTTTCTATGGTTAAGTACACATTTAATTTATTTTTATTTCAGTGTATTACATTAACTGTTATCATATATATTTTGTGAGTCGGTGGCGCAGTTGGAAGCGCACTCAGCCTCGAAACTGTGGCCTCGAGGCGTCGCAGGTTCGATACTCGAGCTTGTCGCATACATTTAGCAGTACTGATCATCCTTGTACTGTACCGGCTGACTCCTTGCCTTTGCCTGATAACGTCCACGCACAGATCAATAGTGTATGTGGGCGGGGCAAAAGCAAGGTAAAAAAGAGACCGCCAACCCCTTAATATATATATATACATATATATATATATATATATATGTACTGAACAAGATTGTTCAATCGTTTCATTTAAATGGATAGTTTCAAATAACTTCCATCAGGATTGTGGAGGGGTTTTCTCTACTGCTGATCTAATCTGCTCTCTGCTGATATATTTTTTACCATCTACCCTCTATAACTAGAATGAGTTCTTTACTAACCGGTTGGTGAGGGTTGAGGGTGGTCTTCAGTTTTCTCTGTTTGGTTTCAGATGTCTTGCAGGAGCAGGTACATAATTTTCCGCTGCTGTAAGAAGGCATTCTCTCATTGGTAGACAATTGTTACCTAGGACACTTTCCTGGTGTTGTGGCCGTGGATTTATACCCACCCAATAGAAGAGATTTCCTGTTCACATAAAGAATCACCTCCCTGATACTTTTTGTGATGATGGTCAGGACCTTAAGTTCTTCGTAAGCTTGCTTGTCTGTAGCTTTCCCTCATATCAAGCCATTTTATATGGTGAACAGCTCTGTTATGAAGTTTTTTCTTAAGGTTAATTTACAGTTCATAGTCAACAAAAGTAAACATGCATCCTCTTTGAAAATTAAAGTATTATTTAAATAATAAATTTAGGTGATTAAAAATAATCAGGTTATATTTTACTTTCATATTTAAAGAAGGGGTGGCCTCTTTTTACCTTGCACCTACCCCCCCACCTCCCACTTCAGGCCTGTATGTGAAAGTTATCAAGAAAAGCAAGGAGTGAGCCGGTACAAAAACAAGGGTGGACAGTACTGCTAAAAGTATGCGACACGGAGACACTTGAACTTACAATATTGCTATCACAATTCTAAAGCCCAGTGCACTACCGATTGCACCACCGACCCACTCAAATAGGATAGCCATATTATATTACTAGCCAGTGGTGTATCAATAAACTGATAAATGGGAGATTTACAAAAGTGGAGGATTTAAGTTCAGGGAATTTGGTCAAACACATTTACTATGAAATTTGAAAAAAAAAACAGAATTGAGGAGTTTATACATTATTTCAGTGTTGTAAAATCAGAAGTTTAGATTATAAATTAAAACAAAAACTAGATAACACATAGCTCGAAATCGAGCAAAAATCATGTGGTAAAATAATGAAGAATAATCAGCCCACTTATATACTTTTAAAGTTTAATCAAAAGGCTAACTTCATTAACAAAATTATGGCTTAACTCTGAAACTATTAAAATTAATTTGATCTACCGCAGGAGTTTCTGGTAAACGTAGACGTGAACGATTTTTTAGGGAACACCTTCATTTCCTCATGTCCTCTTTTTTCTGAAATGTATATTTAAACACCAGCAAAGGATCATGGACGCTCTGCTTACAGCAACATGTAGCTGACCAAGAGCAAACACTGGCGCCGTGAGCAATGACTTCCTTTGTTTAGGGATTGCCGCTGCAGTTTATTGATTATTATCGCCAAAACAGATATTATAGGGAACGGCTGTTTTTATAGGCGACATGTCCTTTGTGGTAAAAACGCGTAAATGACCCCATTACTCTCCCAGTCTTTTCAATCATGAACTGCAACCCACCGCAATAAAAACATTTTTAGATCCTTGTTCTGAGGTAGGAAGGAGCATATAAAATGTTACATCGGGAGGGTGATGCCAGCGGTTGCGATCGTGTTCTTTCCGACTCCTCCGACCGGTCTATGTTCGTCTTCTTCTTATCGGTGGCATTATATAAATGCAACAAATCCAAAAATAGATTTGCTCAGGTTAATATAACTTCAAAAAACACTATGAGATATCGTAAACTACATTGTAAAACTAAAATGTATAAAAGCTTTAAAAACTTCATAACATAACCTAAATTACATAATAAGTCTTAAAAAAAGAAAACTGTTGAAAACAAAGCCAAACCAGCTGAACAAATAAAAACTGCTCTTTTCGAAAAATTAATTGTAATTCATTGCTGCTATCTGTGGTTTACCTGTAGAACTATTTCAGAGCTTGGCCATATGTTCAGTTTGTAAACAAAGTAAACTGAGCTTGCTTAAATGTCGATGAATAGCGCCACTGTTCCGAAACTTCAGCCCTTTACTGTACTTAAGTAACGCCCTTTTTTAAAATTCTGAGACTTGTTGACAAATCTACATAAAATTCCCTTTAATTTGATACCTCAAACGTTAAAATGGGTCTAGCCATTGTTGCGGTTGGACTGTGAAAAGAAAACCGCTTGCGTATTAATATATAGATTGGGCATAAAGACCATGGATCCCTTATTTTCTTATGAAAAATTCAATTAATCTAAAATCCTTCTGGGAACGAGCCCCATTCCCTTCCTCAGAAATACTGCCTCTGGATCCACCCCTGCTCCACGGGTTTTTTGCACATGGAATTATAAAACTTGTTTAAGAGAAAACTTATCATTTTTGTTTAGAGTTTGTAATTTCTTATAAAACTTGTGATTAATTATATTATGTTTACAGCATTGGCCTGTATATAAGTACGAAAGCAATTGGGAAATGGGCAGTTGAAGATGTTACACTATCCTATAAGTATCATGACAGTAAGTGGGACTATTATCTAAATCTATAAAAGGCTAATATCACTCACTCGTCACTCCTACTTACCATGCACTTAGAGAGCTGACATTTTTTACACTAATTCTTTAGGCATAAAATAGCACAACTAAATGGTTTTCATCCTTGTTTTAGATAAAATAAGTTCAATATCAAACTTACTGAATCACAGTAAAGTTTTTGGTGGGAATAAATGAATATCAGACTCTATGATGTGTCTATATAGTCATCATAGTTCCAAACTAATAATATATTCAAGGGAAGGGAGCAAGGCTGTTAGGTTAAACCACAGTCTAGGAAAAAAAATTTTTTTCCTAGACTGTGGTTAAACCCTATGATTTATCACGCATGACACATCATTTGAAATGGCGACCTACCCAGAAAGGTATTTTAAGCCAAGTATGGATGAAAGATAAGTATATCAATATGCCATAGAAAGAAACTAACTATACAGACAGTTTTTTTAATTTAAATTTCTGGCATTTGTGTAATATATTGTGTTTATGTTTGAATTTCAAATCAATTAAAACCAGACAGTTAATAAATAGGCCTATAACCTCGCTGTTTTGCTTTGCAACAATTAATTTATGTGAATTAAAGCAATCAATTTATATTTGCTACAGTCGCATTTCTCGTGTCGATACAATAATTATTTATGAATCATGCATTTATGCCTACAGGTGGTCAGAGGGGGAAAATTGTGAATGTATTACAGGCGTAAAGTGAATTGCCTCCCTCAGAAATAATTGTCGACCAGATTGACAAACCATTTCCCTTGGAAGGGAATCTTGCACTTTACTCCCTCAGTACAATACACAAATAACTATTTATAGCCATAATAAGTATATCAAAGATCCGACTAAAACATTTATTACAAAAGTATCAGTTTTTTTCAAAATAAGAGTTCTATACCTTTAATAATCTGCACATCTTAGATAGTGTACTTTAAATTAGGTATTATTCATTTATAACAGTCTGTAATTTCTTTAACAGAGAGCCAGGATGAAAGGACAGCCATGTTGAAAGCATTGAAGCAAAGCGAGAGTCTCTTCAGCAGATATTACTTAAATGAGGAGTTCAACGATGTCAAATTTGATTTCAAACTGAGAGATGACATCGTAATTGGGTCACCATTCAGGTAAATAAAAGTAGCATAATTTAGTTTTCTTTCTCAAGTGAAGTAATGATCTTGCAGAAGTGCGGTATAGAAAGGCAACCCTTATCCCCAGAGAGCAGCATCTGGCCCCCACCTCGTTCACAGAGAAATAAATATATCAATGAATCAGATCCAATACCTCCATGCAAATAGAGGAAATAACTACTGCAATTATAGCTCTGGACAGCCTTACTGGGGGGTGGTGATAATTGTAATCTCCCAAAATGTCTGCTGTATATAACCCATTGTAGAGTTCGCGCATTATATCTCCGGCTATGACCAAATCAGCTGCTTGCAAAGCGCGGGGGGGGTGAGGGGGTACTTTTCTGAAAACATTATTCTACAGTCCCGCTGTTCGTCAAACGCAGTGTTTACCAAAATCATATGTTTGAAATATCATATGATACGGTTAGTAGCGAAGTAGTCATAGCCGGAGATATAATGCGCGAACTGTATTCTTATACTTGACTCATGCCAATGCTGTAAAATGTTATATATGGCAATAAAGAATTATTTTATTTTATTTTATTTGATTTGATAAATAAACACATGTTTTGGTAGAAGTGTCAAAACTTTGTTTACGTTTCACCTCATTTACACTACAAAAGAATGCCCTGTAATATTTCACCGAGAGATTTCTTATGCAATTAAGATTTCTGGAGAATATTTGCGCAATGCATCAGCTGGTCTTTTAGTTTGGCAACCTTTCATCTTAAATGATTTGTTTACAATTAAGAATGTGTTTCCACACTTTTGTCATCGTACTTCATGAATTGTGTTGAGCTTGCAAGCATTTAACATTAGTTGCACTTGCGGTTGCAGCAAAACATTTTCTTGTGCAAAGTACTTGTATATAAACAAATGACCATGTGATTTATTGCCAAAACATTCCAGGGTTCTTTGGTATTATACGGAGGCCACTATTTTTAGAGAGAATTTTTTAACTGTATGCAAAAAATAACTACATAATTGGATAGGACATACTCTGATTGACTTACTGTCCAAATTTGACATGATTACGATGAGCGGTCTTTTTGTTCTGCCTCCCAGAAGGCAGTGATGTCGGCAGGTAAAGCGTCTCCGCCGCTAGCGGCAACACCTGATCGCCACCCTTATACAGCGCGCTGTGGCGGTTATGTTAGGTTAGGTTATCATAAATATGTTAGTAGGACTTTCCTCGTTTCAATACAAATCAAACGATACCGGATAAGTTATATTTTCGCCCACCAAATCCTGTAGGCAAGTGATGCACACACTCCGGTCAGAAACCTGACCTAGGCCTACTTAGAGGGGATTTGGCGGGTATTAGGGGAAGGTATGACTCATCTGGTATCGTTCGATTCGTAACGAAACGAGGAAAGTCCTACTAGCATATTTATGATAACCTAACCTAACATAACCGCCGCAGCGCGCTGTATAGGGGTGGCCTCCGTATAATACCAAAGTACCCATTGCAGATAGTAAACACTAATTACGACAACAGCGCACTCACTCACCCGCCAGTAAGGCTGTCCAGAGCTATAGGATATCATTTGGTTTTAACCAAACAAACCAAACCAAACGGACTTATACTTCATTCAGTGAGTGTGTAAAGTAAAGCCCCACCTCCTGCACCAGCTGTAATGTTGGCAGGCTGTGTCACATAAGTACCTGTTGTCATTGCTACACAACTCCAAAGAGATTAAGTATAAACTGGAGCTGAAACTGGATGTCTATTAACAAAGCTAATTTGGTTATTTTTGTTTGCAGCGAACTTAAAATGCATTTTAACTTTACAAAAATTCAATAAATAGCTCGTTAGACAAGTAATGCATTAATCCATTCTTTGTTTATTGTTCATATCATGTGGTTAATATTTTTCATTTCAAATCACTAAGTGGAATGGCTGTGAACCATCCCTGGGAACATATGGACTGCCTCTTTCCTGATTGGTTCTTTTCTATACAAATGTTATTTAATGGCAGGGGCTTTACTTTACACACTCACTGAACAAACTATAATCGCTTTTCAGTGGTTGTTAATAAAGAAAAACCTATTCCCAGAGTCAGGTGATTTTATACAACAAAGATAGGGTCATAAGAGGGGATTATAAAAGAGAATTAATTTAAACCCTTTTGTGCGACATTGCCATTTATTTGCAGCACGGCCTTGATTGCTACTATACATGGCTGGGCATTCATTGCCCCTTGATGTTTTTGTTTTTATGACCATCTTCCAAATTTTTAGTAACCTGTTCAAACAAAATCATATACTGTATGCTCTAAAAGCCACAATTGTGTGCAATTTTAAAAAGATGAATCTGATCTTTCCAGTGCAGCCATGGTGGTTATCAACAAGAGCAAGGACAAAGACTACCCGATCTCTGTGATAATGAGGGTGGCCACTGTCCTCTACACTGGAACGGTGGCAAACACTGTGCGGAGGGAGAAGTTTGATATCATTGCCAAAAAGAATTCAGGTATAATTTAGGAAAGAATATTTTTTTCTTATTTGTATATATTTAATTATTACAATAACAGTGACATTTTTTGTGGTTTGATTAGTGGTCCAAACCTGGGTCATTTCGCCAACAAATGATAAACTTTTGATGGCTAAGAATAATTAATTCACAGCCAAATAACAAATGGAAACTAAAAAAAACCTCAAATTTGGTCGCACTAAAAATGGTAAACCGAAGAGTCAAAATATAAAAGGATTTAATTTCTCAATGGGTTATCCTTCTTTTTGGTTAATTTCGTGAGGTTCATTTACTCTTCCATGAATAAAGAAGCATCTGTACCCATACATTAGTATGCATTATTTTTTCCCACGTTTATATGATCCTTCTGAGCTAATGTTATCAACTTTTAAACTAAATAAATTGGTAATCCTACATAATTTGCTAACTTTTTGTTCAGTGGAAAATTTGTTTGGATGAAGATATGTTTTCAATAAAACGTGCAAGATTTAATGTTTTGAGAAATCTTTGTAAAAATATACTGTAGCATTGTTTGGATTTTAAATTTAAAAAATTGGTTTTGGCTTGCCTAGGTAAATAAACCATACAACAAGGAAAAAAAGGACGATAAGGGGTCATACAAGGGAGGAGGGTGTGATACAAATTTTTAAAAATCTTCCAATGTTTTCATGAACTAACTGAGTTAAGTAACATTAAGCTCACTGAAAGAATAAAGAATAAGGGTGTCTAACTGATTCTGCAACCCAGATCAAGCTAGCAATGATGTTTTTATATGAGAGTTTACGCTACAAAAAAGGTCATGCTCAGACTATTCAGAACCTTAACTTATATCACTTTGGTGCTCATTTACCAATTTGTTTGTGGACTGAAAAATTGCCAGACCACCGGTTTATGAGTTTTAGAGAAAACCGCTTATTATTTTTTCTTAAATTCATTTTTTAAATAATTTGTTTTTCAGTGCAGGAAGTGAAGATTGACGTGACTTACAATGACTACAAGGACAAGCTGGTGGACCAGGGGATCTTCAACATCGCTTGCCTGGCGACAGTTCATGACACAGGCTACGACTACTTCGCTCAAGACGACTTCAAAGTCCTTAAACCAGACATCAAGTTCAAGGTAGAGATCTTAGAATTAATTAATCAGTAGAACTAAAGAATTAATACAACTATGAAGCGGGATAGGTAGGGTAGGGAAATTTCACATATTTTTCGCCAGCGATAGAATGTCTTTCTTTAAACAAATGAAAATTAACGAGTGTAGTTCGCAAGATCCCGCCAAGTATATTATTAGCTGGAGATTTTTTGTCACGGAATATTTTTCTTTTGGATGAATAATTTGGTTTTTCGTTGTTTTTATTTTGTTCTAAGAGTTTATTGATTGTCTGCTAGACACTGACACTTAGATTGTTGAAGTTTCGCAGATTTCGGAATCTCTCGTGTTTTTGACTGCCTTTGCGTGGTTGGTCAATCGTTGGTGAATGAAAAGTATATAAATTACCCTCCCTCTCTTGCTTCAAGCTGCATTGATTCTACTGAAATAATTTCTTTGGTTTGGTAGATACAGTAGTGTAAATATTTATGGGTTTATAAATATTTTTTTCTCCTGTGTAATATTATATTACGTTATTAGACCGGGAAATAAGTGTTTACTGAACAAGTGTGGTTGTTCCCATGCGAGACGAAGTTAGTTGAGTGCGGGATTGCCATGTGAGTCCGCTAAACACATTTCGGACGAATGATGTATGATATTTTACGACATTCCGTAATCGTACCCTATAAACCAACAAAAACTGTCAAAATTTGTCACATGTTCTCATTGTTTAAGAGTATATCCTATCCTATCCTATACTCTTATATGAGCAATGTTATCGGTCTTGTATGTATGCTTGTATGCTTGCTTGCGTGCTTGCACATTTATCTCAAAAACGGAGTGTGTGCGGAGGATTTCCTTCAAAGTCTGTAAATAAGTAATTTTATGACTCAAAAACGTCTTTTACGCAGATTAATTGGCCAGAGAAAATCTAATAACGTAATAAATCGAATTTTAAAGTTGTATAAATTTTAACATTGGCCTTATGGGTTGCTGTGATAGCAACGAAAATAAACAAGGAAAGTGTAAACAAATGAATTAATCAATCATAACAGCTGTTTGGAATCTACAGCCATCAAGGGAAAACGAGCAAATAGGATGAAGAGTCCATGGAGCAATAAAAAAGGATTCTATTTATCAATTTTATGACATTTAAATACTTTAAAGTAACTGGATGAACCGGTAAACATGAAATAGCACCGAGCAAGGCTCGGTCCACCAGGTCCTTTTATATTAATGCTCAAAGGGAGATTTTGAAGGGTAGAAATTATCCTCGATCTAAGTTCTGAACAGTATAACGATAAACATTTTCTACTTCTTTTAACTGTCTCACATAAGACCCTCACAGGCCACTGCTATAAGACACTTAGATATAATTATTTGATATGATTTGGTGATAAATGTAAGAAAAGGTACACATATTAAATAAAGAAAATTTAGAATTAAAACTCTTAAAAACTCTATTAAGCAAACCCCAGACTTTAATATTGAATCAATAAGAGCGATTCAGTAATTCCATGATAAATTGTTTCCAGATTGAAGGAAGTCCAATTGAAGGCGAAGAATTTTCTGTTAAAGGCGAAGAATTTTCTGTCACAGCCTCATTAACCAATCCACTACCCCACGCCCTGAATAGAGGAATATTTGTTATTGAGGGACCAAGTCTCGAGGAACCCATCAAAATACAACTTGAAAGGTGCGTATTGGTTTGATGGTTGACTTGGACATTGCCTATGATTCAGGACATTGAACATAATTATTCGACTGATCAAAATGTATGTTTTCTAAAATATTTAATCCTTAACTAATTAATAAAAATGGTTTATTAATTTTGATCAGTATGAACAAACTAAAAATATCAATGTAATTTTTCATAAAATAGCAGTGAGACATTCTGCCTTCCAGATCAAGCCACCTCTAGTGCCTACAACCACAGAGAAGTAAACATACTTACATATGTTTACTTCTCAGTGCTACAACATATTTTGGGCAAGGTTCTGGTCGGTTCTGCCTACTCTGGCAGAAAAATCCAGGTCCTGGCCAGTACCATTGACTTTGGACTTAATATATCTGAAGACAAAGCCAGTACTGACCAGGCTATGGAAAAAGTTGAATAGTTTGTATGGCTTTTAGCGAATTTCCCCCTATAAGGAAGTAGCTATTACCGTAGGCGGCTTGGTGAGACTGAAGCCCGGGACCATGTTATTTTTTCGTTTTGAGGTCCCTAGAGCCCAAAAACAACGTTCGTTCATTTTGGTATATATATATATATATATATATACCGAAATGGTATATATATATATATATATATATATATATATATATGGTGTGTGTGTGTGTCCGTAGGCACGATAACTCTTGTAAAAAAGTCCGATCTTGATGAAATTTGGAACAAACATTTATAGCAATATACATGACTTTAGGTTCGAAAACCAGCAAGATCGGTACACTCTAAGGCGGTTTTTTGACTAAATAAAATTTATTTTGAAGATTAAATATATTTATATTAATTTGATGTAAATTCAATGGTCAGAATTGAATTCAGCTTAAAAAAATAAACAACATAGAATTTTGAATTATTACTCTACATCAATCGATTACTGAGATATCGGATCTGCAAAATGCAATACATTGTCTTTTGTTATTCCCTGAAGGGACATAAACTGTCCAAATTCTGGTATGAAATACCCAAATTTGTCATTCAATTTCGCTAAATAAGATTTAAAAAAATAATAAAACAAACCACATGATTGAATTTAATTTGTTCACGTGTTGGTTTGATTTGTTTTTATTTCTTGGATCTGAGTAGATTGATAATATGTTTACTGACATTTATATACTATAACAAATAAATTTATTAAAAATTATCAGAATATGAATAATTATTGAGAAATAAGATCATGAATGATAAAATTTACTTAACTTAGATTAATATTTACACAAAATATTCAAAACAACAACTTCCCTAACTTATGTAGATTATGCCCACATGTAAAAAATAAATCCTTTAGAAATTAACTGAGCATGCAAGTTTGCTGCAACAAGTTTATTTAAATTTTAAGATAAATCATATGTTTGGATTCAATTTTTTCATGTGACTATTTTATTTGTTTTTATTTTGACTGATTTTAAATCATTGATTGTATGTTTGCTTACATTTTTATACTATAACAAGGATACACTTATAAAAAAATATTAGACTAATAGGCCTAATTATAAAAATAACAAAAAAGAATATTGCTGGAATGGATACCGATGTGATTCCCATGATCATTTCCCTTAGCCTATGTCTAAAGCTCTTGAATTGATATGTAATATACTTTTTGCATTAATTACATAAAATGTTTGAAAAAATTTCCTGCACATAATAAAATAAGCTCCCATATAAAAATTAATTCTTTAGAAATTCGCTGAGTACGCAGGTTTGCTGCGACGGGGGTATTTTAATTAACATTTAAATATTAAAAATGTTATAGGGTGTTTAAGAACTCTTCAGGCAGCGGAATATGGTTATTAATTGAGCTATTTAAATTTTTTAACAAAATACTTGCGTTTATGGCATTTATAGCAAATGTTTGCATGTTCTCAAAAGAAAATTGCAATAACTCCATTAATTGTAGTCCGATCTTAACAATCATTGTATGGTGTTTTGGGAAATAAAATTGCATAGCCTTTTTGTTTCTTGAACGATTTTCATAAAATTTAAGTTTTAATATATCAAGTTTTAAAATGTAAAAATGGCTGCCATTTTTAAATGGTACAAAGTAGAAACTTGATACTCCAGATCATAATAGTTCCTATTGGTCAACATATACGCACCAAGTTTGAAATGGATGTCTCTTGTGGTCCCAAAGTTATGCAAAATCATGTTAAAAACACAAACATACTGACAGACGGATAATGGAGCATATTAGGACCCATGTTTATAGGTAAAATTTTTTTTCGTAGTTTTCATGTAAATAACCACATCCCGAAGTCCTGAAGGGTTTTTACTAAACACCCTGTAACACTTTTAAATGTGATTTTTTATTAAGCTTTAGCACAGAGAAGGTAGAGGTTTCTCTACCTTCTCTGTGGCTTTAGACATTTAAAAATTAAAGGAATTATTCCATTGAAATTGGAAAATGTGTGGCATCATTTTTAAAAATTACAAATAATAAGAGTGTAGCCTATTTCACTCACGAGGGTATAGGTTGTATATCACAAATGATTTTACCACAACAATCACAAGTTGAATTTATAGACCAAGTACAGTTTAAATACTTTGCGTAATCATTGTCATAGTTATCAAGTGATTCAATGCACTTCATTGGGCTGAAAAAATTCCAAGTCTGCCAAAATCTAAACTTTCGGAAATAAAGTTTCTAATAGTTTCTAGAAAGAGCATGTTTGAAACTTGAGAAGAAATAACTTCATTTTCTATTGATTTTTCAGCCCCGTGGAGCCAAACTCCGATGCCATCGCCATGTTCAAAGCGAGACCTAGGTTCCCAGGCAAGACGACGATCGCTGCCAAGTTTTACTCCAATGAACTTGAAGATGTGGACGGATTCATCGTTTTCACGGTGGGAGAAAAACCATCAGGGGATACGAACGGGATGAGCAACAACATCCCTTAACTTATTAAAACGGAAACTCGTCAGCAGTTATTACCCGTTTTGATCGTAAGGCCAGCAGGAGTGGCCAAAACGCACTCAGCAGCTAGTCGGAATTAATTTCCGCACAGCTTGGATCCGCCGGTCGGACGGCCAGCTGTACTGGCCACGCCCCACTCCGCGTCAGCTCGGGATTCATCATGGCGGCTCACTCCCGACAGCTCGGGATTGTTATTGTTGTAAGCCACCAATGTAATCGTAGGGTATTTTCACTATTCAATGTTGCAAGCCTGCCAATCATTTACTTAAATAACTCCTCACTAGGTTGCAGCACTCTACATGCATCAGGCAAAATTTAGAAAAACAAACAAAAACATACCAATCGGCACTTATTGGCCAGTCCTGCTGGACACCCGAGCGTTCGTTGGATTTTATATTGGCCAGCCCTGCTGGACATCTGAATCTAAATGACAACTGCTGTGGAAAAAATCCGACTTTAGTACGCTAATGGTGGTGGCCAGTAGAGCTGGCCTCACGATCGCTACGGAATAGCGGCAAATATTCACTCCGATCGCAAAGGGTTAAAGTGATGTGCCATAGGAGCTTGAGGAATATTCTCGTGTCTGCAGAGGTTAGGACTCGGGACTCGAGCTGACCTCAGTATAAAAAAATGATAAAATAAGTCTTAGTACAGCTAGTGATGCAGATTATCTTTGCAGCCAAATAATTTCTTTTTAGCTAACCGCCATTATAATCACAACCTAGTACATAACCAGAATCAATGGTTAGGGGTGTTACTTCCCACAGAGTTGTAGAAGTATATCATTTTTCACAACCAAAAAGAGGGATAACTTACAAGCCTAGGGAATTGTTTTTGTCATAAAAACCACTCTTCTTGACACCCCACTGAAAACTCCTTGCAATCTTCATTCAATACCCTGAAATATTACGCTTGAAAAATGGTAGTTTGCAAACACCTGTTTTGATTAATTTGTTTCTAAGCCTATTTTTGTTAATTTTGTTGCTTCAATGGCAACTCATAAGCCAAATTCACCTTTTCAAGTTATTAGAATTTTACTGGCAAAGAGAGGTTTAGAACAGGTGTTTAAGTCATAAATAAGTTATTTACAGCATTTTAAGGAAATCCTGGGAGTCGTTTTTCAGGCAATTGTTCAAGCAATTAAGCGAACAAACTCTGCTCGTATAAGGGTATAGGATGTTATAGACTTAGCTTTTGGTTTAGGCGTACAACATGTCTACTGTCGTGAAGCCGTGAAAATTCTATCAATAGTTATTCAGCTTAAAGATATAATTTATTTGATTCTTTTTTACCGCCAAGCCTGCACTCTTTCACTAATGCGGTAATGAATATTAATAACACACTCGATAATATCTAGGATCTTAAAATGGCGAAATTAAGCAATTCTATATCATAATCGAATAAATATTAGCTGTATTAGAGCAGTAACTTTGTTAGTGCTACAAGTTAATAAGAGCAGTAACTTTGTTAGTGCTACAAGTTAATAATAGCCTATATAAGTGGTACAAGGACAATTGCAGACAAAACAAAGAGAACATACTGTTCTTTCTCGACAGTATGTTTATTTTCAATGAAAAATAAGTTTAAGCATAAATTATGTGTCCATAAAATAATTATAAAACCATAACCCCCGCATAAATAGTCGTGAGTTTGCTATTAAATTTATTATTATCCAAAACTAGTTTTTTCTAAAAGGAAAAATTGAACAAGTAATGTTTATATCGACGAATCGTGGAAAGTATGTTCTATAAAAAATAAAAATATATATCCAGAATTTGTTGTCCATGTAAAAACTCTGGAATAAAGTTTTGGATTATAAGTATTAGTTGAAACAGTTTTAAGAACCTCATTGCCATTGGAAGTACATATACAACAAATATGTAATACATTTAGGCGTTACGAAGATAGGCCTAACTTATTCGAAAACCTCATAAATTAATTAATTTACGATTTACTGTCTAGGTTATTCCGCCCGGTTCTCCCGAAGTTGAAGCGGGTGAAGATTCAAATCCGACTTGACGACTCCACGGCGACGCTCAATTAGTTCAGAAAACCGCCACTAAGCGGCGAGAGCAGCACTATCTTGACCAGTGTCGGCATTGCAGATGACGAGCCTTGATTAAAGGAAGAGCTCAACGGCTTTTTATAACTTTGAAAAGAATCCAAAATTTAAAACATGTATTTATTGAATATACTCCTATATTATCGGTTTAAAAGTGTGTTATTTTTTATTTGTATATTTTTATAATGAAAAGTAATTATAAAAATCATGAGTTTTGAATATAATTCTAATAAATAATCTTAACCTTATTGCAATGATTAATTTCAAATTCTAATGAAACCTTCTGAATTACCAAATTTATATCAAATCAATAGAATGTTTAAAATTAGTTTAAATATTACAATCGAATATAGTTCATTCTTATTTAATAAGGAAGGTCTTATGATATCAATACTCCTCATACGGTTCTGAACCGACTTTGATAATTAAGGTTTCATTGAAGGAAATTAAATGTATTAAGGTTTGACAAAGGGAAAAGCCCTAGACGCATTTAAAGTTTGCTATTTGTCCATAAGTTTTACCAAGGGATTAGAAATGTAAAGGAACAGCTGATTACAATAATCATTTTTTATCAGCTGTTTAAAGGTAAAGTTAAAAGCTGCTGAGCAACGCGGGGTCAGTTTTATTTTATTCGTCACATCCCACAATATTTATAATGCGGATCTATAGTTGTGGAGGGAGGCACCGCACATTATTTGATTTCTGTGTCAGCTCTGAAAACCGAGGAAAAAATCAGATATGATATTGCTAGAAGTGATGTTAGTCGGCTAGATATTCTCTAATCGTTTTTTATAGATTTTGAGATTTTTCTTCAATTAACTGACTATTTTACTTTTTTCGAAAATGCGAAATGGGTGGACGCTACCTCTCCGAGGAAGAGAGACAGTCCCTTCCTCTCAGTTAGTGAATTTAAATGCAATGTATTTTCTAACTGCGTACATTAAAAATATTCTTCTAAAGCAATAAAGAAGGTAACTGGTATGTAATTCTTTTCTATTATTTTCATGAGTTGGATGGAAATATTATATAACCTAATGCTCCGAAGGTACAGGTCCTGCTTTGGGAAAGACACGAAATTATTTGTTTCCAAGAACATATTCGCCCATAACCATAAGAATCAAGAGCCTAATATTAATAGGTATTAGGTAAAGTATATTGAAGCTTATAGATTTCAATGATTACTTTCAAGTTCTAATAAAACTCCCTGAATATTAAAAGTTATCAAATTAGTACTGGCCCAATTCAGGCTTACAATAACATTTTCTCAAAACGAGTTGATTATTGTAAATAATTAGGAGTGAGTGATATAACTTTATTTCTGACACCGAATTATCTGCTTCAGCGCTTCAAGTAGATCAGGGTTCCCATATGTACGATAAGCATCGTATTTGTACAATAATTTCAATGGATTGTACGAAGTACGATAGTATTTCCTATCGTACACGAAAATGTACGATAATTCTGAATAGGTGCCATTACTTAAAGAAAAAAGATTAATTTCAAATGGAAAATAGGCTCATTTTTTGACTAGCTATTTGCCATTGTAATATCGAACAAAAACATTTTTAGCAGTCTCGTCTTTTCTGTTGTCGATTACTAATTGTCTTATTTATGTTGTAGCCGGGTGAATGTCCTTTGTTTACGTGTTTAATACATTTTATATATTTGATGGTCATTTTGGTTTATAAGAATTTTTTCATTTGTTTAATGCAATAAAGCTCAGTTATCTTAAACTTCAACTTAAATAGTGTTTGAAAAAGAGGAAAAATTCATATTCTTTGAGGATAAATAATGCTGTGTTAAACCATAGATGACCATCATTATTATGGATAAACGTTAACTTCATGAAAAAAATGTATTACGGATAAACGTAAACTTCATGAACAAATGTATAAGACAGTAATTTACTTACGTATTTACGAAGATCAGATATCTTTAATTTTGACTTCAATATCGTGTTTTAACTATGAATATGACTACTCAATTACGTTTTGGATTTGTGATTGAACATAATTTTATTTTATTGTTTTAATCACAAAGTAAAGTACGCAATTTCTCTTTTGAATTAGTATACGCATATAAAATCAGAAAGTTTTCTGATTCAGTACATTTCATCATAAACGTATTGTACTTTTAAGTAATCAAATCGTATTTGTACGTTTGTACGATAATTTTGCAGGAAATACAGAAACTTTAGCAGCTGGCGTACGATCATGGGATTCTTATACCTGGGATTAAAGAAGCAGATAGGAATAAAGCCGCTCGTCGAACTCAAGTGAGAGAAGCGACTCACGACTTTTAAAATAATACTGTAATTAAAGTGGTTTTAGGCGATCACACGTATTGAACGTGTGCTCCGTTGATCGTCAAATGACAAGGTATGTGTACAGTTTAAACTCACACGTAAAACAAAAATTGAGAACCTACTTATTTAATCTCCACTTGTTACTGAACTTTTTCTCAGATAATGTAAATAATGAAGGATACATTTACTTCAGATGTTATCAAACAACAAAAATGTCAAAACTGAAAAAATTCTTAGAATACTTATTTTATAGTGTGACTAATTATACTTTGAGCCTAAGGTACTATTGATTGGTTAGTGACGCATTCTGGTGGTGTCAAGACAAACTAAGGTTACCGACCTGAGTGACGCGCGACAAGCGGCCAATGCCGGAACTGCAGTTCATAATCTGCTTATCGACAGTTGATTGTTCATTAGTGAAGGCTATTATAGCGGAGAACAATGATATTTACGTTTTGTGGAAAACATAGTATGTTGTCTAATGTTATTCTTATGGAAGGGTTTTATAAACTGGCACCTCCCTTATTTTCTGACCGATTTTTATAAAACTTGGTATGTATTTAATTGTAAATTGTTGTTTTATTTTATTGTACATTTCCTTGTTTTACCTGGCTTGCGGGAGAAAGTAAGTGTCAATCTCCTGATTCCGTGTAGGCTATTTAGTGCCTTTGATTAAGGGGTGCAGCAGTAACATGTTAGTAGCATTCATTTGTGTAATGCTAGTTGCCTACAAATTATACAGGCACAAAATTCAATTTCTTAGAACAACTCCATAAGAAACAGTTTAAAAAATAAATTGTCATTTATTTTATTTTATTAATTTTTAGGTATTGATAGGCCTCAAAATTAACATAGTTTTTGAAGCTATAACATTTCTAATGAAGCAATAAAGATCCAAAAACATAAAATATAAATCAAATGATATTGTATTTTTTTAAATTTATGTTAGGTTATAGACAGTAATGAATCATACGAATTACCAAAATATAGGCCTTGTAGGTCTAATGGTTTTCCCTATGAAGTTGTAACAACATTGGAATTTTTAGCCTGTTTTTGGCACTTTATACCTCTGTAGCTCTCGTAGTTTACATAAAAAAATCCTTGTTGTTGATTCAACATAAAAAACAAATGGGTGGTAAAATTGAAAAATAATTTTTGATCAAACCCCCTTAAATGATCCAGCTAATAAGCTGGGAGTGGTAGTGGAGGGGAAACCCCCTTTTCAGCCTATTTTTATTGATCAAAGATAATAACAAACAGATTTTGAGGATCATATTTTTGGTTAATGTAGTCAGTGGTTCTTTACTTAGTTCTTCAATTTCCAATAATCAATGCACCCAGATAATTGCAAAAATTCAAATAAAAAATTATAACTCGTAAAATTATGAAATTGAACAATGGATAGAGGGAGAAAATATCTATCCTATACTCTTATACGAGTAGTGTTATCTTGTATGTATGCTTGCTTGCTTGCTTGCTTGCTTGCACAACGATCTCAAAAACGGCTCCGAGGATTTCCTTCAAAGTCTGGAAATAAGTAATTTATGACTCAAAAACGTCTTTTATGCAGATTACTTGGCCAGAGAAAATCTAATAACGTAATAAACCGAATTTTAAAGTTGTAAAATTTTAACATTGGCCTTATGGGTTGCCGTGATAGCAACGAAAATAAACAAGGAAAGTGTAAACAAATGAAGTAATCATAACAGCTGTTTGGAATCTACAGCCATTAAGGGAAAATACAGCAAGTGGGATGAAGAGACCATGGAGCAATAAAAAAGGTTTCTATTTATCAATTTTATGACATTGAAATATTTTATAGTAACTGGATGAACTGGTAAACATGAAATAACACCGAGCAAGGCTCGGTCCACCAGGTACTATAATTAATACGCCAACACGAAATTTGTCTTATGAACTCCTCCGTCATTTCTTAACCGATTTTGATCATTGACGGCTCATTGGAAAGAACGTGTCGCGTAGATTTGCAAACTGGCCTTACATTTTTGAAAAAGTCCCTTGGGCTCTGCCCCATTGGCTTTTAAAGTTCCCATGTTATCCTTATGAAGAACATAATTGTTTACATTTTGATCAGCTGGATAATTTAATTGCTGTTATTTTTTAATTTGTGTAAACATAACCCTCAAGACGGATCGTGTTAGCATGATTGCTAGAGTAGCGCACGATTCCGTGCGCTCGGATCCACTAGTATATATTATATTATATACAAATTTTATATTTATCATATGACATTTCTGATACCTTTATAAAATTCCTGTTGCATTACGCCGCTGCATTCCTCCCATTACGCCCTCCATTCCTGTTGCATTATTCTCCTGTTGCATTCCTGTTGCATTATTCCTTGCTTACTCCCCTCCCATGTTATTGTTAAAGAGAAAATTTTAAATCACACTTCATCAATTGCTAAAATACTAACTATTTTCTTAATCCTAGTTGCAGCAGTTCCATATCATTTTTATTAAATTTTCGTTAATTTAGATTAGATGAGATGATATCTTGTTCACCTGTTTATCAATTTAGTTGATCAATGTTGATCAAGTTAGTTTTCTCTAAAAGAAGTCTTTATTTTGTTTACAGGGTTAGCAATACAGTAAGTTTATTGCAAATTTTATTTAATTTACTGGAAACAAGTATTTTATTTTAGCTTTTGTTCATATAATTATATCATTTAAAATTATATGAGTTATATATTATTATATAATTTCAATAAGATGGCTCCAATAACAATGCTACGATGTGGAAAGCACTCTATACTTTTTATACTAAAAAATATATACCTCTATTAATGGTCACAATGCCATACCTCAACTGTTACTGGGTAAAATCAAAACGTCTTAAGGTTAGAATAAAGTGAACAGTCGGTTATTTAAAATTTGTTTAATAACTTGCAAAATTATACAGTATACAATCATTCAAAAGGTATAATTTATCATAAAATACAATTAATAAAAAAAATAAAATATATGAGTAGTAATTCCTATTTTTATTTTTTTTTATTTTGGTAGGTAATTAAAACAATAAATTCCTAATAATGGTAAAATAAATTCAATTTAATTACTTGAAGAAATTTAAAATCTGACAATAAGGGGGAAGCCTACATTCACTTTTAACAACTTTAAATACATCTTTCAGAGAAAAATATAATATACAGTAAATTCATAAAAGATATTGCCATTACTTTTCTTTACAGTCATGACTAAAATTAGTGACTTCGATTACACATTTTAATATACATAACTAAAGCTATGGACAACATCAGTAAACTTATATAGGTAGGTTTACTGTTTAACGTACAACTGACATTAAATAAAAAATAAGGTGAAATCACAGAAAAGAATCTAGCAGAGGTTGTGCCGAAGTGCTTGCTAGTTTCAGTTAAATCCAGCTACAGTTAAATTACTAGTTACTAGTTTCACCCAGTTACTAGCTACAATTAAGTTAAATTAGGAGAGGGCAGCGATGGCGCCCTCTCCTAATTTAATAGTATCCCTCTCGCGGCGTAAATGGTAAACTATTTTTTTATAAGTCCTCGACACCAGCGCTCAACCCCAGCTGAGCGCAACCTCTGTTTGATTCTCCTCTGTGGTGAAATTAAAGCTACTTATAATACCGAACATAGATTGACATAATTGATGATGTATTAGAACATTCATGTTATTGGTTAAGGCACTGTTGGTCTCTTCATAGCCACCAACAAATTACAGAAATGTACATACCTAATTAAGAACTATGTGTTAAAGCATTCTTTATGGACATTCATAATGTAATGTGATTCCTTTCTCTGTTGGTGATTTAGAAGTGATTAAATATCATTATTTTAGCTACGTTTGGGGTTTGAATATCAAAAAAGAAGAGCCCAAAAAGAATTATTAATTTACTTTAGTTTATAATAAAATTATAATTGTTTAAAGGTTTTAAAGATAATTGTAGTCTCTGCTAAATACAAAAGGCCATTACACTTTGTATTTGAACACCTTCATTTAGAAATACTTCATTATCGAATTTCTGTATAGGATGAGTGCACCAGTGAATGACCTACCCAGTAAATAACAGTAAACTGTATTAAACATTTTATTTTGGCTAGAAATTCATAGATAGGCTTAAATGCAGCAATGAAATCTTACTTATGATTTTTTGCAATTATTACAAACTTCCATTCATAGTTAAAGCTTCCGTTACCGAAAATATGTTTTAAATATATTAAATATATTTAAAACAAACCACCTTCAACTTGAGTCTTACCAGTAAGCTAACTTTACGTTTATTCTGTAATTTATGAATTATTTCCAAAAACTTTTAAATTTTACAATAGCTATAATTTTACACTAGGATTTAAGTACATTTAATTCCATATATTACATTTAAATACTTGCTACCGTTGGTTATTATAAAGGTTGGTCATTCACCGGAGCATTGACATATTTGTCTAAAAATTGAAATCACCTCAGTATACTGAATGAAATGTTATTTTTACTTATGACAAATAAACCAATTCAACTTGTGATTGTTGTGGTAAAATCATTTGTAACATACGCACTAAACTCTTGTGAGTGAAATGCACTCTTAATCCTTAAATGACAAATGCAGTTTGTAAAGTGTAACGGGTAACTAAAAATAAGAAATAAGGGAGTAATGTTAAATTAACATGACACTACATCCTTAACCGGCCTTTCACTGGAACACTCACTCTATATACAGTTGTACAAGCTGAGAGTCTTTACATCAATAACACCAATGTTAATTATAAAATTGGGATTGCTTGAGTCTGGCTAACTCCTCATGCAATTGGCAGTACTGATCTTACAATACACTAGGACAGAGACCTGCCTAGTGCCTGATGAGCATAAATTATGAACCTCAACGGCAGTTGTTTTGTCTTACTCTTAAGAGTAATTGAATCGTAGAAATTATCGTAGATAATCGTTAGGAATTATCTTCATGTAGCTAGTTAAGCAAATATTAGTTAGGAAAATAACCAAGAGTGGGCTTGGAGGCTCGAGCCCCTCCCACGAACATTTAATCAAATTTACTAAAACTTCAGGAGCATCTAAACTGTACTTCAGTAGTGTCAAGTAGAGAGGTTATTATGATGAAAAGAATTCCTGAGGCTCGTAAGTACACACTTTTTTGTTGTTTGTGAAAAATAATAAACGTCCCTAATTCTGGTAAGTAACACTCCTTAACATTGATTCTGGTTATGTACTAGGTTGTGATTATATTGGCGATTAACCAAAAAGGAATTATTTGGCTGCAAAGATAATCTGAATCACTAGCTGTACTAAGACTTAATTGATAATTTTTTATATTGAGGTCAGCTCGAGTCCTGAGTCCTAACCTCTGCAGACACGTGAATATTCCTCAAGCTCCTATGGCACATCACTTGAATAAACTGATGATGAGTTTCAGTTTTAATAAGTTAAGAGATGTTGTTGCTCATCCCGTTCGTATCCCCTGATGGTTTTTCTCCCACCATGAAAACGATGAATCCGTCCACATCTTCAAGTTCATTGGAGTAAAACTTGGCAGCGATCGTTGTCTTGCCTGGGAACCTCGGTCTCGCTTTGAACGTGGCGATGGCATCGGAGTTTGGCTCCACGGGACTGAAAAATTAACAGAAAATGAAGTTTTTCTTCCAAGGTTACTCTAGGAAGCTATAAAAAAACTATTCTCCTTTAGATTTTGAAGTTAAGATTTTGGCAGACTTCTTGGATTTTTTACCAGCCTAGTGCCTTAAATCACTATAGACAATTGTAATGGAAAGTATTTTACCTGTAGTTGGTCTACAAATTAAACTTATGATTGTTGTGGTAAAATCATTTGTAACATACACACTAAACTCTTGTGAGTGAAATGCACTCTTATTATTTGTCCTTTACAATTTACAAATAATGTGATACATTTTCCAATTTGCTTTTCCAATTTCATAAGGCTAATTCTTTTAAGTTTTAAATGCCTTAAGTTTAATAAAAAATTACATTGAAATATGTTATATGATATTTTAATGTAAATTTTAAAAGCAATACAAATTATTCCTTATTTTTCTATAGCCTGGTCAGTAATGGCATTGACTTCGGATATTAAGTCCAAAATCAATGGTACTGGCCAGGACCTGAGCAGAACCTGCCAGAACCTTGTCCACAATATGTTGTAGCCACTCAAGGATGGCTTGATTTGGAAGGCGAATGGTTAATAAACAATTTTAATGAAAAAAATTTAAAGATTAAATCTAAAAAAAAGTAACATTATGACCAGTAGAATAATAATTATGTTGAATATCCGGAAACATTATGACCAGTATAATAATAATTATGTTGAATATCCGGAAACATGGGTTCCCAAGTTAACTAACAAACCAATACGCACCTTTCAAGTTTGATTTTGATGGGTCCCTCGAGACTTGGTCCCTCAAGAACAAATCTTCCTCTATTCAGGGCGTGGGGTAGTGGATTGGTTAATGAGGCTGTGACAGAAAATTCTTTGCCTTCAATTGGACTTCCTTCAATCTGGAAACAATTTATTATGAAATTATTGTATTGCTCTTATTGATGCAATATTAGTGTCTGGAGTTTGCTCAATAGAGTTTTGAAGAGTTATAACTCTTAATTTAATTTATTTAATATGTGTACCATTTTTAAATTTATCAAGAAATCATATGGAATAATTATATCTAAGCGTCTTATATCAGTGGCCTGTGAGGGTCTTATACGAGACAGTTAAAAGATGTAGAAAATGTTTATCGTTATACTGTGTTCAGAACTTAGATCGAGGACAATTTCTACCCTTCAAAATCTCACTTTGAGCACTTACTGTAAAATATACTTTTAAACAATGAGAACATATAACAAGTTTTGACAGTTTTTGTTGGTTTATTAAGTAAGGTTACGGTAGCATGGCGTAAAATATCGTACGTCATTCGTACGAAATGTGTTTAGCGGACTCGCATGGTAATCCGTGCGAGACGTATTCGAGTTACACTTGTTTGGTGAACAGCTATTTCCCGGACTAGTAACATAATATTATACACAGGAGAAAAAAAATTATAAACCCATAAATATTTTACTACTAGCTGATCAACACGGTTTAAAACTTGGAAAAAACAGAAAAACTTCCTTGGATTGATGATAAAGTTAAGGTTGCCATGACAACTACATGAACTTCCCTATACTTTAACATTGAAACTTTGATGTATCATAGAGCGTAGCCCTAAGGGATTTTTTTTATCCGTTCTTAGTGGCTGCCTATGCCCTGAGAGGAACGTTCATGCAAATTTTCAAGGTTCTGGGTCAAGCAGTTTGGGCTGTGCGATGATGAGTGAGTGGTATTTGACAAATATATAGTAGAAGATTGTGCCTACCAAACCAAAGAAATTTTTCTTCCACCTGAAGACGGGATCAGATTCCAGATCCCGAAACGTTGTGAAACTTGTTTTTTACTAATCAGTGATGGCAAATGTCCGCAAAAATCCAAATCCAAATATAAAATCACCATCACCAACAATGAATTTCAAACAAAGAAACCAAAGAAATTACTTCAGTAGAATTAATGCAGCTTGAAGCAAGAGAGGGTGGGTAATTTATATACTTTTCATTCGCTAACGATTGACCAACCTCACAAAGACAGACAAAAACACAAGAGGGATTCCGAAATCTGCAAAAATTCAATAGTCTAAATGTCACTGTCTAGCTGACAATCAATAAACTTTTAGAACAAGATAAAAACAACGACAAACCAAATTATTCAACCGAAATAAAAACATTTTGTGACAAAAAATACTCCAGCCAATGATATACAGTAGAACCTTGATAAGAAGACTCGTAAGGAGATAATGAGTATAGTCTTGTTATCAAGGGTCTCTTCTTATTGAGGTTCGTTTTATAATGATATTAAGAGCAATTTCAATTTCAAGGAGACATGAAAAGTGCACTTCTTATCGAGGTTTTCATGTTATCAAGTCTTCTTATCGAGGTTCTACTGTACTTGGCAGGATCTTGAGAACTACACTCGTTAATTTTCTTTGTTTACGTGAAAGACATCCAATCGCTGGCGAAACACAAGTGAAATGTCCCTCTCTCTCCCTTTTCATAATTGTAGTAATTCTTTAATTCTATTGACTAATTAATTCAAAGATCTCTACCTTGAATTTGATGTCTGGTTTGCGGACTCTGAAGTCGTCTTGAGCGAAGTACTCGTAGTTGGTGTCGTGAACCGTCGCCAGGCAAGCGATGTTGAATGCCCCCTGATCCACCAGCTTGTCCTTGTATTCATTGTAAGTCACGTCAATCTTCACTTCCTCCGCTAAAAAAACAAATGATTAAAAAAATTAATTTAAGGAAAAATAATTAGTGGTTCACTCTAAAACTTATGAACTTTCCTTGGTGGTATATTTTTTTTCAGACCACAAACGAATTAATTGGTAAATGAGCATCAAAGTGATATAAGTTAATAAGGTTCTCTGACTAGTCTGAACCTGAAGTTTTTCATAAAAACATCATGGCTGCATGGATCGGGGTTGCAAAGTGCTACAACTGAATGACACTAAACTCAGTTCATGAAAATATTAGAAGATTTTTTTAAATTATCACCCCCTCCCCTCTTGTATGACCCCTTATTGTTATTTTTCTCCTTGAATAGTTTATTCACCTAGACAAGGCAAAATAAATTTAAAAAAATTTAAAACCAAACAATCTATGGTATAATTTATTTATTTATTTATTTATTTATTTTACGGCAATACACCATTTTACATGAATTTGTTAATAGCTGAACAAGATCAATTAATAACAACGAAAATAACAGAATAACTGTCGGTAACAATCATAATATATCATAGATTGTTTGGTTTTGAGAAATCTTAAAAATGAGTTTTGAGAAATCTTTGTGAAAATAGAATATATTATATTCAATTTTCACAAAGATTCCAAAAACTTTGTGTCTTTCACATTTTACTGAAATCGTATTCCTTCATCAAAAATAATTTTTCCGCTGAACAAAAAGTTACCAAACAAAAAGATTACCAATAAATTATTTAGTTTAAAAGTTATATACCTTAATAACATTAGCTCAGAAGGATGATGATAACTTAGGAAAAAATATATTTATGGTATGCATAGTAATGTATGGATATGGATGCTGCTTTATTCATGGAGGGAGTATATGAACTCCATTAATGAAATTACTCAAAAAGAACCCATTGAGAAATTAAACCCTTTTATATTCTGATTCTACGGTTTACCATTTTTAGTGCTGACCAAGTTCAAAATATTTTTTATTTAGTTTCCATTTATTATTTGGCTATGAAGCAACGATCCTTATCCATCAAAAGGTCACCATTTTGGAGGCAAAATTATCCAGGTTTGGACCATTAATCAAAACACAAAAAATATTACTATTATCGTACCAAATAAATAAAAAATAGAAAAAATACTATTCTTTCCTAAAGTATACCTGATTTCTTTTTGACGAGTATGTCAAACTTATCCTTCCGCACGGAGTTTTCCACTTTTCCAGTGTAGAGAACAGCGTCCACCCTCAATATCACAGAGATTGTGTAGTCTTTGTCCTTGCTCTTGTTGGTAATCACCACGGCTGCACTGGTAAAATCAGAATCATCTGTTTAAAATTGCACACAATTGTGGCTTTTAGAGCATACAGTATATGATTTTGTTTGAACAAGTTACTGAGCATTTGGGAGATGGTCATAAAAACAAAAACAACAAGGGACAATGGATGCATAGACATCTATAGTAACAAGGCCAAGGCTCGCACAAAGTATTTATAATAAAATGCTCTATTATGCCTGACCTCCTCTTGTAGCCCTGTCTCTGTTGTTTACTATAAATAACATGACTTTGGAGATAGGGTTTTCTGTGCTGACAACCACTGCACTGTGATAAGTTGGCAGTTCGAAGGCTATAATGAAAAACCATATCTTGATTGCACAAGTAAATTGCTCTCTTTTAATGAAGTGTTAGAGCATTAGATCTGATTCATTGTTAATTTCTCAGTGAACAAGGTTGGGATCAGATGCTGCTCTCCGGAGATAACGGTTGCCTTTCTATACACCTCACTCATGCAAGATCATTACTTCACTTGAGAAAGAAAACTAAATCATGCTACTTTTATTTACCTGAATGGTGACCCAATTACAATGTCATCTCTCAGTTTGAAATCAAATTTGACATCGTTGAACTCCTCATTTAAGTAATATCTGCTGAAGAGACTCTCGCTTTGCTTCAATGCTTTCAACATGGCTGTCCTTTCATCCTGACTCTCTGTTAAAGAAATTACAGACTGTTATAAATGAATAATACTTAATTTAAAGTACACTATCTAAGATGTGCACATTATTAAAGGTATAAAATTTATATTAAAGAATTGTCTGTATATTTTCTTTCTATGGCATATTGATATACTCACCTTTAATCCATCATACTTGGCTTAAAATACCTACCAGGGTAGGTCGCCATTTCAAATAATGTGTGATGTGAGATAAATCATAATTTTTATCCTAACAGCTTTGTTACATTTTCTTGAATATTATTGATTTGGAACTATGATGACTATATAGATACATCATAGAGCCTAATATTTATTTATTCCCTCCAAAAACTTTATTGTGATTCAGTAAGTTTGATATTGAACTTATTTTATATACAATAATAGTGCCACTTACTTTCAGGATACTTATAGGATAGTGTGACATCTTCAACTGTCCATTTCCCAATAGCTTTCGTACTTATTTTCTGGCCAATGCTGTAAAAACAATATAATTAATTAAACCACAAGTTGTATAAGAAATTACAAATTCTAAACAAAATTATGAGGTTTCTCTTAAACAAGTTTTATAATTCCATGTGCAAAAACCCCTGGAGTAGGGGTGGACCCAAAGTCAGTATTTGTGAGGAAGGGAATGGGGCTCATTCCCTGAAGGATTTTAGATTAATTGAATTTTTCATAAGAAAATAAGGGATCCATGTCTTTATGCCCAATAATTTTTTAATTTATAATCTAAACGTCTGATTTTACAACACTGAAATAATGTATAAACTCCTCAATTCTGTTTTTTTTCAAATTTTATAGTAAAAATGTTTGACTAAATTCCCTCAACTTAAATCCTCCACTTTTGTAAATCTCCCATAATCAGTTTTTTGATACATCAGTGGCTGGTAACAAAGCCGTAGCCAGAAATTTTTTCGGGGGGGGGGGTTTGGACAGGGCCGGCGACAGACTTTCCGGCTCGTCAAAAGTGGTGACTTTTTTTGCTCACGCGTGTGCTTTTCGGCCCCTTTATTGTAATTTCAGACCCTTTTTGTCGGCTCCCGGACCCCTAAGCATTTCCCCGGGGGAGTTTTAACTATTTCGGGGGGGTTTTGGACTATTCCGGGGGGGGTTTCACCCCCTAACCACCCCCATTGACTACAATTTCAAGGCTATTTCTACTATTTCGGGGGGGTTCTGACCCCCTTACCCCCTTCCGTTGGCTACGGCTTTGGCTGTTAATATAACATGGCTATAATATTTGAGTGGGTCGGTGGTGCAATCGGTAGTGCACTGGGCTTTGGAATTGTGTTAGCAATATTGTAAGTTCAAGTGTCTCCATTGTTGTATACTTTTAGCAGTACTGTTCACACTTGTATTTGTACCGGCTCACTCCTTGCTTTTCTTGATAACCTTCACACACAGGCATGAGGTGGGGGGGCAAATTCAAGATGAAAAGAGTTCGGATCCTTCTTTAAAATATAACCTGTATAGTAGGCGCGTTTTGAATACGCGCCCCCCAAAACAGTTAGACGGACAGTCCTAATCCCCTGATGACAAACAATGCCTTTGTTAGGGGTGGCCACTGTTGTACGGAAAATGCTGCATAAAAGTCTTGAATATTGGGAAACCCGTTATCTTGTTGTTATTACCCACAATGCACCCCTAAACACCTGCATTCATAGTCATCTTCATTTCATAGTTCTGTTTAGTTGTTGGTGCAAATGACAAAGTTGCAATGTGTCGTCCGAGGTGTGATGACTAGAAAACGCGCCTACTACACGTAAAATATAACCTGATTATTTTTAATTACCTACCTTTATTATTTAAATAATACGTTGATTTTCAAAGGGGATGAATGTTTACTTTTTTACAATGAACCGTAAAATAATTTTTAGAATAATCTTCATAAAAGAACTGTTCACCATATAAAATGGCTTGACATGAGGTAAAGCTGCAGACAAGCTTACAGAGAATTTAAGATCCTGACTATCATTACAAAAAGTATCAGGGAGGTGATTATTTATTTGAACAGGACATCTCCTCTATTGGGTATAAATCCTCGTCATAACACCAGGAATGTGTCCAAGGTTCCAGTTGTCACTTTACCAATGAATTAATGAATGCTTTCTTACAGCAGCGGAAAATTCTGTAACCTTTTCCTACAAGACATCAGAAACCAAACAGAAAAAACTGAAGACCACCCTCACCCTTCACCGACTGGTTAGTAAAGAATTCATTCTGAAATGTATTTGAACTTCCATGCCACAAACCTGTACATATCCTTCCCCATCAGCTTGAGAGGTTGCGTAGGTCCTGAATACTTCCAATATACTTTGTCTGCATTCACTTCGGCGTAGACGAACGCAGAGTCGTAAGGTTTGAGGACCTCCCCTCGCTTGACACCCTGTATAAACAAATACAAAATTTGAGTATCTCAAATATATTTTCAAATGATGTCATAATCTCCATCTTGATTAGATTGGTATGACCAATCGAAATTGATATCATTTTCCATCTTTGATGTATATTCACTGTCTTGTATGTGAGTGCAGTGTAAGTGTAAATATATGTAAGTGTTGGAAGAATTCTTTTACTTATATCCAGTATATAAAACAATACATATCATACTAATCAAGAAATTATTCAAAAATATAACACTAATATTCTTTTTCATAATTTTTGGGTGGTTTGTGAATGAGAATACAATTTAATGCTTATTCTAAATGCATTCAAACAGTAAAAAGGGTTTCTAAAATAAATAATTTAATTTATTAGTTTCATTCAATTTGATCAATTATTAACCTTTAAAAATACTTAGGATGCTAGACTGCATGAGTTCCTTCAATCCTTTTCTTATCATTATTAACAGTGTTACAATACAAGGTTTTAGACTGAATTAATTGTCAAAGCAGCCTGAAATTTCTTTCTCTTCACCAATTTTTGACGGAAAATTGAATAAACTACGTTTTACTATGCCCCAGTATGTTTTTTTTATAAACCATAAATAAAGTTTACCTTAACAGAGGCAGGTCCGCAGCGGAACATGTCCTCGCTGATCTCTTGCGGCGTGGCGTCGATGGCGTTCCATCCGTCGTAGTCTCCCGGCTCCAGGTCCGGCCTCTTCATCCACACCTCGTTCCACACGTGGAAATTCCTGGAAAAGCAGGGAAATTTTAGAAAACTACAACATTCCGTTTAAACCGTTATGGAATTTATGTTATTTCTGGGTTGACTCTTGAGGTGAATCAGATGACAATTTACTATGACGGAAACGATCAAACAAACTGACCAAAAGTCCTATTTTCAATGGAATTTCCAGGAACATTATATCTGGGATTATAAACCTAATTGTCATACAATCTTATCAAATGTAAATCTTAAAAGTTAACCACCAAACATAGTATGAAAGGAGATTTAAATAATAATACTAGTATGGAATGGTGGAACTCAAAATACCCACTGGACTGAAATTTGTAGTTGGACTATGTATAGTTGAACAGTAAGTTCAACAGGTAATCCTTAATTTAATTCAACTTACAGAGATGATTTGAGATTAATTTGAGACGAATGATTCCTTAGGAAATCATCAAGACTCACCAGATGGTGTCACTGAGGGTTAAAGCCTTTTTGCTTGAGAAGGCTATGGTACGATTCCTCAGGCAATCACCAACTCTCACCAGATGGTGTCACTGAGGGTTAAAGCCTTTTTGCTTGAGAAGGCTATGGTACGATTCCTCAGGCAATCACCAACTCTCAACAGATGGTGTCACTGAGGGTTAAAGCCTTTTTGCTTGAGAAGGCTATGGTACGATTCCTCAGGCAATCACCAACTCTCACCAGATGGTGTCACTGAGGGTTAAAGCCTTTTTGCTTGAGAAGGCTATGGTACGATTCCTCAGGCAATCACCAACTCTCACCAGATGGTGTCACTGAGGGTTAAAGCCTTTTTGCTTGAGAAGGCTATGGTACGATTCCTCAGGCAATCACCAACTCTCACCAGATGGTGTCACTGAGGGTTAAAGCCTTTTTGCTTGAGAAGGCTATGGTACGATTCCTCAGGCAATCACCAACTCTCAACAGATGGTGTCACTGAGGGTTAAAGCCTTTTTGCTTGAGAAGGCTATGGTACGATTCCTCAGGCAATCACCAACTCTCAACAGATGGTGTCACTGAGGGTTAAAGCCTTTTTGCTTGAGAAGGCTATGGTACGATTCCTCAGGCAATCACCAACACTCACCAGATAGAGTCACTGGTCAGCTCCTCCATAATTTCTCCCTTCTCGTCCACAAAATAGTCCACGGTGAGGCTGGCCTGGGTGTCATGGGCGGAGGAGTAGGTGGTGATGGGTCTGCAGGGGATCCCGATGGCCCTGCAAACTGATCATGCCTTTTTAACAACTAGATTAGTCGGTTGCAGCTTTGCTTGCTCCATCTATTGGCCATAACACATTCAACCATCTCTAATTTGAAATGGTGTTTATTTTTGGTTGAGGGTGCTACATCAACCTTGGGTTTGTGTCTTAGCATTTCTATTGACAATCCTCTCAAAAAGAGGGGTCACTCAGTAAGGAGTTTCTTTAAGGCAATAATCTAGGCTGCCCTGGAACTACGCCGGTTGAAGGAGAAAAACAAAGTTGTGACTGATAAGTATTGATTTTTTAATATGTTGCGTTTTTTCTTTCTTTTATGCAGTTGAAAGTTAAGTGGGGTATATGCTTTTTTGCATAGTCCTATATGTGTGAACTACGTTTAGCTACAACCAATAAATTACACTTTCAGTAACAGGTACAGTCTTGGAAGAACACGATCCAAAAATGGTCGAGGTGAAATAGAATTATTGTGTCTAGTAAATTAAGAATCATACTTTAAAAAGAGTAGAATGTATAGACATCTCAAAACTGCTATAGATAATTTAAATCCAATAAATTAGTACAAATTTCATTATCAAAGCGAAATTTTAGATACTTCTACTTAGTAACCTCTCTCTTACTTTCAACAACAATGAAGTATTTTGATTAGGATTTTTGCGGACATTTGCCATCACTGATTAGTAAAAAACAAGTTTCACGACGTTTCGCAAAAATCCTAATCAAAATATAAAACCACCATCACCAACAATGAATTTCAAACAAAGAACAATGAAGTAGAAAAACCACCTGTACCTGTAGAGGTTCAGACAGAGGCAAAAGAGTACCTGTGGTGAGAACTCCTGCGAACACCCAGCACTGGCCGTACTTGACGGGTTTCTTAGAGGCGTAGAACTTCTGCAGGATCCTGACGCTTCCCACCCACTTTGTGGGGGGCGTTCCTCCGTCAAACTCTGCCGACCAGTTGCCCATCAGGGCGCCGTTGTCGTCCGGGGAGTTCACCTATAAATTTTATTTTTAGGAAATTGGTTAATGAGTTTACTACTTAGGTAATTGTGATATTTTAGAGTATTTCCCCTATGGGGAAGAAGCTATTACTGTAAGTCTCATGATAAGACCTAAGCGTGGGACCGTCATAACTTTGAGTTTGGGGCCCCAAGACACCAAAAACACCGTTCGTGTTTATAACAGGCATATAAGGTTGTAATAATTCAGACGAGTTAAAAAACCGGCCCAATCAGATTATTTCAAGGGGGGTAAAGGGGGTTAAACCCCCTGAAAATGGAGTTTTTTTGGAATGTTTACAATGAAAAATTAAAATAATCTAATTCTGTGTTACACCGTTGAATTCTGCTCAAAAACTTATTTTGAACTATTGCTCTATGTCCATTGGTTACCGAGATAATGAGGGTGGTAAACATAGTACGTTGTCCCAATGTTAACTTCATGGAAAATAAATAAAATTATATCTCGCTTATTTCTTAACACATCTGAATAAAACTTGGTATGCGGCTTCATCTAGTTTATATCTATTGAGTTATACAAAAAAAATCTGAATTTCATATTTCCATGGCAGCAAACCTGCACACTCATTTCTCATGTTAATCTTATGGAGAAAATTGGCTTATGCTGATTTTGGGATTGAAGTTGATTTTACTTGATTTGAGGTCTACATGATTTATTTATACATATAAAATTCCCTGAGTTGCAGGTCTGCTGCAATAGAAGCATTTTCATTTGAAAAGACACATTTTGCTATAATCTGTGTGTTATTAGAATAGCAGGATCCAGGTCACACAGTTAGTCTCCCTAAAAATATCTCTGGAGGATTTTTTTGCAAGAAGATGTGAATACCCACCAAACACACGTCCATACGCCCTAAGAGGATCGTCCATAAAAATATTCAAGTTTCTAGGTCAAGTAGTATGGGCTGTACAATTATAGGAGCGTGCCGCTTTCAGGAAACTTGTTTTTTGACCCTATGCTCCCTTTACATACTGGAGAAGACTGTGTATTGCCGCTTCCATTGCCAGCCAATGCCTGGCAATGCTATACATAATTACGGCACTAGAGCGAGGGATGGCTTACACATTAGCCAGCACAGAACTGCGGCATATGCGCGCCTCCCTTCTCAGGTCGGGGTCAGTTTTTTCAACAGCCTCCCTGAACGCCTCAAAAGAGCGGAGAATTCCACTCTGTTCAAAAGAAGATTGAGGCTTGAATTGACAAATAGGGGTAGTTACGACCAACTTTTAATCCTCAGGGGTAATTTCTATGTTAATTTTATTTTATATTTTAGGTATTTATAAAAACAATTGACGTTTGCTAGACAATTTGTAACAATTGTATTACCAATAAAGCATATTCTATTCTATTCTAGAATGGTATTTGACAGACATATAGTAGATATCTACTCACGGCTGCGGATAGAGCCCTGGAGATTTTCACCGGGTCGTTGCAGCTGCTCAGCGGGACTTTGCCGATCTTGGTCATGAGGTAGAGGGCGCAGTCCAGGATGTCTTTCTCGAACTGGGCGAAGTTCCAGGGGCAGGGGCGCAGCTGGTTGTGGCTCCCCCGCCAGATCAGACCCGTGTCCATCTTGACGTACTCCTTGCGACGATCCTCCTCCTTCATGTACACTTGGTCCTCTGGGAAACATTGGGGTATGAATGAAGTTTAGAAATTAAATTAAATAGTGAGAGTTCTATTTTATATTTCCTAAAATCAGGGCTACTACCATTGATTATATATATTCTAAATAGATGCAAAACCTAATGGCGATTCATGTGAGCAAAGACGCTAGAGCTACCTGGCGAGAGCGGTCAGAAAATCGAGGTCGGTAAACAGTATTGTCATTGACTTTACATGTGTTAAAGAGATTTAAAGTCAATGGTATTGTGCAGCTTGTCGCCAATGAGCGATTGTTGGATTAGACAGAATAAATAATACACTTATCGCCAAAAATAATGTGCTTGATTCATCTAAATTATTTCTACTTATAAACAGAAGATGGATATGCGGTTTATTTTAAAAAAAACCGTGGTAGTAACTTATATATGGTACAGTTAAATTTTTGATTCTCAGTAACTACCTATTGTTATATTTCAACTACACCCTGGCTGAATACATTGTTTTCTGGTGGCGCTATCTTTTGAGGACTGTCATAACTACGTCAAAACTTTGCGTCTGTTCTTGTACATTGGGCTAGCAGTCTACTACATGTGTATTGTCAATGCTACTACCCACCTTCAGGCTTAAGGCAATGAGACGAGGAATGATTTTTGAAGAAGCACTCTCGTTATACACTTAAAAACTCTACGCATGATACACAATAACATGAAACATAAAACGCCAAAACATCCACCCGACATTTTGGGAACCATAATAAATGACTTCGTCACCTAATTCCTTGAGTATTTTTTATTTAAATACCCACAACTGAGCCTAATGCCTGATTATGATTAGTAAAACACAAAACACTTTAGTTCAGCAGACTTTTTCTGGTAATTATTTAAACGACACAGCAATGTGTTTCAATTCATCTAGTTTTTGTTGGAAAATTTAAATAAGAACATTTTGTTGAATAAGACACGCCCACTCTCTTTTACTACTTTGTAGTAAATCCACAAAAATATGTTAAATATTTATTTTTTAACGAGGAACTGAAACAAGCACTGATAAAAGAAAGTAGAATTAATTCTACAATGTACTTTGCTTAGCCACGAAGCTTAAAAAGAGAACTACGATGTGTCGAGTGTCGATAAAATACAACTTCCCATGGCGTTGACATTACACAGTGTAATGGACTGCTGGCCCAATGGCAAAGAGGGAAGACAAAAGCTTCACATAGTTCTGACAGTCCTTAGTCGAAAGAACCACCATTTAGTAGAGGTAGTGAGGTACGAGAAGCTTGGGTGTTTACAAACAAACCCAGATGAATTTGGATTTTTCAAGGAGGGGAAATAGATATTAACAGTAGATCAATTGATTCAACTACAAATTTCTTGTGTCAGTCATGTGTTACATGCTAAACCAAAAACATGTCACCTGTTTAATGATTGTTATTCAAAGAGCAAAACATTGTTTCTAATATCAACCCACATTTTGTTTTGGTTTAATATATTTTGTCTACCAGACTAGTAACGTAGTCATATGGCTTTGTTTACTTCCACGTCGTTGAAGATTTCCTCCCCTCCTCTGCTGAAACTTCAAACTCAAGCTTCTTCTTGTACCTCACTACCTCTAAACACATGTATTACTTACAAAAAAAAGTAAAAGCAATAATATATCTCCGGGTGTGCCTACTACGCTACAAAGATTTTAAACGTATCTTGTGATATTTTCAAAATATTATGATGTTAGTAAATATAACACTTGACAAGCAGCGGTGTTTGGGAAATATATTTTCAGAAAAGTACCCCCTCCCCCTCACCTTGCAACCAGCTGACTCAGCCATAGCTGGAGATGTACGCGAACTGTACTGTACTTATATTTCAATTTGAATTGTTTATTATTTGATTTCTTATTTATACACTTTAAAGCAATTATTGTTAATATATTAGCTTTAGGATAGATATTGCAACTTACTTTTGCACCAAGCGTTGAACAGTATGTATATTTTGGTTTTGCAGCTGTAGCTGAGTGCTCCATCGTTCAGCAGTTTGGTGTCAACATCCATTTTCCAAGCACCAACAATACAGCTGGCCGATGGTGTTATCTGATCAAATATTAAATAAGTGTTAAAAAATGCTCTGAAATCAATTAAATGTATTAATTGAAGTAAAAGATGCTTTGGGCTAAGCAAAGAATATTAGATTTTCTTTATAAAAGTTAACCCTGAGCAGGGCTCAAGTATCGTACAGATTTTTTTGTGTTTATAATATACCACTTTTACAATATTTAATACCTTTTAATATGGTCCAAGTTCAACTTTGAAAAAAACATATTAGTAAATTTATAATAAACATAATATTAGTAAATTTATTTTGTATAATTTTTTGTCCAAAGAGCAAATTTAAAAGGGTCGGGATAGCGGGCGAGTTGGACATAAGAGCTGGTATGAGTGACCAGTTCAGCAGACTCGTCTTCTACTAGATCGATCCACCTAGACACTACTTGGTACAACATAGGTTTCTTATATAGTCTACATTATCATCATAGCACACATGTTGGAGGATTTCTCTTTACTTACATGAATTGACACGACATTCTCAGAGGACCTCTGCAGGACTGCAGACCAAGTGTCTCCGGCCGACGACCCTTTGGCAAGGAGTGGAACCACCATCAGCGTCCCGTGCCCGTAACTCGGCCTCTCCGCCTCTGAACAGGACAACAATGTCACTAACTCGGCCTCTCCGCCTCTGAACAGGACAGCAATGTCACCAACTCGACCTCTCCGCCTCTGAACAAGACAACAATGTCACTAACTCGGACTCTCCGCCTCTGAACAGGACAACAATGTCACTAACTCGGCCTCCCCACCTCTGAATAGGACAACACTGACTCAAACTCGGCTTCTCCGCCTCTGAATAGGACTACAATGTCACTAACTCGGCCTCTCCGCCTCTGAACAGGACAACAATGTCACTAACTCGGCCTCTCCGCCTCTGAACAGGACAACAATGTCACTAACTCGGCCTCTCCGCCTCTGAACATGACAACACTGACTCAAACTCGGCCTCTCCGCCTCTGAACAGGACAACAGTGTCACTAACTCGGCCTCTCCGCCTCTGAACAGGACAACAGTGTCACTAACTCGGCCTCTCCGCCTCTGAACATGACAACAATGTCACTAACTCGGCCTCTCCGCCTCTGAACAGGACAACAGTGTCACTAACTCGGCCTTCTCGCCTCTGAACATGACAACAATGTCACTAACTCGGCCTCTCCGCCTCTGAACAGGACAACAGTGTCACTAACTCGGCCTTCCCGCCTCTGAACAGGACAACAATGTCACTAACTCGGCCTCTCCGCCTCTGAACAGGACAACAGTGTCACTAACTCGGCCTCCCCGCCTCTGAACATGACAACACTGACTCAATCTCGGCCTCTCCGCCTCTGAACAGGACAACAATGTCACTAACTCGGCCTCTCCGCCTCTGAACAGGACAACAGTGTCACTAACTCGGCCTTCCCGCCTCTGAACATGACAACAATGTCACTAACTCGGCCTCTCCGCCTCTGAACAGGACAACAGTGTCACTAACTCGGCCTCTCCGCCTCTGAACATGACAACAATGTCACTAACTCGGCCTTCCCGCCTCTGAACAGGACAACAATGTCACTAACTCGGCCTCTCCGCCTCTGAACAGGACAACAGTGTCACTAACTCGGCCTCCCCGCCTCTGAACATGACAACACTGACTCAAACTCGGCCTCTCCGCCTCTGAACAGGACAACAATGTCACTAACTCGGCCTCTCCGCCTCTGAACAGGATAACAGTGTCACTAACTCGGCCTTCCCGCCTCTGAACAGGACAACAATGTCACTAACTCGGCCTCCCCGCCTCTGAACAGGACAACAATGTCACTTACTCGGCCTCCCCGCCTCTGAACATGACAACACTGACTCAATCTCGGCCTCTCCGCCTCTGAACAGGACAACAATGTCACTTACTCGGCCTCCCCGCCTCTGAACAAGACAACAATGCTACCAACTCGGCCTCTCAGTCTCTGAACAGGACAACAGTGTCATTTTGTTAACTTAACTTAACTTTTTTTCATATCAACGTGATATAGTTAACCAAGTGTGACAAGGGGGCGGGGTTTCACACTAAAATGCATTTCAAAAAGAATTGGACATTGTTAGGGATTATCCATCCCAAGAATAGTTCTAGGATAAGATGCAAATATTGGGTACACTTTTTTAGACTGGATCTAAGAAAACATTTGCTTATTACCTTGGTGTTTCACTTATATCAAATTAAGTTCGTAAGATTAGTCTTGATTTTATTCTGCAATTGATTCATGGACAGAATTGGATTGCAAGGGGCGTTTTTCACCTCCCTGACTTTTTGGATAGATAATTTAAATAGAAAAGGTTATGTAAAATACTTTTATAATAAAGTATATTATGCGAATGAGTATTGAATATTTTTAGGTGTTTCATTCACCTGTTTTTGTCGAGTATGTTAACATTTTTTACAATAGATATGGTATGTCTTCAATGATTGAGTGGCTTGAAATATGTTGGTTTTCCTTTCACCAATGGAGAGGTGTTCAAAAACCTAACTGGACATTAATATTACACTGGAATTTAATGCGTTCCATGCTTTGACCATGACTGCAATATCCGCATATTGTGAAAATAGCTTCTGCAGTCGCTACGATAAAAATAGTGTTTTAGTGCTGTTTAAAACCAAGTTTATTGCTGTTTTGAGTTTGTGGTGAACTATGTTTGCCCAATCGTTCTGTATGTAGATCTTTAAACAAACGAGTACAGCCAAGGAGGTGGTATTTATAAATGAAAGCATAGCTGTTGTATACCAGAATTTATGTCTCGGCCGAGCTATAACAAATGTTATTTTCTTGCCAACCCAAACAACATTTTAAGTTATATTAGGATTTAGGAGGGCTACAATATTCCATTTACCAGTACATAATGAATAAGTCCTCATGGATAATGAATGATGATTTTTTTATGTAGATAGGAAATAAGAGTTAGATACTCAAATAATAACGGAGGTGCATTTATTTGTTGTGCAATGAACTGGCTGATATTTGAAATTGTGCATTGAAAGTTTAACAGGTTTTGCTTGTTAAACAACTTTGCTTAAACAACTTTTTAAGTTATATTAGGATTTAGGAAGGCTACAATATTCCATTTACCAGTACATAATGAATAAGACCTCATGGATAATGAATGATGATTTTTTTATGTAGATAGGAAATAAGAGTTAGATATTCAAATAATAACGGAGGTGCATTTATTTGTTGTGCAATGAACTGGCTGATATTTGAAATTGTGCATTGAAAATTTAACAGGTTTTGCTTGTTCCAACCTTAGTTTTTCTTATAGATTATTTTTATGTAAACTACATATAAAAAGTGTTTTAATAATTTCAATGATTTTGGGTGATACACTAATTTACTTCTGATAGTACAGAGCATGATTTTTATTTACATTAGTCAGTGGCAAAATAGAAGTTGACAGACACAAGTAGTTTCAGAAGAACTGAATATTTTGACTTCTTCATTTATTCCAAAGTCCAATACTTTTGTGCCAAATTCGTTACTTGGGTTCATTTATCAGCAGAAACGTTGTGGCTAGCAGCACTGTGAAATCAACCATCAAGTTAACAAGTCCACAATCAATATTGACCAGCGTCCATGCAGAGTCTAAATAATCATCCGTTGAACATTCTGAAAGCTTCCTAGAGTGCTTGCAGACCGAGAGACTTCTCGAGGGAAACAATCTGTTCTTAGCCGCAATTGACAAACATGTTATTTTGTATCTCAACCACTCGTTTACTGCAATTAACAACAAATTGCCGATTACATTAAAAGTCAATTGTCCCACATCAATGATACCAGTGAAAGCAGATGCGTCATCGCCTCTGCTGAGGGAAAGGAACGCAGATTTGATAAAAAGAGGGTAAAAAGAACACGAGCTGAGTAGAGCCCATCCGGTCATCGGATAGTAAATCGCCTGATGTTTCACTCTGAGGTTGTAAGTCTCTGATATTAAATTCAGTATCTTATTGCATTCTAATTCTGAGTGATCCTTGATGGAAACGGATGTTGATACCGAATTTGAGAGTTCTATGTTTTCATGATCAGCCACAAAGGCTTTCAGCTTCATTTCACACAATTTTGTATGTATGTTCACAATGATTTCCAGCTCGTTGATGCATAACAAAACGATGTTGTACACAACTGCCCAATACATCATCATAAGAGGTATCAGGTAGACAGAGGTGACTGCTACAGCTATTTTTGTAGTCAATGTCCACGTCCCATCACTACTTGCAAAGTACTGATATGTGTTGGCAGCCGAGGTAGTTTCAAAGCAATCTGAAAAATCCATGCAAAATCCCCCGATTGTAGTTAAGAGCAAAATTATTCTCAATGAAGTAAACCTCCACATATTTTCATCAGTCAGGTTCATTTTTGTTGCAGTGTCAAGTTTTTGTGCCAAATGAAAAACATCTGCGATTTTCTGTCGTTTCCAGATCAAGTATCCTAGAGCAAGTATGCTTCCCATGGTCACAGCCAAAACTGCAGCTTCATGGTAAATCCTATAAGGGTCCTCCGAAGACGATGGATCATGAGGTGCAAAGTATGTTATCAGTGGCAGAGAGACGACATAGCTGATGATAGTGAAAAACGTCAAACGTCCAATTTTATAAGAAAAAACTGGGATTGACTTGTCGGGGAAAGATATTCCTGCAAAGTTGAGGAGAAAAGCCCCCAGTTTAAGAAAATTTGCCACGCCAAAAAAGGACTTCATAGCTAAGGTGACTCTCTTACATTGAGGTCTGAGTGCTGCAAAATGTTTTATTGACCAATACTCGATCGATAGGTCAAAAGGCTTTTAGTATATTTGATTCAATATGAAAAGGAGAAATTAGATGAAAAAATTAAAGTAATAGTCTATATTCTATTTAATTTTATCAACGTGGCAGCGCAATTTATGTTAAAAGCAAGATGCACTGACAAGAACATCAAATTAATTGATGATCCAATTATGTATACATAACAATTCAAAACGTCTTTTTTAGGCTTTATTGTAATTTTTATCATAATAATAATAGTAATAATAATAATCATTTATTGTCGTTGGTATTATATAAATACATGACAATATTAAATTAATCTTATTTATAATTATAACTTGTATTATAATTTTAATTAGTCCAATAATTTTCTTCTTGAACTTCTTGAATTTTATATGGGCATTTTTCAGTTGGAATACTTTTAATTTTTTCTTGAAATGTTCTGTTTGATAATAAAGTCCATTTTTCAGGTATGCTATTATATAATTTAATGCATGTATGTAAATTTATTTGACTTCTTGAATATTTGCAAAAAGGTATTGTTAATTTTGAATTATTTCTTGTTGAATGTTGATGTATATTAATATTATGGTTAAAATCATTCATGTGTTTTCTTACAAATAAAATATTTTGAAGAACATAAATTGATGTTAATGTCATAATTCTGAAATTTTTAAATATGGGTTTGCAATGTGTTTGGTTCTTAACTCCTGCTAAAATTCTCACAGCTTTTTTTTGAATTTTAAATACTGTTTTCGCTTCATTCGAATTTCCCCATAGCTCTTTTACAATTAAAATGAGATAAACTGATTGACCAGATCACAATCATGTTCAAAAATTTATTAATAACCGTAATCTCAAAATTAAGTCAGAACTTGACCAAACAATTTAATTAACCCAATGGTTTGGTGTTGTGTTAAACTTCATAAAGTCTCTCCATTTTTGTGTATTTAAACACCTTCTGCTCATCGCTTAGTTTTTTTGAGCTTTGATTGAAAGACACAATACCGTACCGTAGTTCTGTAAGTAGAACAATGCAAAGGAAGTATAATAAAAAAAATTATTCATCTTGAATTTGCCCCGAACTGGTATGACTAATAAATATGGTTTTAAATTACCTTTTTCGTCTCCAGTTCAATGGTTGAGTTTTTAAAATCTACAACCGGGTTTTGACGCTGAATTGTAGTCGGTCGAGGCGACGTCGTCGTCACATACATCAATCACGGGCACATGACACATTACGTACGCACAAACAAACAAATAAATAAATACACGCATACGTTTGACGGGCGGGTTACAATGTCCTTTACTTTACACTACTATCGCGGCTGCCGGCACGGGGACACTGTCCCCACGATGTGAATCGAGTAGGCCTAATCAAAATTATGAAATTAAATGAAAAATCAATTTATTTCAGTGTTTTATGAAGGCCATATTGAAGGTAATGTAAGTAGTACACCAGTTAGGCCTGTCAGTCCAGAAAGGAGACATCCTTTGAGGATTTTAAAAAGCTAACTGCTTATTTGCTGCAATTGTTGTACAAGATTATTATTTCTTTTGTAGAATGATATAATCAAAGGCAGAAGATAAATGTTTATTTTTTGTAATAAATTAAGATAAATTTTTTTTATGGATAGGCTTAGTCTTATTTCTTTTAGGGGAGAGTAATGCAATGTATTTTCATATATACTTATGAAGTACTGTTTAGTATTTTATATTCTGCAGTGGCATCACTGCTCATGATGATTTGTACCATTGATTACAAAGTTTGTACTCATTGTTAGAATATTTTCAAAATGAATAAAGCCTTCTACTCTTTTACCTACATGCTAAGATGTCGCTTCATATGAGAGTATTCTCCAATATGTTAAAAATAAATTATCTATATTGAGTAGTGTTAAATGTCAAGACACTACATACTCAAACTTTATTTCCAGCTTATCCCAAGCTTACCGCACAGAGTGAAGACGAAGGAGATGGCGTCGATGGCCGGGTTGTAGGCGCGGCTGAGCACCAGGTCTACCTGGAAGGCCTGGCCGCGCCGCACGACCAGCTGGGGACCGACGGGGCGCGTCATGAGCTCGTAGCGCGCCGTGTGGTGGTCCGCGCCGTTGGAGCTGAAGCACATGTCGACCTCTCGCACCTTCAGCACCTCCGACTCCGAGGACGGCGGCTCTGCGACAAAAAGAGAGAGTTAAAAAGCTAAATTTATAACCTGCATTTACGAAACACCCCCATTGCAGCAGACCTGCGTACTCAGCGAAATTGAAATGCTTAAATAAACCATTTAGACGGAGCTTGAAATCAAGTTAAATCAACTTAAATCCTGAAATGGACATACAGACATTGTCTCCATAAAAATAACATGGTAAATGAGTATGCAGGTTTGCTGCCTTGGAAGTGTGAAATTTAAATATTTTTTGCAATAATCCAGTAAATATGAACTAGACGATACCAATTTTTATTCAGATATGTTGAGAAATTAGCGAGATAAAGAATTTTATTTATTTCCCATAATGTTAACATTGGGACAACGTACAGTGTTAACCACTAGCGATATCTCGGTAACCAATCGACATAGAGCAACAATTCAAAATACTAAGTTATTTGTTTTTTTCAAGCTTAATTCAGTGGTCCAAACAGGAATTTTTTAATTTTTATTTTTCTATTTAAAAAACTCAAAACCTCACTTTGGGGGGGGTTTAACCCCCTTTAACCCCCCTTCCGGTGATCCAATTGGGCTGGTTTGCGAACTCGTCCGAATAATTGCTACTTTACACGTCTGTGATATATTTATGAAAATGAACGAATAGTGTTTTTGGCATCTGGGGACCTCAAAACAAAAAGTTATGATGGTCTCGGACTTAGGTCTTACCATGAGACCTACGTTAAGAGCTTCTCCCCTATAGGACAAATTCGCTAAAATTTGGTTTTTAAACAGGTCAGACTGTTTTGTTTCACGGTTTGACTTGTGACTTGTGGGAGGCAGGGGCGTCGCTCTAGGAGGATGAAGGGGTGCTCCGGTGCTCCCCCCCCTAGGATTAGAAAATCGAAAATGTTGGGAATTTCTAGTCAGAAGCCTAAATTGGAAAAATATAACTGAAATCGAACGTAAACTTGAAGAACATGATCAGTTTAAACTAACCTTTCTTTGTATTTTGAAGTGATTTTACAACTAAATTGAAATTACTACAATACTCACTTAATAGCACACTTATTTTTAAAATTAATTTTCGAAAATAAATAAATGTCCCTACTCTAAATAAACTGGTCAAAGCAAATATAATATTAGCGTTTAATGACATTAAAGTACTTTAATACTATTCAATTTGTGGTTGTTAGGCTTAATGAAAGGGACATGGATGGATGGAAAAAAAACAAACAAGAAAACACTGAATTCCAAAATTATTTCATAATGTTTTAAAGAAATTGACTCAACCTAGGCTTTGCTTATGATGAGTGTGAGTATGCTGAGGAGTATGAGTGTAGGAAGGCAGGAAGGCCCACCGATCCCTTTTCTCAGAAATATGTTAAAATCTCTCATCCCGTATATGTTGACAGGCTTGTCCATCTTTACACCCGTATTAAAAGTCATGTTCATGCGTTTCTTTTGTGACTTGTAAATGTCTGGTAAAGTGTTGTTTTTATTCATTTTGCGAAGTCATTTGATTCAATGATTTTTAACCATCAGAGGTGATGATATAGAAGAAATATTATGTTTTTTTATAGGTCTCCTAAATTCCCTGTCCAGCACATACTTATAAACTAGGAAAATTCTAATATACCTCTGTTACTTGTTCATGTTCATGTCCAAAATATATTATCCTTTTTATCTATAAACTTATTTAATACGTTAGGGGTTTTTGTGATCAAGACTCCCTTTAAATTCTGAACCGGTTTGAATAAGTTAAGTATCGATGAGAGTCCGCTGTCGCGTTTTGCATGCAGGATATAAAATTTATGAAGATCAGACTTAAGGGAAAAGCCCTAGACACCCTTGAATTTTCATATCTAATTAATCCATAAGATTTAGCACAGGAGTAAAAATTTCAAGGAACAGCTGATTATAATATTTTGCAGACTATTAGAAAAAAAGATTTTTAATGATGCTGAGCAATGCGTGAACACTGCAGTCGCGGGCACTAAATAGGGCGGGTAAGTGAGTGCGCTGCTAACTAAATCATTGTTTATTATTAATTGATAATAATAAATTAATTAATAATTAATTAAGTAACTACCCAAATTTTGTTTGGGTAGTTAATCAACTTATATGATTATATGTTGTTTGGAGGTCGATTATATGTTACTGTAAACACAAATTTACACGTAAAAGGCCAAGGAAAACGTAAAAAAAGTTTTGACGTCCAACAAAAAACATTTTATTTAGTCATTTCAGCAGAGGTTTAGGAGAAAATTATTTGAGGAGTTTATAGATCTATAATTAGAAAAATAAACAAATGTGGGGAAATTGATTGATGCAATTCAGCGCCAAGCGCCACTCAAGAACCTGCAGTGATGACTCATGCCAATCACAGTGGCTCCGTATCTCAAGTGATATCCTGACATTCACCGTTCAAGGCTATCTACCTCTGTGACCCTAATACTGTTAGTTAACAATAACAGTGATAAGGTGGTCTATATTCCACAAATTCATTGTTTTTACGCACTCTTTGTCTTTATTTTAACTAACTAAAAGAATAGAGTGTGAGAATTAATTAGAAAAACTATTTCAGCTTAAAGGTCAGGGAGTTATGATGTTTATGTAGGACAGTTATTTAATTCAAATTCAGATACCATAATCTAGATTTTTTCCACTGAAAAATATCAAAATTTGGATTATATTTGATTATAAAATATTTGACTATAATATTATACATATTATTGTATGTATACGATTAATACAATTTTAGTAATTACAATTTCGTAGAAACCCATGGATATACTTATGTTTACTCATTAATGTATGAACAAAGGGCGTAGAAAAACAATAAACTTTTAAATTGATTGTGTACGTGAAAAGCGATATAATTAAAATAACGTTATCTTGGTCAAGATTCAAGATTCATTATCAACTTATTATTTGGCATTAGGAATCATACATTGATATGCATTAGGAATACATACAATAAATATAATTATTCGTTAAAAGGCTAGCATGATTTTGTGGTCCTCAGCACCTTTTTCTCAGTTGGAAAAATCTAAGCATGCCTTTAAAAATACCTTTTTTCTCTTTATGTGCAAAATTCCATCATAATTTACTTAATTTTTTAAGAAATACAAAATTATTTTTCAATATAAAAAAGGATATCAACGAAGTGTAATTATTCCAGTCACATCTTTTATTCCGGTCAGTCAGAAGTAAAAACGAATAATATTTTTATCCTGGTTTAATTTTGACCATTAGGTGACCTCTAGCTGTCATAATAATTTCAAATATATTGATATCTCGTGTTTCTTATAAAAAATAGAAAAATAAAACAAAAATATAAATTTTCAGTTTTTTTTTAAATATTAAAAATGGAAGTATGGAACTGAAAGAACTAAAGTGCCTCCAAGCCTTGGATCCTATTTTACTACTCACTCATGGATATTATGACAATAACAGAAGGTTCAACATCTTCATCCGGGGGAGGGCAAGTCGGCAACGGCGGTGGCAAATCTTCACTCCCTTTTGAATCTTGTCCTCCAAATCCAGAATTTCCCTCTTTGGATTCCTGAACTTTGGGTTTCTCCTCTTGACTCTTCTGATTTTGAACTCCCGGTGCCTGAACTGGTTTCTCATCCTCTCTGAGTTTCTGGCTGGAAAGTGGTTGAACCAAGGTGGTTTCATGGTTCGAAACGTCCCAAGGGGAGTAGCCCCTGCTCTTGCAGAATCGACACGGACAACACACACAAGCCTTGATGTACTCCAACGCCATTCCGAGCCAGACTGAGCCAAGGCGTGCCGAGTTGGGCGAACCGCAATCTTATCTTATCATTGAAGGAAGGTGTCGGTGCCATTTCAAAATTTAAGAGCCACTCTTTTCTTCCGATGAAAGAGTTTATGATAACAACCACTTCCTTCCTGAGTACAGCGTACAATACTACTTACGTTTTATTTTTTTATGATGGTATGGTGGTCTTATTGAATTAGATAACAAGTGTAATTTCAGTTTTAGCGAATTTCCCTTATAGGGAAGAAGCTATTACCGTAGGTCTCATGGTAAGACCTAAGCCCGAGACCATGATAACTTTTCTTTTTGGGGCCACCAGAAGCAAAAAACACCATTCGTTCGAATTTATATATATATATATATATATATATATATATTTGTATAGTGATTCACCGGTAAGGGATATTATTATAATTATATCAGAAAGTAGAACAATTACCCTTTTTTTCATGGTTTATATATTATATAAGTATATATATATATATATATATATATATATATATAATATGTATATATATATATGTGTGTGTGTGTGTGTGTGTGTGTGTGTGTGTGTGTGTGTGTGTGTGTGTGTGTGTGTGTGTGTGTGTGTGTGTGTCTGTTAGCACGATAGCGGCCGTAAAAATGGTCCAATCTTAATGAAAATTGGTACAGACATGTAAAGTGACGAGTTCGTGAACCAGCCCGATCGGACCACCGGAAGGAGGAGTAATGGGGGAAAACACCCCCAAAAATGGGTTTTTTGAATTTTTTACATAGAAAAATAAAATTTATCGAATTATTGTTGGCAACATTGGATTCAACTCAAAAAAGCAAACAATTTAGTATTTTGAATCACTGCTCTATGTCCATTGGTTACCGAGATTTTGAAGGTGGTAAACACAGTACGTTGTCCCAATGTTAACCTTATGAGAAATAAGTAAAATTCTATATTATCTTGCTTATTACTTAACATATCTTGATAAAACTTGGTAAATGGCTTCTTCTAGTTCAGATCTACTAAATATTGAATTTAAACTACCCAGTTTTTATATACCTGTAGCGGCAAACCTGCATACTCATTCCCCATGTTATTGTTATGGGGCATACCAAAACATGTCAAATCTCGCTGTGTTGGATTGAAATATATTGTTTTGCATTTGAAATTCGCTGAGTATGCAGGTCTGCTGCAACGGGGGTATTTAATGTTAGTAGGAGAAAATGTGGAACAACATTCTGTTATCTCCATTTTTTTGTGATAGTAGAGAAACTGTAGTGTCAGTTTCAGAATTGTTTTATGTTATTCATTTTCTAATTAATTCTCATTGAACTTAAAACTCTATTCTGTATTTTATAATTTCTCTTATTACTTTGTTTTAAATGGAGAAACTGTGGTGCAATCAAATATTAGAACATTAAACATTGTTATACTCCATTCAAAAAACACATGTTATTGCTCATTATAAATTCAAGAATAAATTTTAAATCAATGAATCATTCTCAGAGCTTTGGTTCTTTTGCTTTAACAATTTTTAATATTTATCTAGATTGCACACATTAATTTATCGAACAAACCCGATGTAATTTAATCTGTCTGATGGTTTCGTCTGTTGTGTGTATTTGGAATGCAAACTTCAATAACTCGATTTAAAAAGACGTTAGTTTACAATATTGGCACAATTACTGAGTATGCAACAAAAAAGGATAGTAGGAGAAATATGTTTTAAACCAAAAAATTAATTGAAAACAACCGACCAAAGTCCCTTCAAAATGTGTTCTCTAGTATAGAAGATCAACTTACTATCGTGATTACTGTAATATGCGGGTGAAATATAATTTAGGAGCTCTTCCCAGATAAAATATATATATTGTAAGTAAGAAATACTTCTATCCAATCATTAAACCAAATAAAATTAATAAAAATATGACAATACAAATGAAAGCTAAACTTACGTTGAACCAAGGTATAGTCATGGACCTCATAATTCCCGGAGTCACCGCGCCACCAACCAATTGTTGAGTAATAACAACACCGTTTCGACCGCGTACAACAAGACACTGTGCACTTCTTGACACTTCTTGCAAACAAGCAACAACCTATGGCAGTCATTCTACCGATCACAGACGAAACCAACTCCTACCCTGTAAGTTCTTACAACACTCTTTTAACGAGGTAGCTGTACACATCACCATTGTAGAACGCATTCATACTTATCTTTATGGCTATATGATTGTACAGAGATGTGATGCTGGTTCCACCTCTCTTTCTTTGTTTCTATTCTTGTAAGATAAAATTAAACATTACTCTGACAATGATTTGAATATTCACTGTCAAACAAGGATGAACATTATAGAGTCTCAGTATGATTCAAGAAGATTCGTAGAAAAGGCATTTCAGTTTTCTAGTCAGGGTAAAATGGAAAACTTTAATTTTTTTTACTCCGGTTTTTATTACTGCGTGAATGACTAAGACACGTGTTATGGTAAAGGCTTGCCTGCAAATTTTGTTTGTCATCATCAGTTCTGGAAAAAATGCAGCAAGTGTTTTTCCCAGGTCCTTGAGGTTTTATCATATATTTGACACATACAGTATTCTCCACCCTTTTCAATAATAAGCTTTAAACATTTCATGATTAATAATTTTGAACCTGCTTTTTGCAGTCATGTTATTTTAATCAAGAGCCCAGTTGTTTGAAGACCACCGAATTGTTAACTACAACATAAGATCCATTTTTGAGAAACTTTGTATATAATGTTAAGCTTAGATGTTAACTAAAAAAAGAAAACTCAAAACGTTCGAAAATTTTTTGTACCTATAAAGGCTACCAATTTTTATCATACTTGGTTAATAAATAACAGAGAAATCGAAATTTTAATTTTCATAGAAATAACATTAGACGATGTGCATTAGGCCTAACTTTGGTTATATTGGACATTATTGTTAGGAAGTGTATAGCAATTGAATAATAACGTTTACATTTTCGTAGCCGCTTCTTCATAACCATAAGGCATTACGTGAAACCTTTTGAATTTTAAAACTAATTTGGACCACAAAAATTTCTTTTTCACTGCAAATTTAACTATTTAGTGAACTTAAAAAGCAAAAATTCAACTAAATACGCGCACATAATTTCATCAAACTCGTTGGATCCGTTAATGAAATATACTTGATCACTTGCTCACTTAAAGTATTAAAAAATTGTCTACCAACTGTAATGAAAATATAAATTTTTTTCAGGGGAAGAATGTGAATTTGTGAGATTGAACGCCTTCAATTTCTTTAATTCTAACACATAAGCAGTGATGTGCTGCTTAATGTGTGTCATTTACAGATTGTAGGCGTTAATTAACTCACCGTTAGAGTAAATAAATAGAAAAATTCTGTTAATACTGAGAATATATTATTTCCAGTGTTTAGTGTTCCTGTTATTTCTTTGTGCTTTATTTTAAGTATAGAGAGCACAAAGTACAAACAAGTGTTCTACGTTTGAGCACAAAGTTTTTAAATTAAAAACTGATCTGCTTTTATCACGTTGTTCGGAAGATTCTCTTAGAATTCCATAATACAAGTAACCATGGTTTTTGGGTTAATGGGCAGTAAACTAGAATTACTTTATTTGTCTTAAACGATTTTTACGTTTAATTGGCTTATTGTTATTTAAAAATAAAATTTAGAAACGTTCCAAAAAGTTTTTAACAACACGTGGAAGAATTTATTATTGTAAGATAATACAATAGTCATGATTTTTGTCTACATGATTTTTTTTACCCGCAAAGTAATCTACAGAAAAATTTCTTTGAACACTGTAGAAGAAATGTATGACCCTACATAGAATTAACTAACTGCAATGACAGTTTTAATGCCATTTACCAGGCATTAAAAGACCTGTACTGACAGCCTGGGAATAAATTACATATTACGAGTATTTCCATTGTAATAAACTGTGAGTTGTAAAACGTTCTTTAGTGACTGATGAATTATGAAAATGCAGTTACTGGCGTAATTATCTGCATCATTTAGTTAACAGCTTCGCTTATTATAGACCTAGCCAGCACAATAAAAAATCGTAACGATTTTACAGTACATTCTGCATCTTTCTTATGTTTTCTGATCAGTGGTTTGAGTCCCCGTTCCAAACGAGAACGATAATGGTAATGCTTTACCTAAATCTAATATTCAATCACTGAATAAACATTAAACAATATTTATGCTCTACAAGTTAAACTTTTTATAAGTTATGGTTTCAACGTGGTTTAAGTTTAGGCTAGTACGGGTTTTAACGGGTTATGTAATATGATGCAAGGATGGAATTCGTATTAGTTGGTGTTATGAATAGATTGTCTAAGGAACATGCCAACCTTAGTCAGTAACAAGGCTACAAGATCGCGCCACTCTCATCACGATCATCACACTCATCCTTCACTCATATTCAGGGTAACGTCCTCAATGAGGTACCTGTCTTATTAAAGTGATTAAGTGATACAGTTTTAAAACATCGATGTCAGAAAAGACTAAGTGATACTAGTTAAAAGTAAATGCTGTTCCGTATTAATGAGCCAGTCTGAGACTGACCTTGAAGATCTTTTGACCTCAGGTTATCAAACTCTTTCACTGATAATCGTAATTTTGCAAATTTCATTCACTTTTCTTTCTTGGACTGTACCAGACAGAAAGATCCATCGAAACTCTCGTCCATCTATTCAATTCTAAGAAGCTTATATTTTTTACACTAGTTTATTTTTTAGTTTTGTCGTATATTATTTGTAATTTGTCTGTTATTAGGATGGTAAATGCTTGGAGGATTACTTTTTGTGACGTTTTCACAGAGGAGAATCAAACAGAGGTATCTTCTAATGTTGCGCTCAGCTGGTGTCGAGCGCTGATGTCGAGGACTTATAAAAAAAATAGTTTACCATTAACGCCGCGAGAGAACAGCACCGTCACTGCCCTCTTCTAATTTAACTTAACTCTAGCTAGTAACTGGATGTAACTAGTAATTAGTAACTTAACTGTAGCTGGATTTAACTGTAACTAGCAAGCTCTTGGGCGCAACAGAAGGCCCCATTTAAAAGCGACCTCTGTTAGTTTCTTCTCTGTGACGTTTCTCAAACCTTAAAATCTTTTACGACCAGAATTATATTCTCCTCGTGACTCCTTGTCCTACAAAAGCCTCGCCTAACACACATAAAACACTGGCTATAATAATATTTACTGTTTTTTGTGCCGAAGTTTAAACCTAAAATGAGATCATCGACCTTCAGAGAACATGTAGAGAGAGTTGAGGAGGCGTCCTGTGTTATTGGAGGTCGAAGGTCTCGGACCAATGGACCAATCTGGGCACGCGGGGGGCGTTGGGAGAGGTACAAATTAGAGACGTATACCGGAATAACTCTTTTCTTAAAAAAAAATATTTCCCCACAAACGTTTATTAATCTATATTATATGAATACTTTCTGTAATGAAGAAAACATTGTTTTAGTGATTTTTCTTTACCCACTCGCCGTTTCCTAAGAAAAATTACTGTAACGTCAACTATTGTAACGTCAGGTTTAGAGTATTTCGGAAATCACGCCAAGTTTATCTTTAACCCCCGTTTTCAACCTAAAGATTTTCATAAATTATCTCCCTTTATAAGGGAGATAATTATGTTATCAGGGATAATCTTATCCTATACTCTTAAATGAGTAATGTTATCGTCCGGTCTTGTATGCTTGCTTGCCTGCTTGCTTGCACAACGATCTCAAAACGGCTCCGAGGATCTCCTTCAAAGTCTGGATATAAGTAATTTATGACTCAAAAACGTGTTCTATGCGGATAACTTGGCCGGAGAAAATCCAATAACGAAATAAAACTAATTTTAAAGTTGTAAATTTTAACATTGGCCTTATGAGTTAATAAACAAGGAAAGAGAAAAAAATTAAGAAATCATAACAGCTGTTTACAAACTACAGCCATCTAGGAAGAATACAGCGTGTGGCATAAATATTGCATAGAGTAATAACAGGATTTTTATTTATAAATTTTATGACGCTGAAATATTCGATAGTAATTAGATGAACTGATAAACATGAAAAACCGAGCAAGGCTCGGTCCACCAGGTACTACTCCTATATTAACAATGTTATCTTGTGTGCGTGCGTGCTTTCTTGCTTGTTTGCTTGTTTGAACAACTATCTCAAAAACGGCTCCGACGATTTCCTTCAAAGTCCGGAAATAAGTAATTTATTATTTAAAAATGTGTTCTATGCAGATTACTTGGCCAGAGAAAATCGAATAAGGTAATAAAATAAATTTTAAAGTTGTACAATTTTAAAATTGGCCTTATAAGTTGCCATGATAACAATGAAATAAACAAGGAAACTGAAGTAATCATAAAAGCTGTTTGCAATCTGCAACCATCAAGGAATACAGCGTGTGGGATGAAGGTTGCATGGAGTAATAAAATAGGTTTCTATTTAATAATTTTATGACATTTAGATATCCTATACTCTTATATGAGCAATGTTATCTTGCGTGCTTAGGCCTACTACTTGGTTGGTTGGTTGTTTGCACAATTATCTCAAAAACTACTCTGAGGATTCCCTTTAAAGTCTGGGAATAAGTAATAGATGACTCAAAAACGTGTTTTATGCAGATTAATTGGCCAGAGGAAATCTAATAACGTAATAAAATAAATTGTGAAGTTGTAAAATTTTAACATTGCCTTTATGAGTTGCCATGACAGCAAGGAAAGTGAAAACAAATGAAGTAATCATAACAATTAATTGTTTGGAATCTACAGACGTCAAGGAAAAATACAGCGAGTGGAATGAAGAGTTCATGGAGCAATAAAAAGACTTGGGCCTATTATTTATAAATTTTACAAAACACTGGAATATTTGATAGTAATTAAATGAACTAGTAAATAAGAAATAACACCGTGCAAGGCTCGGTCCACAAGGTACTGTTTAAATTAGACTAGAGAGCCACGAGTAAAACTACGTGTAAGTACAGTAGTCAAGTTATCATTTCATTCAAACATATTAAAGATATAGGTAATGACATTATTTTTTAGCGAATTTCCTTGGAAATAAGCTATTACCGTCGTTTTAACAGAACAGAATGGACAAAAAAAATATCCATTCAGGGTAACCTCAGCAATCATATTAATATTTATATTAATTGACAGCTTTTTATGTGTACTTTCTGGATATGAAGTGAGTTTATTGTTAAAACGCATTTTTACCTGCAAAAATCACGATTTGTTTCAAAATTTAACATAGGCTTATATGGGAAATAGAATTTTCATTTTTTGCGTGACTGTAAGCACGATAACTCTCGTAAATATTGCATCTTGAGACACTAACCCGTTTAACAGCTGCAGGGAATCGTTTAAAGACACGATTAATTGAAAGCAAATACCCTCTGACTCAGTTCAGATGAAGCACGTACAACAATGAGGGAAACGGGAAAAGCACGCGCCAATTGTTGCGTTACAGTATTGTCGTTATTTATACCTTGCAATTCTAGGAATTCAGTTAGGAAACAATAAACACGTTTATCTACGACCATTGCAATAAGCACCAATTATGGTATTACAATAAACATTAAAATGATATACATTATAACACCAAAAACCAAGCAGTACTCTAATGACGACTTTAGAGTACTGGAGTCACTTTAGAGTACTGGTTCTAGACCAATGAGAGCTCGGCATTTGACGGAAGTAGTGTCATAATAACAATTACGCAATTCGCACATCAGCTGATTGTTGCATTACGATTCATGTTTGAGTTTACTTATCCCATCAGCTGATTGTTCCACAACGATTCATGGTTCAGTCTGCTTATTTGCCTAACCTCAAATTTTCGTTGGCCTATTCCATCAGTAAAAGTCATGAGTTTTGTTTAACTTCGGGGGGAAATTTTGTTGTATATTGTTGGTCGTAGATAAAATAGTGTATGCAACGATTGTATTATGCCTTTAAGCCACTCGTGAGATATTAACTTACATCTCACTCGTGGCTTAAAGGCATTCATTATACAATCGTTGCACAAACTACTATTATCGGGTGCTCATATTTAACTGGATCTTGCAATGTAATCAAGGTAAAGTAATTCAGCCTGTTTCATCCTTGTTCAACTCAACGGCTGAAACCTCGTGGTTGCGTGAAATTTAATGCGTGTTATGTTTTTAAAACGATTTAATAAAAGAAAGATGGTAGTTTATTTACAACTTGAAGATATCGTTTTCGCTAATGTCGAACTGAAATCTCGAACAAAAGCGATTCAAATGGATGTAACGGTAGTATAAACTATTAAAGGTTACATTATATTTATACCTGAAATGAAAGTACCCCCGTTGCAGCAGACCTGCATACTCAGTGAATTTCAAATGCAAAAGAACATATTTCAATCCGTCACAGCGAGCGAGATATGACATGTTTTTGTAAGCTCCATAACATGGGGAATGATTATTGAGCATGCAGGTTTGCTCCAACAATGTAAAACTGGGTGGTTTCAGTATTTTCAATATTTAGTAGATCTGAATTATGTTAACCCATGTTACAAGTTTTATCATGATACGTTTAGAAATAAGGAATATATAGAATTTGTTTGATTGTTTCCCATAAGGATAACATAGGGAATGAGTATGCAGGTTTGCTGTCGCAAAAATAGAAATATCGGGGATTGTAGACTAACAAAAATTAGATCTCATCTAGATGAAGCCATAAACCAAGTTTTATTCAGATTTGTCAACAAATTAGCGAGGAATGGAATTTTAACTATCCCCCTTCCCCTGTTCCAGTCTATAATACTATGATATACTTTTCCTACTCTTAAATAAAAATTTTTTAAATGTTTGTCTTAAAAAATATTCTTCTCAAATAAAACAGTCATTATATTTTATTTTACTTTATTTTACAATATTGCATCCCTAAGTAAGTAATTTAATCTGCACAACAGCATAAAATCAGAGACAAAATAAACACACCTTAACGATGCTTTTATTCTTCCTAACCGCTCTGAAGCAATGCACTGCAACTTCTCCATTGCCGCAACCCAACCAAGATCGGAGATCCGGTCTGAAAATGAAATTCTGTTTTTCAGACGCGTCGCACATGCCAGACCCTTTGTCGGCCCGGAGCCATAAACATAATGTTGAAATCCCACCTGAGCGAAGCGGCCGGACCGGCCAACCTTGGACTCCTACAGGCCGACCACGCGACGCTGCATCGGGGGCCGCGCCGTAGCTAGGTGCAAGCTGTTGGCACGGGCGCCGGCATTGCTCCGAAAGTCATAACTCCGAATGGCACTGCTCCGACACTTTTTTCGGAAACAGTGCATTTCGGAGTTATGCCTGTCAGAGCAGTGCCATTCGAAGTTATGACTTTCGGAACAGTGCCTATCTAAGCTATATCTTAATTTTGTCTTGTAAATTGTGATTTTTATACAAATTTCCATAGCGGATTTCTGTCATGAGGGACTTCTAATAAACTCCGATAGTCAGAACTCTGAAAGTCAAATGTTCCGAAAGTCATAACTCCGAAAGATACAACTCCGATAAAAAATAAGTTTTTGTTAAGGCATAATTCCGAATGCACTGTTCCGAAAGTCATTACTCCGAATGGCATTGCTCCGACAAGCATAACTCCGAAATGCACTCTTCCGAAAGTGTCGGAGATATGTTTGTCGGGACACTGCCTTTCGGAGTTATGCCTGTCGCAGCAGTGCCATTCGAAGTAATGACTTTCGGAACAGTGCACTTCGGAATTTTGCCTTTACAAAAACCTATTTTGTGTCGGAGTTGTGCATTTCGGAGGTATGGTTTTCGGAGCAGTGGACGAATCTCCAGGTAAGGTGTGTAGAGTAGAAGAGAAGAATAATAGTACCATTGACAATTCGGCTAAACTTTAGAATCAGCCCCCATCGTTAAAAACGATAATAAAATCGATGTTTTCTGATTTGATATAATTTATCGAATACTTTAATGAACATCTTTTATTCTTGTTATTAATGTATAACTTATTGTAAACAAACAATGTAGGTGACTGTTTTGAAAACGTCGATTCCAGTTGGTAATTATTAATATCCTATTATAATTAGAGGAAGTGACAACCCTGGTATATTCAAGGAATGCAATTCCTATATTCAATTTTAGGTTAAGCTTCAATACCAAAGTATGAAGGTCACGCATAGACACACGGCTCATGACACTTTAAGCATCCAGTATTGTGCATGGCAATTTTGGAATACCAAATTCCCCAACTCTTAGGATCATTAAGGGGGTGTGATCAGAAATTTTCCGATTAATTTATGTGTTTAAATTGTAAAATTTTAGTTTGGAAATTCAGATTCAAGAGTTGGGAAATTCAAGGTTAAAAGTTGAGAAAATCAGGTTACCTCCCCCCCCTCCTAGAATGTTTTGGTGCGACGCCGCGACGCCGCTGTTCAGGTATGTAATAATGCTAGCTGAATCCGGCAGACGCTCTCATGCCTTAGATCATCTGCAAAATATCACTTAATCACTTAATCACTTTATTAAGTCAGGTACCTCATGGAGGACGTTACCCTGAATATGAGTGAAGGATGAGTGTGATGATCGTGATGATAGTGGCGCGATCTTGTAGCCTTGTTACTGACTAAGGTTGGCATGTTCCTTATCAATTGTTCAAGAATGATTTCAACAATATCAACAAGAATAAAACGGCAGCTTTGGAAGCCAGTGGGACGGACCCCAAGTGGACTATCAAAATCAAAATAGGCCAAATCTGGTATATTGACTATATCCCTGCAAATGTTCAGCTTATAATCAGTCCATTAGTTTTCAAGTGATGGAACTTGAGACTTATGCAGGGCCGGCGACAGGGGGGGGGGCAAATGCATAGGGGCCCGGACTCACACAAGATTGACAAATAAAGGGCCCGGAACCACAGAAGATTGAAAAAAAGGTCGACAGGGGCCCAGACTTTTCAATTGCACATGGGCCAGAAAATCCTGTCACCGGGCCTGGACTTACGCACAAACATTCATACTTTCCCATTTACATTCCTGCAAAAGGTCAGCTCAATTGGTCGAGTATTTTTTAAGGGACGGGACTTCAGACTTTCGGACAAACCTTCCCATTTATAATATTATAAACCTCGCAAAACTACTATGCGGATGGCCGCAAAAACAGCTGGTTTGGTTTTTTAACAAGTATCAAATGGGAGCTAGGTCACTTTTTAAAAACATTGTATACCTTCTGTTAACGAGTATCATAAGTTTTATAGATCGAATGATTATTTAAGCTGACAAGTAGTGATATTTCACCGGCAAAGTTTTTTGCGAGGCTTATAGTAAGTAGGATTACTAGTCTCCTCTTCTCTACAGACCTTGATAGCCAAGTGTGTGCGCTGTAGCTGACCGTAGCTGTCAGCTGACCGAGTAGGCGCAAGGTCGATATGATTAGCAAGTGAGGAAATCACAGCTGATATGGTAGCATCCTAATTAGGTTTCTGGAGGAGAGGGGAGGGGACTATGTACAGTTCGCGCATTATACATTAGATATCTCCGGCTATGGCTTCAACGCTACTAACCGTATCATATGGCATTTCCAACATATGATATTGGTAAACACAACGTTTGACAAGTAGCGGGGCTTTCGAAGAATGTTTTCACCCGCGCCTTGCAACTAGCTGACTCTGCCATAGCTGGATATATAATGCACGAACTGTAACATGTCGACTGATAGCTAGATTGGGTCATTAGTAAATGCCCAGTGACGAATCTATGGGGGGGGGCAGGGGGGCGCCTGCCCCGGGCGCCGGCCAGTAGGGGGCGCCAGCGGCGCCCCAAGTGGCTGGCTCCGTTTAGGTAAAAATAAAAAATAAAAATTCAAGTCAAATTTTTTTTTCGTGGCCGGCGAATCCCTCAGTAGCATCACTGCCGTAGAATCTGTGTCGCATCGCGGCGGTCAAGCCTGTCTCTGTTTTTGTGACCGTCACATTTCTCGTTGTTTGATAGCAAGAAAACCGCTCACTCGTCCCGCGGCCGAAAAATCGCTCGCTCATTTCGTGGTCGGAAAATCGCCTGCTTGTTTTGCGGCCGGCAGATCTCTTGGTTGCGCAAGTCTATCACTCTTTTCGCGGCCGTCTATTGGCCATATCTTGAACAGATAATCAGTCGTTCCTGGAAGGCACATTTATTTGTTGTCTTACTGCCGACAAGCATTTCGCTATTTTCGAGATCGTAGGTCGTCATGTTTATTAACCACATTGCGGCCGAAAAATCTGTAGTTCAGACCGCGAAAAATCTGTCGCATTGCAACTACCGCTTGCTCTTTTCCATGGCCGGTTACACCGGTCGCATCGCTGCTGTCAAATCGCGGTCGTATGCACCACAGCCGGAAAATCTCTCAGTCGTAATGCGGCCGCAGAAAGTCGCTCAGTGTTTCATTTACCAGCGAATCTCTTGGTCTTATTGTGGCTGTTAAATATGTTGGGACATATCGCGACCGAAAAATCTCTCGGTCGCATTGCGGCCGTCAAACAATATTTTATTTTTACATAGGTTGGGCTCAGTTTACGAGGCAGCATGGCCGATTTCACTGTTCGGGAATGTTTTGAAATAGTTGGGAGGGATCAGAAAAAAGACGGAAGTTTCATATGTGAAATCTGGTAGACACCTTGCTTTGGTTGTACAGTGGCTGGCAAATTTCTCGGCCATTATGGCAAGAACAGCTTTTGGTTAGGCTGTATCGTAGTATATGAACATCGGTTGTAAAAAATCATAAGAACCATAAGATAAAATCATATTATGATACACGAGAAATTGCTTATCCATCACATCAAAAACACATTAAAAAATATATTTCTCGTGTTTGGTGCCGGGAGGGGGGGGGCGCCAAACTCCGATTTTTTGCCCCGGGCGAAAGTTAGTGTAGATCCGTCACTGTAAATGCCTGATACTAATGAGTTTAATTTAAGGACAGTATTGTGGTAAGGTTACACTACAAGAATATATTGTGTACAAAAATTACTATATTGTATTTGTAGCGTGAGTTGAATCAAACCACCTGTCGCATAATCCTCTAAAACTGACTTAGGTCCAAATATTGTAATGATCGAGCAATATTGTTTCTTGATTTGCATAACCAATAGGACTTTAGAGGGAAGCATTATTTTGACTACTTATTTAAATCTCCCTCTTCCCATTTATTTAATATTTAAATTTTTGACATAGACTTTTAAAACGATCTTTTTGATCAGCAGACTTATCCTCATTCTACAAATATGTTACCGTACAGCTGAAGGCATTATTTAGCTAAGCGTAGCGAGGGATAATATCTTGAACCATATCGTGACGCTATTCCAATAGTAATACCGTAGAATATTAAAAAAAACCTGAAAAATCTATCCTTGGCAAAGAACCAAGTTCCAAAAATAAACATTACATTTATCGTTTCACAGAGTGGCGGAAATTCCTCAACTCCCTGACTTCCTGAAAAGCTGAACGAAGACTTCCGAGACGTCAACCGGCAACGCTGGATGCTGATAACGTTATCAGCGGCCCACTCACTCGCTACTGGGAACCAGCTGACTCAGCGCAGCTGACAGACAGCGCGACTCGCTCAGCACTGCTCAGCACTCAGCACTCGACGCAACTAAACAGCACGATTGTTTAGTCCCCGAAGCCTAAACAAACCGAGGAATAAATAAGCATTCGAGAGAATATTTCTGGCCCGAACAAAAGGTCGTTGTTGTATGAAGTCATTTGTAACTGCTTGCTTACTGTATATTGTATATTGTGCTCTGTAAACTGTTAATTGGAATTATGGGTGAAGACGCCGCGCGCTGGGTTGAAGGGAGGGTAGGCAAAAAGCGGGCAGTATCCATTTTGCGTCACATGTTCTGAAGGCGTTTCTTATATTGGTGAGGGTTGATTGACGCACAATTGCAATTAATGTTGTAATATGTTGAATGATGGTTCTAAAATTGCTTGTAACAATCATATTTTGTTTATACTTTTAGCCTTTTAGCATAGATTAAATGGCAATCCAATGAAGAAAATGCTGTGACGCGATTCATTACATGGGATTTATGAAAACACCCGCTGTGTACATCTAGTCTTTTAATATGTGTACTGACTGTAATTTTTATATTTTAAAACGATCCTAAAGGTGAATATTGTGTGATTTATAATTAGGATAGCATAAAAATGTATGACTGCTGTCTGAAGATGCCGTAATCGGCGAAACGCGTCATATCATTTCCTTCAATAGATTGTTATAAAGCTGTAGGTAGTAACAAAATATAACTTTTGAAATATAAATAAGAAAGTATATTTTAATATATTTATTCTGAAACCGAAGAAAGCGTTTTAGAAGGAAAATATAGGTTATTTCATTATAATTTTTTTCATAAAAAAATTCATCATAATTTTTATTTCAAATATAATTTTTTACAATGAACCCACTCACTTGTTTTTTTTATTCTTAATGCTGTAATGTAATTGGCCTCGGCTGTTTTATACCATTATCAAATAAGTAAAAAAATAATTTTTTAATAAATTTTATTACATAGTATAACTGACACCAATTCTTGAGGCCCACGCCGTCCATAAGACTAATGTTAATTTTAGCATTGGACTTATGGACGGCGTGGGCCTTAAGAATTGGTGCCAGTTATAATTGATAATTCATCCAATCAATGAACCTCGTACCACACTCGTACAAATTATTTGGTTAGGGTTCCAGTGATAAAAGTGGAATATTTCAGTCTCCCTGTGTGCGTAATAGTAATTATTGTAAAATAGCATGATAATAAAACCAACCCGTGAATCTATTCTAAAATCACTAGTATTTAATTTATCTGATTTGTTTCAATGTGAATAAAAACTTTATTGTTATAGGCGATTTTTGCTTGTTGTATAAATAGTTATGTTTCGACCCCAATTAAAGTAAGGCCTACACACTTTCACCTTCCTAAACCGGAAATCCAAGGAAAGTAAAGCTATAAAACATTTTTTTAAATATATCACCTTATATATTTATTTACGAAATATTATTGCACAACGTTACGTCTCCGAGATATCCACGATCATCTTTGTGGCCCCGATTTAGACCAAACATAAATTATTTTTGGGATATTTTGGGTCCAATAACAATTTGGACGAGGTCTATCGTCCAGCGTGCTGAAATATTGCCTCTGGAGAACCAAATTGGTCCTGAGTATTTTTAATTTATGATTTCCTTCCTGTAAAAACATAGCCGCAGACGAGTTTCTTTGTGTTGGACCAGCACAGCTGGCTCAACTATAAAGTTTTATTGAACGCGTTATTAATTTTGAGTGTAATTTTCAAGACATAAAATTATTTTTGTGTATTATTTTTAGGCTGGTTGTTATGTGTTACTTGAGTTTTACAATACCGTATTGATTTTTAGTATGGTGTTAGTTGATTGACATTGGATTTATCGTTAGAGGCGGCTATGATTCATATCACAATACTGAAACTCATTCAAAATGTATTTAAATTTCATAAAAAGTGTTTTATGTTCGGACATTCTTATTGAGCGTTTCTCTGGTCAAACAAATCAGGCAATAAATTAAACAATCAATTTATGCCATTCGAAATTTGTTCACTTGGTTCCTCAAGTCAGTAGCAATTCTGGGAAAACCCAGAGCATTGTTTGGAATACGGGCGCGCCAAGCCGCCAGCAGAAATAGAAACTAGAAATGGAACCTCGGTCATCTTGTGTTTGCGATTTATGTTAACGTCTTCCGTACTGCCAGCTTGCTTTATAGAGCAAACAAGATGTAAGCCGGGTGAAAAAAAACTCACATTAGAGATTAATTTCCCCTCCCTCCAAAATAATATTTATAAAATATGTATGTTAAAAAATTTAAAATTATGAAATGAAAAATTCAAGTTCATTAGTAAAATAAATAAAATTAAATTGGTTTTAGATGAATTTATCGATTACTATCATGCTCCTTTAATGTAAGGAATAAAGTTCCAATTTTTGAAATAGCCTTCAGCTGCTAAGAATTACAATAAATATATTTTAAATCAATGGTTTTATCTTTAATTTATCATAATATTTTCAAGTTTTGAAGCGCATTATCTTCTTCTTCTATATATATAACATCAAATTAGAGTTTAGTACATTGCTTAGAATTATGAAATTATTGGTTATTTTTGCGTTTTGAAGGTCAGAGAATCCGAATCAAGCCTTATCTCAATTTCTGTCACTCTGTTGGTAACGCTTAACATCACACATTATACCGCTTTTCACGCAAAAACTAGAGTACTGGTTTGGCTGAAACTTATTTTTAGTAGTGTATGCACATATGAGAAGGTTTAAGACGAATTAAAATTCTTTTTAAAATTAAACAGCAAGCTTCTAAAAAGCGAATTTTATTTGATTTCGACCCTATTAGGGAAGCTTATGAAGTTGTCATGGCAACCTAAACATTAAATGAATCCAAGGAAGTTTTTCTGTTTTTCCACGGGTTAAACCGTGTTGATCAGCTAGTTAATATATAAAGTGCCTGTCGCTATGGCTAGGTAGCGACCTTTCAGGGTAGCACCTGGACGTTTACCCGATGACGTGCGTTAGCGTTATCGGCTGCGGACGAATATCATTCATAAAATTACAATAACAAAAGATACTTTCTTTTACTGAAGTTCTCCCTCACAAGACATTCTTTTACCGAAGTTCCGACAGATACCCTAGTCGGGCATCTCCAGTTACATACGACCTTATCTCAGTACGACTTACAATGTAAAATGCAGTCTCCTCCTCGCAACTTCCATTTGAGGAGGGAATGGATGCCGAGGCGATCTAAACCAGTTCATGAACGGAATTCTGCGAACGTTTCCGTCGTCCTTCCACCACTCTTGCAACAAGGTTATGTTGTAATTATTTCTTCAATTGTGTTCTAGGTTCTATACAAGCTGTTATACAAGAGCGTTCATCGTTCGGGTATCAATTCAAGAGTTTAATTTCTGTAGTAAAAGCATTTTTACGTTCGATGTTGTAGTTATATTTTTCAAACAACCGTTATTTATTATAATCTATGTGTATCCTAAGAATCTGTGCTCGTTGATCCGTGCCCAGTGATATCTCGATGTCTGAACTAACACTTCACCCGCTAAACTCAGCTCTGATGGGGTGCAGAATTTCTTGCGTTTTTTTGTTGGTGTATTAGGGATTCCTATGTGTTTTTTAGGTTTGTGTTTTTACCATTTTGACGTAATTTTTCTTTTTTAGCATCGCTTGGAGTTTTGTTATTTATTAATTTGTTTTCTCCTAATTGAGACGAAAACATGGTCTCGAAACATCACGGATTTTGTTTTTATACTAGTCATTGGCGACAAAGTTCCAAATTATTAAGAGGGAAAAAATGGTTTCAAAAGAAGCTTATGTTTACAACAAGAACTTTCTCTGGGAAGTATCATCTCATTGTACTGAACAACTAAGGTTATTGAAATGCTTTTAAATATAAGCTTCTCAAGATCAAGATCAAGATCAAGGGTCTACGACGTGTAGTTTTGGCTGTAGCACTAAATATACCAACACACAACTCTCTTTATATATATATTATAGTTATATATTGATTAAACATTAAAATCCGTCTATTAACCGGGTTAGAAAGGAGAAGTTTCTTGTGATCTATTAGCATGAGACGGGTACGCTGATATAGTCAAACATGTGTAATTAGAGCAAAGGTTTTTAGGTTGGACGTTATATTATAACTATACATGATCTTAATGTCGAAATAAATAGGTTCTCGAACCCAAGTCGACGCTGGAGGTGAGGGACCTTGACGAGCTGACGACCGAGGCGGAGGTGACTGCTGCCGTCAAATCCGCCATCGGCGACAACGTCGAGGTGAAAACCTTCCTCTCAAAGGCGAACGCTCGGGGTCAGAAGGTGGCGATCCTCACGCTGGGAGCCAGGGCAGCTGCGAAGCTCCTGGAGAAGGGCCACCTGAAAGTCTGGTACGTGAGCTGTCGGGTGCGCGAGAAGCTCGTGGCCTCCAGATGTTTTAAATGTCTGGGGTTCGGTCACGTAGCTAATCGCTGCCCTGGACCCGATAGAAGCAAGCTCTGCTTCAAGTGCGGCGGCCAGGATCACAGGGCCAGCGCATGCAATGCAGCGTTGTCATGTGTCCTGTGTACAGAAGCCGGCTTGAAGGGCGACCAGGTCAAGCATTCCGCTGGGTCTGGTCGTTGCGGGCAGTACAGGCGGGCCATCCAGGAGCTTCGCCAAACACAAAAGAAATGATCAGTGTTCTGCAACTTAACATGCAGAGGAGCAGGACAGCAAACGACTTGCTGTTCCAATTCGCCACGGAGCAGGGTGCTGACCTACTGCTTCTCAGTGAGCAGTACCAGAACCGACGCTCCGCGCAGTGGTTCTCGGATCCCTCCGGCACTGCGGCGATATGGATCTTGGACCTCGGGAAGGTGCCTGTTCTCGATTCCGGATCGGGCAACGGCTTCGTTTGGGTGAGGAGCAGGGATTTCACCGTCTTCTCCTGTTACCTCACGCCTAACCAACCGATCGCAGACTACCGCCACATGGTCGATTCCATCGAGGATAAGATCATGAACACCTCTGGCGGGGTCATAGTCGGTGGCGATTTTAACGCCAAAGCCGTGGAATGGGGTTCCCCGCGGACCGACACTCGAGGTCGTTACGTCCTCGAGTCGGCTGCCAGGTCGGGCCTCTGTATCCTCAACACGGGCGGCATTTCCACCTTTCGCCGTCCGGGGTGCAGAGAGACGATCCCTGACATATCCCTTGCCTCTGAAGGGATTGTCCAGCGGATCTCCGACTGGCGTGTCTGCGAGGAGTATTCCTCTAGCGACCATCAGGGGATCCTCTTCAAGGTCCTTCCCGAGGGTGCGCGCTTGCGCGCTGAATCTGCTCCTCTGGCTCGACGCTGGAACACCAGTCGTCTGAGCAAAGACACTTTTAAAGAAGTAATCAAAGACCAGAGCATTGTGAATTTCACAGGTGCCGAAGATCTGGCAGCATCGACGATGCGTCTCATCGCGACCGCGTGTGAGCAGTCGATGCCCGGAGTTTCCCGCCGCCACAGGAAGAAGCCGGTTTACTGGTGGACGCCTGAAATCGCGGAACTCCGGAGGAGATGCCTTGGTCTCCGACGAGTTGCGCAGCGAGCCAGGAACCGCCCTGATGCAAATGCCAGATCGGCTGAGCACAGAGCGGCCCGCCGAGAGCTCCGCGGTGCCATCAACCGGAGTAAAGTCAGGTGCTGGAAACAGCTGTGTCAGGATATCGACAACGACCCCTGGGGGATGGGCTACAAACTTGTAACCCAGAAGCTAGGGGCTCGCTCACCACCTGCGGTCATGGAACCACAAGCCATGGCCGCCGTCGTCGACACACTGTTTCCCAGCCACCCAGTTCGGCCAGTCAGGGAATTCGGAGAGGTAGGCGCCTTCCCAGTCTTCCGGGAAGAGGAACTCACCGCCGCCGTCCGATCCCTACGACCCAGAAGAGCGCCCGGTCCCGATGGCATTCCGGCGGAGGTGCTCAAGCTCGCTGCGGAGGTGAATCCAAGGCTTCTGCTCGATATGTTCAACGCGTGTCTGGCGGAAGGCGTTTTCTTTTCTTCGTGGAAGGTTGCCCGCCTTGTTCTTATCCCGAAGGCGAAGAGCACACCGGGGACCCCTTCTTCTTTCCGACCCCTGTGTATGCTCGACACGGCCGGGAAAGTGCTTGAGAAGCTCCTGCGCGTCAGGCTGACCGAGGCCATCGTCTCTGCGGGGGACTTGTCCCCGCAGCAGTACGGCTTCAGATCCGGCCGCTCTACCATCGACGCTATCCAGGAGGTAGTTGAGGCAGTGCGGAGGGCGGAGGATCACAACCATTGGTCGCGCCGCGTGGTCCTTCTCGTCACGCTCGACGTGAAGAACGCTTTTAACTCCGCCAGGTGGAGCGATATGCTGTGGGCGCTTGAGCATACGTTCCAAGTTCCCTCCTACCTCCTGCGTATGATAGAAGCGTATCTGTCAGACCGCGTTCTGTTGTACGACACGACCGAAGGTCAGCGGCGCATTCGCATCACTTCCGGGGCTGCGCAGGGGTCCATTCTCGGACCAGATCTCTGGAACGTGTCCTACGACAGCTTGCTGAGGCTAGACATGCCCGATGAGACCCGCCTCGTTGGCTATGCTGACGATGTCGCTGCCTTGATCGCTGCGAGGAACGTCGAGCAGGCAAAACTGAGGCTCAGCGTAGTGATGGCCAAGGTCAACGGGTGGATGCGAGATCACGGCTTGTCCCTGGCTATCAGTAAGACGGAGATCGTCGTCCTCACCAAAAAGAGGATTAACACCGTGTTCCCGGTGCAGATAGGTGACGTCACACTCGAGACTAAGCCTGCTGCAAAGTACCTGGGAGTCATGGTCGACAGCAGACTGTCTTTCGGCGAGCAGATCCAGCGCGCTGCCGACAAAGCCGCTAAGGGTGTCGCTGCCCTTGGTAGGCTTATGCCCAATGTCGGCGGTCCTCGTTCCTGCAAGCGCCGTCTGCTCATGACTGCCGTCCAGTCAGTCTTGCTGTACGGGGCGGAGGTATGGGCTCACGCACTCGAGAAGCGAGTCTTCCGAGACCGGCTTGCCCGAGTCCAGCGTCGAGGAGCTCTGCGGGTCGCTTCGGCCTACCGCACAGTCTCCGAGCCTGCTGTGATGGTGATCGCCGGAGTCATCCCCGTCCTCTTCCTCGCGAGGGAGAGGCAGGCGATTTACCGGAGGAGGCCTGAAGTGGGCCGGGAAACAGCTGCCAGGGAAGAGCGCGATCGCAGCTTCGACTCTTGGCAGCGCGACTGGGAAGCCGAGCCGAGGGGACGTTGGACCTTCCAGCTCATACCTTCCGTCCGACCATGGCTGGAGCGGCAGCACGGCGAGGTCGATTACTACGTGACCCAGTTTCTTTCTGGACACGGGTACTTCCGAGCCTATCTGCACCGGATGGGCAAAGTCGCCAGCCCGGACTGTCTGTATTGCCCCGGCATCCCAGATACGTCCGAGCACACCTTCTTTCAGTGCGACCGTTGGCACGTCCGCCGAGCCTCACTTTCATCTGAGATCGGCGTGACCGTCAGCCCAAACAACATCGTCGGAGCTATGCTCCAGGGAGAGGGCAACTGGAACTGTGTCCAGCACTACGTCCAGGCCATTCTTCGGGCGAAAAAGGTCGACCTCGATCGGCCTTAATCCTCAGCATTTCCCCACGGAGGTTGCCCTAGCGGCGTAATATCAAAGGCCTAGCCCGAAGTAATGTGTGAAACAGTTCCAGGCTAGTGTCCTCGGTGCCGAGGGAGGTGGTTTAGTCGGTAGTTCACGGGACATCGAGCTCGTGGGAGTCCGACACTACTGAGGGGACAACGAGCCCCTCAGTGTGCGTAAACGCATTCCACCTCCTACCCAAAAAAAAAAAAAAAAAAAATGTCGAAATAAAATGAAATGAAACAGACTTTATTTCAAAAGTATGAAAATGACGACGATGATGATGATGATGATAATAATAAATAGAATTATAAATCAAATCAAGAATTAAAAAGTCTATGAGGCAGCACATAAGTTGGTTTGCATAAGTTTTATCTTTGTCATTTCACCTGTAAAATTGGAAATATGCACTGTACTCTCCAAATTTGTATGTACTTGTTATTAAATAAGAGTTTAAACTTATGAAATAGTTGTATTTCCATATGTTTTAGTTAAAAAATAATTTTCCCAAAAGTAAACAAGTATTGTTTATTTTCTTTGATAGATGACAGCTGTCAACTCGGTCGAGGTTTAAGAGTCGCTATCTAACGGATAATAAAATCACTTCAAGAACAAGAAAAAAACAAAATGATCGTACAATAGGAAACCAAATAGCACAAAAAAAATTTGCTACAGCCAGTGACATACGCTTATTTAGGAAATGTCTATATCTCTCTAAACGTTCATTGTCCCTCTCTCGCACACGTTCTTTAAAATGGTCGGGATGACCGTGCGCCAACTGTAATTTCAGCTTTTACATTTTATTCTTATATTTATTTCTCCTGCCCGTGATGGTTCTTTTTTCTTGTCCTCTTTCCTTTCATTCCTCGCCTACTTAGCTCAATTAAAGTTTAAATATCAATTTTAATCCTATCATTTTACAGAAACGTCATTTACGGCTCATCTTTCCACTCCCTACAAACCTACGTTTCACCATCGCTATATAGAAATGTACACCGCCATTTTATTAAAACCTGTTTACTCCTACATACAAATCATTTTACAAGTATAATAAACAAGTAAACTGTCTGATTATCAAATCGTGTAGGTTTTGGAGTAGCCTTGGGCGGAGAAATCAGCAGCGTTTATCTCTTATCAGCGATCGGTGAAGTAGAACTATCATCAGCGGTGGCCTTGGGCGCAGGATAGGCCTACTAACTGCTGAGGCACCCAATCCACGATCAGCTGCTTGCCCCCGTCCACTGCGGGCGCCGGGCCCGAAATTTTGCCCCCTCCCCACACAAAAATACCCCCGTTGCAGCAGACCTGCATACTCAGCGAATTTCAAATGCAAAACAACATATTTCAATCACAACATAGTGAGATTTGACATGTTTTGGTAAGCTCCATAGGAATAACACGGGGAATGAGTATGCAAGTTTGCTGCTACAGGTATATTAAAACTGGGTGGTTTTAATTCAATATTCAATAGATCTGAACTAGAAGAAGCTATTTACCAAGTTTTAGCGAATTTCCCCTATAGGGAAGTAGCTATTACCGTAGGCGGCACGGTGAGACTTAAGCCCGGGACCATGTTATTTTTTCATTTTGAGGTCCCTAGACCCCAAAAACACCGTTCGTTCATTTTCATATATATGTATATATATATATATATATATATATATACCTGTCCGTAGGCGCGATAACTTTTGTAAAAAAGGTCCGATATTGATGAAATTTGGAACAAACGTGTAAAGCGTCATTCATGACTTCGAGTTCGAAAACTAGCAAAATTGGTTTACTCTAATAAGGTTTTCTTGACAAAATAAAATTTATTTCCAAGATTTAACACCTTTTTACTAATTATTTTTTAATTTAATTGTCAAAATTGAATTCAGCTTAAAAAAACAAACAATTTAGCATTTTGAATTATTATCCTACGTCAATCCGTTGCTTAGATATTGGATAATATTGGATGTGCTAAACACAGTACGTTGTCCAATATTATTTTTAAAATTTCCCTCCAAAAAGTACAGTTACCCTGATTTGAGATGTTTTTTAAAAATACAATTCTGAACATATGATAAAATTTTCAGGTGATGAATATTTTATTTTTGTTTACTTTGAATAGTTAGAGTTCATTGATCAAGATTTTTCAGGAAATATATACTACATCAAAATATACAAATTATTTTTAAATTTAATAGAGAAAGTATGAGCATTTTGAGGGGGGAAGTCTTGGTCTAAACTGCCTGAAAATGTAGCATAATATTTGGGATGTTTACAATGATGAGAATTGTTAATATGTTTTATTGAAATTGGCTGGATATGTAGGTCTGTTGCAACAGGGATGTTTTAATTTACTGTACCCTGACCATATGATTGAATTTAATTTTTCATGACATTTTTTTTGTTTTGAGTTCATTGATTATATGTTTGTTGACATTTATATAGGTACTATAACAAGACTACAGTTATTAAAAATTAAAAGATTAAGAATTATATAAAATACAAAAGTTTATGTATTACTAATGAAAACCAATGTGGTCTCTTTGTTAATTTTCCTCATGTTTAAAGCTCATGAATGGTTAAATATGCGTGTTTAGTTTATTATTTACTTAACGTGTTCAAATAATACTTTCCTTCAAATAAGTTAAATGCTCACATATACAAAAAATCCTATGGAAATTCGCTGAGTACGCAGGTCTGCTGCGAGGGGGGTATTATCAAGATATGTTGAGAAATAACCGAGATGTAGAATTTTACTTATTTCCCATAAGGTTAACATAGGGACAACGTACTGTGTTTACCACTTTCAATATCTCGGTAACCAATGGACATAGAGCAGTGATTCAAAATACTAAATTGTTTGTTTTTTTGAGCTGAATTCAATGGTGCCAACGAAAATTCAATAAATTTTATTTTCCTATGAAAACACTCAAAAACCCCATTTTTGGGGGGGTTTATCCCCCTTAACCCCCCTTTCCGGTGGTTCGATCAGGCTGGTTTACGATCTCGTCCAAGGGATTACCACTTTACATGTCCGTACCAAATTTCATTAAGATTGGACCATATTTACGGCCTATCGTGCTGACAGACACACACATATATATATATAAATTCGAACGAATGGTGTTTTCTGCTTCTGGTGGCCCCAAAACGAAAAGTTGTCATGGTCTCGGGCTTAAGTCTTACCATGAGACCTATGGTAATAGCTTCTTCCCTATATAGGGGAAATTCGCTAAAATGTCACAAACTGTAAAGACTATTTGTTAATATTAAATTATGCCCTGGCTTCGCACGGGAAAACTATACCCAACCATGTGATTAGTTGAAAACAACAAAGTGAATTGAGTTTGATCACATTCGCTGTGGTTTGATTCAATGTCGACGGATAGCACTATAGCGCCACTGTCCCAAAATTTCAGTCCTTTACTTAGGTGAAGCTTTTTCTTACAGTTCTGAGACGTATTGGAAAATCTACTTTTAAATATCTATAGTTTGACGCCTCAAACGTTAAAATCCATTTAGCCGTTGCCTTGTTATCGTTATCTAGTTATGCTAGTTGGGTTCCTGATACTAATTGAAATGTCAGTCTTCTTGCTAGTTAAAGGTTTTATCATTGATATTATAGCTAAAGCAAAAAAACAATTATTGCGTTAGCTATAAAATCTATGGTTTCATGAACGGTAAAAAGTATGCTTTGGTTGGATGTATTATTTACCATATGCCACTTTTCAGCTTGTTTTCGAATAGATTGTACGTTTATACCCCCAACTAAAGGACCCACAGTGCTGTTTCCACGTATAAAAACAATAACCTATTAACGCGGAGGCGTTACAACATTTTTTATTAGTACGTCACTTTCAATCTTTTTAGGAAGAGATTATCAGGATGGGAAATGCATGATGTGGTCAGTCAACTTCGCCCACAGAAACATTTCCAAACCATACTCTAGGATTTTCCAGGGACGACTCGCCCGCTAACCCGAGACCTCCAAGCACTCTTCCTCTTAAAGGACCGCCACCTGGTAGCTCTCCTTATTGTGAAGAGTCTCAACCAGGTCGGTTCGCTCTCCAGACTAACATACCCTTAGAAGGTTGTCGGTAAGGATCCCTCATACCCTCCCAGATGGACTAGCCAGGATGATCCACAACACCCTTCAGGGCTCAGGTCTGCATGACTGGTTATCTAAGCTCAGCCAGAATCAAAGTTCCCTGAGGGACTGGGAGGAACCGATTTGTGATTTGTAATGGGTATTAACTTCGTCTCTTGAACCAATATTATACAATTGTTAAACTTTCATCCTCTTTTTGTAGAACAAATCATATTCATAAAAATTAAGCATATTTCACATCACTATCACATCGTCAGGTACTACAGTCTGGCTGTCTGGTAAGTCGTTTACAAGTAACTTTTATCTCCGTGTATTTCCTTGGAGATAAAAGTTATAACATAACATACCAGATATAACATAAAGTATAACATTGACCAAGGATTTTCTTTCGTAAGGACATAACTCATAATACAAATAAATGGTATCAGAAAACTGACACATACTTTCTCCCTTAAAGTAAGAAAATCTGCATAATAAAATAAAATCAATTTACAATTACTCCGCAAATACATTAAACATTTCAGGGAAATCGGTTAACATTCAGCGGAGATATCGGTTTTTGAATATTTGTCATAAGAATAACAACGTACTGCGTTTACCACCAAACTAAAATATCAATTATCTCCACAACCAGTTGACGTAGACTAATAATTCCAAATATTGGATTATTTATTTTTTGAAGCCAAATCTACTGGTCGCAAGTATATTCTCTTTAGAAGTTACATATTTTGTGAAATTCGAAAAATATGAACTTTTTAACACTTAAACTTCTATATGTTCTTAACCTGAACTTTTACAGACATGCGAGTGGTTATTTGTAATCTGAAGCACTAAATACTTAAATCATGAATTTTTATCAAAATTGTTAGAACCGTTTTTGAGAAATTTTGATTTTTGTCGTTTTTATAGGTTTTTTGGGTAGGCCTAAATACCCTTAAAAATCAAAAATTCAAAAAATGAAAAAAACTGCTGGAGACATCATGGCTTTATACCTACATACCAAATTTCACGAAAATCGGACCACTCGTGTGGTCTCTAGCTTTGTTTACACACAGCCACACACACATCCACACGGACGGACAGACACCACTCCGAAAACCACTTTTTTGGATTCAGGGAGCACTAAAACGAATATTTCCACTAACAACTCAAATTCGAAAATTTTGACGAAAGCAATACTTTCTCCGTATAATATGCATAGGGGGGAGAAAGTAAGAATATCACAAGTTCTTCATTTCTTCGCCAAAAGTTCGCTGTCATATCACTGCAGTGTGAATCACACTCACACTGGCGATGTCTGTCTGTCAGTCTGTGGTAGGCCAGTGTAGGCTATCAGAGTCAAGGACGTCCGGCCTGCGGCCCACATTCTAGGGTTTGGACCGCCGTCCAATCATTGTGCGATTTCACCTTCAGTGTTTGTCATTGAGGGAAGTAAACATTGGTGTTCCCCATCAGTTTGGCACTCCGGCTGTTTTACTTTGATAACAATTATATACCATAATTCTGAATTTTTAATATTATAATGACGTTAACAATAAATCGTTAAAAATATACTTCATGACACTGTAAGTTGTTTAGTGATTAGAAACACCTGAAAATGGGCAACGCGTCGGGGGTTTGGTCTGATAGAGAAAATGTAGACATATTACATACCTTGAGATTAAATCGAGTCTTTAATGCTACAGAGAGGATGATAAAATATTTAGGCCTAATCGCCAACGAATAAAACTTAAGTTTTTCAAAATCGCACGGCTAAATAAAGTATTGTTTGGAGTAAAATAGACTAGTATATGTTTAAGGATAAAAATGAAATTTTAAGATTTAAAATTTTTATCAGATAGTCATAAGAAATCGTTCATTTTATACGTCTGAGAAAGTTTGTGTCCTATTCGCGTAGCTTAAAATTTACTGCGGATATGACCAATCAGCTATTAAAGTTTAGTGTTAAACCTCATACAACGATATAATCTAATTAATGAAAAAAAGAAAACCGTTGTGGGTACAACAAATAATGTTCCATGAAACGGAAGATAAAACATCAATTACTAGCTGATATATCTCAGTTGAAAACTGACAATGCAATTGAGTAGACCTTGAACTCGAGCGAGGGACGGGTACAGCATGTATAGTTAACAATTAACCTCACGGGGTATCCTCAATCAAGGTGCACCCCTTTTGTTAGTTTGTTCCTTACATTGAAATAAACATATTTGCAATATAACCTGGGTCTTCCTATACGGAGGCCTAATTCTTTAAACACTTGAGGTAATTTAATTTCAAATTTTTGGTGTATTAGGACGATTGGGACCAACGGATTATCGAGTTCAAAATTTGTACAGTTTCAAAATGCCGGCTATTTTAGAATCTAGAGCTTAAGGGGGCGGTCTACCTCAAGTTCCTCAAGTTCGCTAAAACAGGGTTTTGTATCTTATTCATTGATCGCTGGATTTTCATATGATTTCCGATATTTTGGTGTCATTTTAAAAAGGATATGTTTTTGTAGGTCGCTAAATTTTTAGAATTTTTGATTTTATCCCCGTTTATTTACAGGAATTGTGTAAATCTTTCTAAAAAGGTAGTTTTTTATTAAATTTTAAAGTCTTATAATTAACGATAGAAACGCTTTATAGAAAAATAAAAAAATGTAGAGATCTATAAAATATTCTGAAGAACGTGAACCCACTCTCATTTTTATTAAATCTTAAAAAATAAAGCTTTTGTCGTCCAGATACGAAACGTCTACTTCAGCGCGCTTTAGCCCTATCTTTACAATGTTATTTCGCTCTGTGACGCAAACATTTCTGGCAAAGTAGACCGCCCCCTTAATATCTCAAAACATATGAATTATACAAAACGACAGAACGTTTTAAAATTACAACGTAAATTAAGCTTTTCATTTGTTATTCAAAAATGTGGGCTATCCCTTTAAGTATGTTATAGCGCAAACGTCTAAGAAATGCTAAATTTCCTGCAGTATTTTCTTGCACTTATGGGGCTATGGGGCATATTATGAATGTTTCATGTAGTAAATTGAAGAAACTTACAACATTCTTTGTTATTTCTGTTATTTACTTATTCGACATAATATTCTACATGCAATACCGGTAGTATTTGTTGTATTTGTAGAATTAGGTGGTAGATTTATAACGGGAGAACATCTTTTGTTCCAGGGTTTAATTGCTCCAGACTGTTGATAGTAAAAAAAATAAATTTTAAATTTCTGGTTGTGCGTGGTATGATTTTATAATCCCAAGTTTATATTTTTCTATTTATCTTGCTATAGTGGAACCTAGGAGATTGGTTATAAAAATTTTTTATAAAATTTTACAGACCTGGGACAAATAAAACGTGGTGCCATGTCCTAATCAAAGTAATACACACACCAAGTTTGTAGTTGGTAAATCGAGTGGTAAAAAAACACGTAAAAATTTGTGTTTAGACACTTACGGATAGACAGACGAAAAACTAGAAACAAGATACCCAGGCTATGGTTCCGTAGAAGCGCAGACGGGTCACACTTCGCCTCCCTATACCGGGTGTTCAAAAAGTCCCGGATCGGCTTCGTATTTTTTTATTATTAAATATTGACCTATGAAACTTATAACATGTCTCTTGGACACAAAATAATATTTTAGCAAGTATTCAGTGACCCCCTACCTCCTCAGGGGGACGGCCCACGAGGAGTCAGAAGAAAATCTTAAATGTTAGCATAGGTTGATATGTACATCAAATTAAAGCTATTTTTGAGCAGAATACAATGCCGCAAATCCGATTTCAATCGGACCACCGAATCCAAAATGGCGCCAGTATAAACTTTTCTGAACTGCAATTTTTGACATCCTTAAAAATTTGATTTCAGACATTCTAAGCGTCCTTTCGTGATGCGGTTTGCGGCATCTTGTTGAGAATTTCATTCCCTTTAAAATTATGTACAGCACTGCCAATGCCGGTCATCATCCATGCAAGATATCCTTTAAGGTACGTCCCTCATGGAATTTGTTTATGCCATAGGCTGTGCATAGGTCGATATGTATATCATTTTAAAGGGGTAATAAAGCAAAATTTAATGCCGCAAACCGGATCTCTAAAGAACGCTTAGAACGTCTGAAATCGGATATTTAAGGAGGTTAAAAATTGTAGTTGAGAAAAATTTAAACCGCCGCCATTTTGGATTCGGTGATCCGATTGAGATCGGATTTGCGGCATTGTATTCTACTCAAAAGGAGCTTTAATTTGATGTACATATCAACCTAAGCTTACATTTAAGATTTTCCTCTGACTCCTCGTGGGCCGTCCCCCTGAGGAGGTAGGGGGTCACTGAATACTTGCTAAAATAGTATTTTGTGTCCAAGAGACAAATTTTAAGTTTCGTAGGTCAATATTTAATAATAAAAAAATTACGAAACCGATCCGGGACTTCTTGAACACCCGGTATAGGGGATGTTTATATGGCACGAGTTCCGCGGAAGGGTGTTTTGCATCTGTTAGTTTTTGGGATGCAAGGAGTAAATCCACATATAAATGAGTAATTTATTGGAAAAGAAATCACTGTAAATTAGAGAAATTGCCGATAACAAGAGGTCAACAGATTCTAAAGGTCGCTGAACAATTCTGAGCAGTTTACTTTCATCAAATGTTTGTAATTTCTATTAGGAATTATGGTGCAACATGGCCCAGAAAATATGTGGAGGCCATGAAAGCTTAACGAGCGGTATGGGCGTTTTATAATTGAATACTAATAGTTTTGCAAATTGTGTCCAAAAAAGTCGTTAAGTACGAATATTTTTTTAATAGAATTCATTGCTTCATACCAATAATCTGATTGCAATCAAAACTTTGGCGGGATATAAATTGGGTCAATATCTATATCATATCGTTGAAACTTTGCTACTGGACAATTAATTTACTTCTCGATTATACAGGGTGTTTATTTTAACGCAACCCATGTTTAACCCATGTGTTGATTAATGCACGTATAAAGATTAAATAAACATTGTTTTGTTAATTTTCACATTTTATACAACCTATTATTTCAGTTTGACCACATTTGGCTTACATTAAGTGTCCAAACAATCCGCCATAGATGGCCAAACTTACAGTATACAAAGTTGTGCTCTCTTCATTAAATACCTTAACGCGTTTTGCAAAGTATCTCTTTCAATATCTTGTATTAAATTTGTTATGTTTACTTTCAACTGCTGAATATCCTATTGGTTGTTTTCGTTGGCCTTACTTTTTATGTGTCCCCAAAGAAAATAATCTAGCGGGGTCAAATCTGGGGATCTAGGGGGTGGTTTAATCCTTTTACTGATAAAATAAAAGTACCTGGTGGACCGAGCCTTGCTCGGTGTTATTTCATGTTTACCAGTTCATCCAGTTACTATAAAATATTTCAATGTCATAAAATTGATAAATAGAAACCTTTTTTATTGCTCCATGGACTCTTCATCCCATTTGCTGTCTTTCCCTTGATGACTGTAAATTCCAAACAGCTGTTATGATTACTTCATTTTTTCCTTGTTTATTTTCGTTGCTATCACGGCAACCCATAAGGCCAATGTTAAAGTTTTACAACTTTAAAATTCGATTTATTACGTTATTAGATTTTCTCTGGCCAAGTAATCTGCATAAAAGACGTTTTTTAGTCATAAATTACTTATTTCCATACTTTGAAGGAAATCCTAGTAGCCGTTTTAGAGACAATTGTGCAAGCAAGCAAGCAAGCATACAAGCATACAAGCATACAAGCATACAAGCATACAAGATAACATTGCTCATATAAGAGTATAGGATGTTGGGTTGCATTTAAATTACACCCTGAATAATCTTAAGGGCTACATATAAAGGATCGCCCACATAAATCTCGCCATTACCACATGAAGATTACAAACTACCACGGTCGCCACCTACCGCTAAGAGCGAGGTTGGTGATGTACCCGGCCTCCGGGGGCTTGGGGAGGACCATCGAGGGTTTCCTGAGGGGGCGGAGCCCCGCGGACTCCTCCTTGGGCTTCAGCCACGACCTGAACCTCCGGATCATCCTGGAGCACATGACCGGCGCGGCACTGGACACTGACTGGCCCAGACCCGCAGCGGCAGCTCTGGCGCTCCGGCCTCTGCCCCCCCCCCCCCAGCCTCCGCCGAGCTGCTGAGCGCTGAGTGCTGAGTGCTGGGGGACCATTGTTGGAATTAACACATTCACAATGTTCACATTGTTGGGATCACTTATTCACAATATTCTCTTTGTACTTGTCACATGATTCTACACAAGTAGATGAAGGCACGGGAAAATACTTTTTCGTCATACTGCTTCAAAAACTGCTGTTTTTGACACATGTATTGGGATTCAAAAGTTGTTCTCTTTAGTCCTTGGATAGTGACATATGATTTGATGATTATTATTGTCCTAGGACCAAAAATATCGTTCTTGATGATACTTTTAATTCGAGGTAAATAATCGAACAATATTCATTCGATTACAAATAATCAAAACATTCATCGTTATTATCGAAACATTCATTGTTGCATTGTTGTCGGTTTAATCAATTTGTGAAATTCGCTCATTTCAGCAATCGATTATTGCATGCGTTCGATACGTCGATAGTTGTTCATTGTTGTCAGTCTAACCTAACATAAATGAAACAGCCAAACAACTGATTGTCTCAAATAGCAACAATCTTTGGGAGGTATCTTTAAAGGTAAACAAGCTGTAACATTTTGGTTTTCTTAAATAGTTTGCGTGTTGTTTTGAGCGATATAACGAAAAATATAGTTCATCACACGGGCCTAAATCTGCTTTTCGTTACTCGGTCATTTTTCAACCTCGGCTTACAGCTTCGGTCGTAAAACTTGACCTCGTACGAAAAGCGTCACTTTAGGCCCTAAATGAAATATATTATTCTTAGAATTAGGATCTTTTTTGTTTACTTATTGGTTTGATTCGGTAGTTGTCGATTTACTTTCTTAATTAACTGTTGTGCCCAGTTTAACGTGAGAAAATTCTCTTTGAAATAGGATCTTCATAATTTATTTATTTTAATCTGTTTATTTAATTTATTTACTTATTTTATCCATTTATATGATTGACTCAGCAAAATTGCACCATTTTTACATCTCTTGTTTTAATGGTATTGCTCCAAGATGCCTGGATGAGAGAGAGCTTCATTCTTTGGCTGTAGCCAAAGTTAGATATTTATTTTGTAATGGTGTTAACACGGATACATTCTAATGTTAGTGATTCGATTGTATCAACTTTTGAAAATTTGGAATTCTCGAGAGACCAGGAAAAATATTAAACCCGTTTCCCAAAGGGCACCTACAATCCAAGAGAAGGGCATTTGGCAGGTCTTAGTTTCGGGGATCAGACCCAGGAACAAAAGGTAACTACTGTTGTTTCAACGGTGGGTCGAAACATCGGAGTCGTAACGATGTTACATAGGTTAGCATATACAGAGTGGTCTCTTTACCTAGCGTTAAAATTTTTTCGGTGTTAGAACAACACAAACGTGATTTAGATCTCAAATCAGCAATTTAAAAAAATCTATTTCACACACCCACCTTGAGAAAAATTTTTTATAAAAACGTACATTTTGTGGAGGAAATTGGATTTTCTGACCTGACTTGATACATCCCCTAAACTTTGACTATACCATCGAATTCTGCATTAAATTTAAATTGAGAAGAAGTAGATTTCTATGAACCTGGAGCTATTTAAATGGATTAGAACTTAAAAGTTTTTATTTTCTTTAAAATTATAGAAAAACAAACTTAAGAAGACTTTACATTAAGAAAAATGCTAGGGGCTGGCAAGTCCTGTAATAACTGCGCTTTCCAAAGATATAATACAAAACTGTATTGGTTACCTTTTAATACCAGTTATGCCAGTTTAAATTACGGGTTTAATCAGCTAGTTATTTATACAACTTTATAAGCAAACTATTTTATCCAATTAACTTGGCTTATTCGATGGGCATTTTACTAGACTTTCTTCTCACGTTAGTAGTAACATAAACATATATTTGAAAATGAAGGAATTGTGGTTTTATAATCTAAGGCAAAAAAACGAAAAATTATCACGAACTAAAAAATTAGTCTTACCATGAGACTTGCTGTAGTTGTTTCTATTCCAAAGTTGGAAATTCGCTAAAAATACACACGCAAAACAAATAAAAAACAATAAAATATCACCAAAATTTATTTTTATTATTTCTTAAGCTCTAAGTACAAATACAATTGTTTGAAACAAATGCAAACACTTAATCATATTTTACTCCTTAAGTTAACTTAATTTAAAATAAATAAAACTACACTATTGTAGGAATAAATATAACTGAAGGAACTTGTTATGAGTTAAATAAAATACATTTACTGCATTTTGTTACACCAAACGTCACATTCTTAGTAAGGCAAAGTTAGGTACAAGTTTAGGTCAAGTTCCTTTATTTGTTCGTTTCCTTAAGGGCAAAAATCTTGTTTTAGTTAATTTGTGAACAAGAAATCAACAACACTCTCTTTTTTACCCTTGAAAACGTTCATATCTTGAAAAGTCTTAATTCTTTAACCCAAATGTTTAATTCATAAAAACTTTCCACAATGAGTATAAGAGTCTGCAGTCTATGCCGTCTTAAAGGAATTTGTCCCAAGAACAATGTAAGTTTAAAGCAGCTGTTACACCTTTATTTTTTGCTCAAAAATTACAAAATTGTTGTTAATTGAAATGTTAAACATATATCTATAGTAAATTGTAGATTAACATTTTTAATATTAATAGTTAATAGTTAATAGTTAATAGTTTTCTGTATATAATTAGGAAAATAAATGTTTTATCCATTTTATTTTAATTTTTTTGCTATTAATTAAACATACCTCGAAATGTTTTCTTCATAGTATTCTAGTAAAGAGAATAAAATAACATATTCAATAATAAATTCCCTACAATATAAGGTAATCCAGTTCCAGTAATTTTTGTTCAAATCCATGTTTCAACGACATTAGTATTGTTCTCATCATCTCAAGATGGCAGAGGTACCGCGACTATTCAAGGGGGTCGGTGCGCCCCATCTCTTTCCACGTTAGATTGTTACTTTTTCCTAGGAACCTATAATCAAATCTTAATTCAGTTTTTTTTATGAAAAACAATTCATGGTGACTACGTGGAACCTCAAAAAAAGTATTTTACAAAATATTTTAGTACAGTAAATATATTTTTATCAAACAATAAAAGTGTAAACTTTAAAAAAACTAATCTTATTAATTTAATTTTTTATTATTGATTATTACTATGTTTTTTTTCATTTCCAGCTATGTAGAATACCACAAGTTAGCCCAAAAATTTAAAAGTGATACTTACCACACTCCTTTAGAAAAAGGTAGGTATGTAAGTAAAAGTTTGGTAAATTTTTAAAAGTAATTTTCCCCCTCCCTATAACTTCAAGGGTCTTATGGGTATAGACCCATTAGAAAGAAGTAAAACAGGCGTATACTATAGGTCCCGCCAACCTATACCGTTACCCTTATTTTAAGTGGACCCTCCATAGATTTGAAAGCCTAAAGAGAATATAATTACTTATTGACGAAATTGAATGCGCGCCACCCCGATTGGATTCTGCGTTTGACGTGTAAGCCTTAGACAACTCGGCCAAGATGCCACCGTCGAAGAAAAGAACGTTTACACCTAAAACCTGCAGCGGTTTGACTCTAGCGGTGGTTCGATTAAATTCTTGAGTAAGTCTTGACCAATCTCCAACTCCATCAGAGGGGCTGGCGCGTCTTCTACCATAGCCATATCTAGTACAAGGCCGCAGCGCTAGTAAATGGCAACATCGCGTCCAAGGGTTCAACTGATTTGCTTGACCATCCTCTTTTATGGCACTATTTTTGTTTACTTGTAACCAGCTGGCTGTGTAAGGGTTTTGAATGTGCAAAACCCTTGAGAAGCGGCGTTGCCAGTTCGAAGGCCTCGGCCTTATGCCTAGAGACGGTCATCGCTTCTGCGCGTATGACGACACGATTGCGAAGATTAGCGCTTGGGGGTATTTCAGAGAAAACATAGGGGGTTCCTGTGGGGAAAAGATAGGGTGCATAGCCCCCTATAGTTTCTTCCTTCAAAACATGAAAAACTTTGCAATCTTTTTGACGAGCCACCGACATTCCAAAACTCACAAGCCTCTGAATCGCAATTTCACTTCTTCTTTTTCCCAGTAAACAATATGCACTGGGTACAGGTGGACGCAGCCGGCATCTGGACGTCTTTCGGAGTCGTCATTGCAGGACGTGGAGTCGTCGTGGTGGTGGTGGTGGTGGTTGTGGTGGTTGTGGGCGCCATTGCTGGTGGTGGTGCGGGCGCTTGAGTCGGTTGGCCAGCGAACAAAATACAATGCGTACAACTGTACGGTAGAGGGGTTGCCATAACAGATGGGTGCATTGGTGGTGGTGGGTGCATTGGTGGTGGTGGGTGTGTTGGAGGAGGTGGCGGTGGATGAGTTGGTGGAGGAGGCGGTGGATGGGTTGGTGGAGGAGGGGGTGGGTGTGTTGGTGGAGGAGGCGGTGGATGGGTTGGAGGAGGTGGCGGTGGATGGGTTGGAGGAGGTGGCGGTGGATGGGTTGGAGGAGGTGGCGGTGGATGGGTTGGAGGAGGTGGCGGTGGATGGGTTGGAGGAGGTGGCGGTGGATGGGTTGGAGGAGGTGGCGGTGGATGGGTTGGTGGAGGAGGGGGTGGGTGTGTTGGTGGAGGAGGCGGTGGATGGGTTGGTGGAGGAGGGGGTGGGTGTGTTGGAGGAGGTGGCGGTGGATGGGTTGGAGGAGGTGGCGGTGGATGGGTTGGTGGAGGAGGGGGTGGGTGTTTCGGTGGAGGAGGGGGTGGGTGTTTCGGTGGAGGAGGCGGTGGATGGGTTGGTGGGGGTGGCGGTGGATGAGTGGGGGGAGGTGGTGGTGGATGAGTTGGTGGGGGTGGCGGTGGATGAGTGGGGGGAGGTGGTGGTGGATGAGTTGTTGGGGGTGGCGGTGGATGGGTTGGTGGAGGTGGTGGTGGATGAGTGGGGGGTGGTGGTGGTGGATGAGTTGTTGGGGGTGGCGGTGGATGGGTTGGTGGGGGTGGCGGTGGATGAGTGGGGGGAGGTGGTGGTGGATGAGTTGTTGGGGGTGGCGGTGGATGGGTTGGTGGAGGTGGTGGTGGATGAGTGGGGGGTGGTGGTGATGGATGAGTGGGGGGTGGTGGTGGTGGATGAGTTGGTGGGGGTGGCGGTGGATGGGTTGGTGGAGGTGGTGGTGGATGAGTGGGGGGTGGTGGTGGTGGATGAGTGGGGGGAGGTGGCGGTGGATGGGTGGGTGGAGCCACTGCCACCGGATGGGTTGGTGGGGGTGGGGGTGGATGAGTGGGGGGAGGTGGTGGTGGGTGGGTTGGTGGAGGAGGAGGAGGTGTGGTTGGAGGTATTGTGGTTGTTGGAGGAGGAGGAGGAGCTGTTGTTGGACATGGTGTAGTTGGCGGAGGTGTTGGCGGATGGGTTGGAGGAGGTGGCGGATGTGTTGGCGGAGGACTTGGTGGATGGGTCGGTGGAGGCGGTGGGTGTGTTGGTGGAGGAGTAGATGGATGGGTCGGTGGAGGCGGTGGGTGTGTTGGTGGCATGGTCGTTGGTGGCATGGTCGTTGGTGGTATGGTCGTTGGTGGGATAGTTGTTGGTGGAATTGTGGTAGGTGGATCAGTTGGCGGTGGAATTGTAGTTGGAGGGTCAGTAGTCGGCCTAACGGGACGTCGTGTTGGTTTTGGATGTTGCCGGTGCTTCATTGCGTTATACTTCAACCAAAAAGTTGAGCACATCCCTCCCAGGAGCAATAATGCCTGAAAAAATTTAAAAATGTACACCATCTGATCTACAATATATTGGAGATCTCTAAATCTAAATACACTCTTCTAGGAAGTGTGGGTAATTTTTTTACGAAACATTTTCTATAATTATTTATGAAATTAAGAAGAGCTATATTAATTAGTTGCAGCTTTGCTTGCAAGCACTTCTGTGACTTTCCTTTTAAAAGTCCTGCAATTTGTGGTCGACCTAAAGAAATATAACTGCACTTGTTAAGTTCCTCGAGAATGAGGTTTCTGGAAAAGGGTTAAAAGCTTTACCTAATAGGAGGGTAGATTCTGTTATCTGTTATGACTAATCCGAAACATAATACCACCAAGGAATTAAGGACATTCACAAGCATGCTTGATTCCTACCGGTGATTCTTGTCTCATTCATCATCGCTGCAGAGTCCCCTGAAAAGCTGTCGTAAAGATATTGCTCCTATTAACTGGACTACAAAGAGTAAACAAGTTTTCGAAGCCTCCAAAGCTTTTCGGTCTTAGTGAAGCTGTAATGCTGTCTCATCCTGAACCTAATGCTCAGCTAGCAATATTGTGTGATTCGACTTAGTATGTCGTAGGCAGTGTTCTGCTACAAAAAGTAGGAGACAATTAAGAACCGCTGTCTTTCCTTTATAAGAAGCTGAGTCCAGCTGAACAAAAGTACAGCGCTTACGACAGAGAGTTGACAGCAATACACCTTGCTGGCAGTATACCTTACTTTAAGCACGTGATAGAAGGCAATTCCCCATTTTACAGACCACAGACCTCTCATCTTTGCTTTCCACCAAAAATCTGACAAGTGTTCATCTCGACAATTCCGTCACTTGGAGAACAGTAGTCAGTTCTTAACAATCATTCGCCACATTTCTGGATAAGATAATCCAGTTGCTAACACCTTTTCCAGGATTGAAGCTGTTATCATCCCCATTCCAAGACTCAGCCAGAGTGTGAAAAGCTACAACTCTATATCCATAGTAAAACCAACTTGAAACTCGGTGTCTAGAAACAGACATCTCACTCTGTTGTGATTTCTGCGCTCTTATAAATCCTCAACCTTTTATCCCTAAACCGTTTCAAAAAATAATTTTTTACAACCTTCATAATTTTTTCCATATAGTTGTGTAAGAGCCTTTACACCTATATACCTATGAAGGCTTCTACAAAACTTGATTCTGAGAGTTTTTAACCTTCGATCGTGTTTGACTGTCACTCTTGGGTTCGCTCCTGCATTTCCTGCCGAAATCCAAGATAACACGTCACAATTGGACTCCTGTTTCTTCCAATTTGCTCCAAGTTTGAACGCATTCACATTGACTGTACGCTTCTTATTTCTGAAGGATGCAGGTAACATTTGACTTATGAAGACCGTTTTACACGGTGGCTATAAGCAGTTCCACTCAAAAATATAGAGGTCGAAACTGTACCACGTATATTATTCACCTATGTTTCAAGGTTTGGAACATCGTTGCGGATTACAGGTCACACCGTGGATCAAGGTAGACAATTTGAATCCGGTCTTTTTAAGCAGCTGATAAAATTGTTAGGGACAACTCATCTGAGGACAACTGCCTGTCATGCAGCCAGTGGTCTAGAGGAACATTTCCACCGACAACTTAAAGCAGCCATCAGATATCATACTACTGGTCGCTGAACTCAAGTACTCCCGTTAATCCTACCTCCTCCTCCTCCTTAGGAGCTGCTTTGCGAGAAGATCTGCAAGCTTCTTCTGGCGAACTGTTTTATGGTCAATCTTAGAAGGCTGGGAGAATTCCTCGCTTCTGTCAAAACTGATACCAGCTGATCCTCCGAATTTCGCTAAGGACCTTCGGCAACATTTAAACGATCTTCTCCTAGTCAGTAGAACAAGCCATTGTAGGACACCTTCCACATTCAGGGACCTAGCAACTTGCACTAACTTCTTCGTTCGGGCAGAAGTCTCCAGGGGATTACTTGAGCCACCCTACACAGACCCTTACCCTGACACCCGTAGATCCGACAAGACCGCATTGTGCAGATGCAACGATCTGTCGTGACAGTATCCATGGATAGGCTTAAGCCTGCCTATTATTTATTGCCTGACGGGATAGGTCAACGAAATTCGGCACTACCCCTCTCTCATTTACTTCTTTGCAGAAGAAACGTCACGAGTCACCCTCCAAAGGATCATGAACACTGAAATCTACCATCAAGACTGCAAGATCTGGGCGGCAAGAGCGTTTCCCTTTCCGGTTAAAGGATTTCTTTCGTGGTCCGAGCAAATCACATGTAGGGGCAAATCCGAGCAAATCACATTTAGTGAAACCTTTTGTGACTTACAAAATCAATTTCAAAGTAACTTCCTTTCATGCCTGTCAGATAATCATCCTAAGGTAAAATTTGTAGATGTTAACGTTTTTGTTCTGATTTTAATTTTAGTTCTCCAAAGCAACCAGAGTTCAGATCCTAGTGATCCTAATACAAATATGTAAACAGAGTTATACTGCTAAAATGTAATTACTTAATTTGTACTAACTATTGATTCATTTTCACCTGCACTACATCACCCAATCAGTCAGCATTAACCCCAAAGTTAAAATCCGTCCAGCCGTTCTCAAGTCATGACTTCGAAAATGAAACCCCTCGTATATTAATATAGAAAGAGTAAATTATGCTAAGCAAGCTTCGTTTTTCCCAGCATAGGCCAACAAATCTATTTTGCTACTTGGTACATAGTGCATGGGAAAACAAATAAATCTTCAGAGCTTATGTTTAGAAGTTATTTACGTTTAATTAATTTATCTTAACATGATAACAATAAAAATGTTTTGATGTTAAACAATTGTTAGGCTATTTTCTAATTCGAGCCCTTGACTTTATGTAATTTTGAAGACCAGTGGAAATTATTTTTAGTTTGGAAATTTAATTCCTTGTGGTATTTTAGGGAAGATCAGCCAACAAATTGAAGTTTGCAAATGCAAAACATGATCAGTTAACCACTTCCGGAAAGTTTGAACCGTAGACAGACACATGCACTGACAAAAGTTGAGAATAATAAGAAAAATAACTTCATAGTAATTACCGCACCACCTTAAATGCGCTTTTTCCCCAATGTTTAGAACACTTCTTTAGCCAGACACAAGTATAAAATCTACTTTCAATGTTTAGGGTGTGTTATAACTTGTAAATTTATTATTTCAGAGATCGGAAAATTATTCGTTTCTGAAATTTAACTCGTCTGGTAAGAATTTTCATTTAAATGTATCCAAAGAAAAAAAACAACGTTTTCAATATCGGAGTGCGCCGTTGTAATGAACGTAAAAATACAGTTCAAAATAATGTGTTGTAACACTATCTTCACGTTTAAAAATTCATCTTTCATCTAATATGGCGGATCCAAGATTGTGGCCGAAAATGTGGGCCTGTTTGAAATTAATTATTCAACTATTGGTGGTCGACATATTGAGAAATGTTTGTAAACTTGCAAAATTTCAGAACGAATAACGGCAGCCTAAGCCAACACGTTTTTACTCGCCATTCAAACTGAATATCAGAAAAAAATGAATACTTACTAGATATTTGGTCATTTTAGATGTCGATGAAGGATGTCTTTATACTCGATGCGATAGATCCAAGGCAGATTTCTATGTTGAAACAAATTTGTATCCTTGTTCCAAAGCTCCATTTATCTAAAACAATCGAAAGAGCAGTAAAGTATAAGGCAGTAGTTCTTCTATAATTCTGTAAAGATAATAACATTTGTGCTCATAACTATAACCGCTAAATAAAAAGTTTTATATTTGGACAGTTCAAAATAATCCATACGTAAGCTGGGAATACACAATCAATACTATCGTACATATTCCACAAACTGATTGACGTTCACATAGAAAGAGTATATATTATCTTCTTTCTCTGTGTTAAATTATCACCCACACAAGGTTCAATATTTTACTTAGCCTTGAGATCAATATTTCACTAGAGAAGTAAGTACCTAGCAACAAAAGTCGACAAGCGTCAATGCAAAAATTACAGGATATTGAACACTACTACTGTCCATATACAGGGTGTTTACGAAAACCCCTTACAGACTTCGGGATATGGTTACTTACATCAAAACTAAGAAAAAAGTTCCTATAAACATGGGTTCTAAAATGCTCGGTTATGCGTCTGTCGGTCTGTAAGTGTTTTTAACATGATTTTGCATTACTTTCGAAATATTTAGTAGATCCAAAGTAATTAAAGACCACCAAAACAGGCCTTACAGTCAGCATATACGTACCAAGTTTGAAGTTGATATCTTTAGTAGTTCCAAAGTTAAGCAAAATCATGTTAAAAACACTTACAGACCGACAGACGTATAACCGAGAATTTGAGGACCCATGTTCATAGGAACTTTTTTCTTAGTTTTGATCTAAGTAACCATATCCCGAAGTCTGTAAGGGGTTTTCGTAAACACCCTGTACATGCTATGGTCTACTCGTATTTTCGAGAATATTTTCAATTCACTTATTGCGTGAACATTTTTCGTCTTATTTGTCCATTGATCCATAAATGGTTATTATTTTACAATAAAAACCAATACACAATAATACTGACCGTACACACAGTCTAAGTTGTTTGAATATTTGCACCTTAACTATACTTGGTTCCACGTTCACCTTTCAGTATGGAATTTCCATAAGTCATGTATTTCAAATGGCAATTTAAGTTGTACACGCAAAAAAATGTTTTAATCAGCTGATAATTTTATAATAAGATGTTATGAGTATTATAGTTCCGGGCAGCCTTACTGGCGGGTGAGTGAGTGCGCTGAATTCGGAATTAGCGTGAAACGTCTGAGTTGTGTTGGCAATCAATCATATGATCACATGTTTAATAAAGACGCACTTACAATATGAAAGTTTATGCTGCAAGCTCATATGCAAATATTAGAAGAACTATTGTAACCATTGTAAATTTAATCAGGCCTCGCTGAAATCTGTTTGAAACTTACACGTAAAATGACGGTAAAAATTCTCGTATAGCTTGCCGCAAGTCTAAGAAGGGGTTTTATTTTCATTAGTAGTGGCACAGATGAAGAACTATATAGTTCTTAATCTATGGTAGTGGCAATACTTAATATTACGTTTGGAATTGCGCATGCAAGACGACTTTCGGTAAAGTATTGTAAGACAAATTTCGTATGTTGATGTGCCTTAAAACATAAACAGTGTTTTGACAGATCCACATAATCATGAGTTTTAGCAGACGATTTGTAGAGTTTCCACATTTTGCCACCCGCCAGTAAGGCTGTCCTGAACTATAGTAAATAAATTTATCCAACATAGTTAATAGAATTGCATTGTCCTATAAGGCCTGTACTGAAAGGTAAATGTGGAATTATAGGATTTATTTTAATAACCACAATACTCACATTCAAAGTATCATATGTGAAGCCGCTGAATGCTTGGTGATTACAATCCAACTGACACATGCAGTGTCAGTACCAGATCCCGGGATCAGATGACATTGGGTACTTGTGATTGTTGCTATTATAACGGCAATGACCTTCCCCCGTTATTACCACGTACAACCCAACTAAAAATTAAACATGATCTAAAATTAATTGCTATAAAAAATCTCACCTCTGAAATGAGGTCGTCGTTTTGATGGGGTTTTGGAAAATATCCATGACAACGGTGGAAGACAATATTGTTGGATATCGTCGCGTCGGTGGATAAATCCGTAAAAGTTTTTTTTGTCTGTAAACTGAAGATTGACACAAAAGCTAACAATCGATCTCTAGGACTTATTTTCAAAAATGCAAGACCTAGAATCCTGAAATTTAGCATTTATGTTCCTCTTAGACCCTAAATGACCACTCTAAAACGGCTTTATGAAATTCTCTTGGGATTCAGAATTTCAGTTACAAATGCAATTGTGGGAAGGCTCTTTTCAAAGTTGTCAGTTTATATCATGATACAACTTCCATATTATTTGAATGGGTTATTTTTTTGTGAGGCTAAACCACAGCCACTCTCATTGGATTGCTTAAGTTAGTAGCTTTTTGAAGGGTTGTTTCTGGAGCCAGCTGCCATTGGTTGTTGGGCCATTAATTAACAATCCTGTCTAAGGAACATGCCAAACTTAGTCAGTAACAAGGCTACAAGATCGCGCCACTATCATCACGATCATCACACTCATCCTTCACTCATATTCAGGGTAACGTCTTCAATGAGGTACCTGTCTTAATAAAGTGATTAAGTGATTTAGAACGTCTATAACTCTGCCCTAGTAAATATGAATTCTTCAAGGATTAGATATCGCTTCTTGTTTTTAGCCAGCAAAATGTAGAATAGATATAGATGCGGCCTTTAAATACTTAATATAAATTGGCTTAATCTGTCATATACTCTTATATTATGAGCAATGTTATCTTGCGTACGTGCTTGCTTGTACAATTATCCCAAAAACGGCTCCAAGGATTTCCTTCAAAGTCTGGATATAAGTAATTTATGTCTCAAAAACGTATTCTATTTAGATTACTTGGCCAGAGAAAATCTTATGACATAATAAAATTAATTTAACGTTGTAATATTTTAACATTGGGCCTTATAAGTTGCCATTATTGCAACGAAATTAACAAAAAAAGTGTAAACAAATAAAGTAATCATAACAGGTGTTTGCAAAGTACAGCAATCTAGTAAAAATACAGCGTGTGGGATTAAGATCGCAAAGAGCGATAAAAAAGTGTACTTATAAAATGACGATATAAAAAAAGTTTTATAGTAATTGGAAAAGTTTTATACTGAATGATCTGGTAAACATGAAATATACCGAGCAAGGCTTGGTCCCCCAGGTACTATTAATACGATAGGGGTTTCTTTTCAAAGTGTCGATAACGGCTGGGCGAATTTTAACGTTTAGGGTGTCAAATTAAAGACACTTCTACGAAGATTTGCCTATGCTTATTGTATGAAAGGGCTCCACTAAAATACAGTAAAGAGTTAAATTTTCCAAACAGTGGCGCTATTTATCGAAACTAGATCACACCCAATACCCTTTGCTTACAACCATTGACTTTTAGCCAAAATTTCAACTAAATATATGAACATTTTGAAGAAGTTCTAAAAGTCAACCACAGATTACACCATCACTTTTTACTCCCCGGGTGATAAGCCGGGATTACCAGCTAGTCAAGGTTTAAACTTAAAAGTGCTTTTTGGATTTGTCACCGCATACCAGGCATCCAAGCAACTCACAACATTATTCCTGCACACGATCACGTCGTAAAATTCAGTATGGTTGGACCTCACGGACTCTGCTATTCTTGCTCTGAGTAAACGCTATTGTTGGATCGCTTTTACATCCGACCAAACCGCGACCCAGCCCTGAAGCAGAACTGTCAGCTGATTGCAGATTGTTCAAAACGGTAAGGTATATAGACCGGGAGCTGGCAGGTCGAAAATTACGTCATAAGGTCCACATGTCAAAGCTATACCGCTTTGAAGAGGCATTCTGGGGGCTTTCCTCAAGGTGGGCCAGCATGAAAACAATCAAAAAAATGGGGTTTTGCAATTTGTTATGTAGAAAAATTAAATTAATCAGATTTTAGTTTACACCATTGAATTCAGCTAAAAAAACAATTCGGTATGTTGAATCATTGCGCTATGTCCTAATATACCAATTTTCCGTCACAGCTCTATGTCCATTGGTTATCAAGATAATGAGGGTGATAAACCCAACACGTTGTCGAATGTTAACCTTATGGGAAATAAACAACTGTATAACGCTTATTTCTCAACATATCATAATGAAACTTGGTGTGATATGTTGAGCTGGTATGATTTTTTAAAAAGTTATTGCTCCCTTATTTATCAACCAATTTTGATGTACTCTATCTATAACTGTCAAAGTCATTATCATTAGGGGTCGTTTGAGGGTTGGTAACAAAACCTCAAAATGGGATCATTTAGTTAAGGTCTATTGCATATTAACCTGAAATCCCCTTTTTGCGTTTCCGTGGCAGCAAACCAGCATACGATTTTCCCATGTTATTCTTATGGGGAGAAAATAAAAGACTATATTTATCATCCTTTTTTACATACAATGATAAAACTCTGCATATGGCTTTTTCTAGTCGAGGTTTATTGCATATTGACCTAAAACCACTCAATTTGTACATACCTGTTGCAAACAACCTGCATTTTTCATCCCCATGGTATTCTTATGGAGAATACAAACAAGTCACATTCAAGTTTGTTCACCTTGGAAAAAGCCCCCGGATTGAGGGCTCACAACCCATTTTTAAACACCTCAGGATGTCTCTTCAAAATGGCATGGCTTTTACATGTGCACCTTATGACGTAATTTTTGACCTACTAAGGTGTTTTTTACCAGCGCCCGGTCTATGAAAGCTGATTGCAGATTGTTCAACACGATTAGGTATAAGGAAGAGGAAGAAAAAATTGACATTACTGACATATTCTAGTTAGTTAAACATTTTACCAACAAGTAGCACATTCAACTGGTTACAAATCATTGTATACATGGTTACAAATACAGTACAATATTAGCTAGTAATATATATTCGTGATTGATTGAAAACTTAAATTACATACTTGATTGATAAACTATACTAAACTAACCTTACATAGCTCCGCAGAGCGCTGTCCAAAGGAAACGCTCTCCTTAAGGCTAACACCTATGAAATGAATTTTGTGCAACAAGTTAAAATGGAGTTTCGTAACTAAAAGCTATAAAAAACTATTTTTTTAAGTTGAAAAACCTCAACTTAAAAATTATATGATTTCCATCCAAATAAAACAAGTTATGTAATAACAATTGCTACCCTTTAAGGATGATTAACCCACTGATATTAAAATTAATCATCCATGGATGTGCCAATTTTTAAACGCAATACCATCACTTGAGGAACAAGATTAAGCAATAACTTTAGTTTTATATATATTTGGAAAGTAAATGAACTAAGGAACGTTTTACGAAAAAAAACACAAAATGGAGTTTGGCCACTTTCGGAGGTAAAGGGCTTAATTTGTATTAGCAGTTTTAACCGTTGCGGAAGCTCAAATTTAATTGTCAATTTAGCATTACATATGATGCCAAAATTAATCATAGTTAGTTGTAATTCACTTTTTTACATATTAAGATTTTTACTGGTGTTATTACCTCCTTTTAACTCGTTTTTGAGCTTTTAAATGAGTTATTTCCAGAACTTGAATGAAATCCTCGCAGTCGTTTCTGAGATGATTGTGCATACTATCTTACAAGCAAACGAGCAAGCAAATATTGCTCATATAAGAGTATAATAAATAATTAAATAAAAAATATTTAAAAAATTAAAATAATTAAAATAAAAATAATAAAAAATGATGAAATAATCTATATAAAAATCATTTAAATAATTAAAATAATTAATTAATTAATAATTAATTAACTTTAGTAAATAATTTAAATAAAAATAAATAAAAACAAACTCACCTCTAGATCTATATCCCCAATGGCACTGGCTTTCCCCCAGGGACGTATGGTGTAACATTGTAACAGTGTAACATTGAACCTTTCTATGCCTCGTCGCATCACGCTACTGATGTTAAATGATAAACAATATTATTCATCAAAATGACTATTTGGGGCTGGATTAAATTAGAAATAAGTTAATTAATAAAGACAAGAAAGACCTTGCTAACATGGAGATTTCCCCCATGTTGATCCGTATTCTGTTGTTAATTTTGGTGTAAAAAATCAGCCCGACTATCGTATATTTATTTGGCGTGGCTAAAAGTGCAAACTCAAACTACATAACGACGAGGGCGCCAAGAGCGTATAATGACGGGTGCTAATTATTGGTGTAAGTAGTCGATTAAAGGGCAGGTTGGGGATTTCCACCAGTACTGGGGAAAAGTTTTGAAGTGATTTAAAGAGTAGGCTATAGCTACACGACCAGAGCATTTAAAACTATTCCTGAATTATAACCTCATAATTTAAACCTTGATTTTAAGTCCATCATTGGCGTTTATATTTATTGTTTTATTTTTGGGCCCAACTATTTTTAAAAACGAGACCATCCAGCGCCCCCTTTGGCGCCCCTCAGGCTCCCCGCCCGAGGCGGTCGCCTATAGTTCGCCTATATGGTAGAACCGGCCCTGCCCTGCTTGCAATGATCAATAATATTATTCTAGCAGTTTTAGCGAATTTCCCCTATAGGGAAGAAGCTATTACCGTAGGTCTCATGGTAAGACCTAAGCCCGAGACCATGATAACTTATCGTTTTAGGGCCACCAGAAGCAAAAAAACACCATTCGTTCGAATTTTTATATATCTATCCATCTATATATGTATATATATATATATATATATATATATGTGTGTGTGTGTGTGTGTGTGTGTGTGTGTGTGTGTGTGCGTGTCTGTCAGCACGATAGCGGCCGTAAATATGATCCGATCTTAATGAAATTTGGAACAGACATGTAAAGTGGTAATCGAATGGACGAGTTCGTGAACCAGCCCGATCGGACCACCGGAAGGGGGGGGGTAAGGGGGGATAAACACCCCCAAAAATGGGTTTTTTTGGGTTTTTTACATATAAAAATAAAATTTATCGAATCTTTGTTGGCACCATTGAATTCAGCTCAAAAAAACAAACAATTTAGTGTTTTGAATCATTGCTCTATGTCCATTGGTTACCGAGATATTGAAAGTGGTAAACACAGTACGTTGCCCCAATGTTAACCTTATGGGGAACAAGTAAAATTCTATATCTCGCTTATTTCTCAACATATCTGGATAAAACTTGGTTTGTGCTTCATTTAGATGAGATCTAATGTATTTTAGTCTAAAATCCCCGACATTTCAATTTTTAGTGGCAGCAAACCTGCATAATCATTCCTCATGTTATCCTTATGGGAAATAAAAAAATTCTATTTCTTACTTATTTTTTAACATTTCTTGACAAAACTTGGTATATGGCTTCTTCTAGTTAAGATCTACTAAATGAATTAAAACCAACCAGTTTTAACATACCTGTTGCAGCAAACCTGCATAATCATTCCCCATGTTATTCTAATGGAGATTACAAAACATGTAATTGTTGAGTTGCATCTGAAATTCGCTGAGTATGCAGGTCTGCTGCAACGGGGGTATTTCATAATACGAGTTACAAATAATCGGTACATTTCATGATTCAAATTACTTACGAGCAAAAAATGAAAGGGGGTTGCTGTTAAATAAAAGAAATAGATTCTTGAAATAGACCTTAAAATGTGTGATTTAAAATATGAGGATAAAGAACGCACACCCCCTATGCCCTCAGCTGGCACCCCCAAAGATAACTACAACAAAATCCGCCCATTGGCTTCAGCTCACAATTATATTAAGGTTTATATTCTTCAAACAATTCTACCACGGCGCCGCGCCTCCGTAGAGTTGCTTATTTTTATAAGTGTGCGCCAAGCTAAGCTGTGCTCGGGCCCCCCTCGAGCGAGAGAAGAATTTTCCCTTGCTTCTAAGAAGCTCAGGGAAATGTTTCTCCGCGCCAATGTTTGGTATCGAAATCCGATAAACCGGAAATATCGATATTTTGGTTCCGATATATCGTTATTATTATATCGATATTAGACTTCCGATATTATCGTAATATCGATATTTTACTTCGATATTATTGTTAGTATTGATATTAACAATTTTTTGAGAATAGTACATAAATAAAATACAGTTCAACCTCTTTATTTGTAGTAATTAAATATTATATGATAGGCAAATATTAAACATATCAATTTGAAAATAACTTATTGGCTACAAGAAAAAGTTTTTAGTTATTTTTTCTTATTTGTTGTGTATTGTTGTAAAGATATGGTTATCCACAAGAATTTCAAAAACTTATCTTGGCTATTTAGGCTACTTGAAACAAGAGTCTTTTTCAGTAAAATAATTTATTTTACAGTTATTAACCTAAAATTATACTTCAAAGTATAAATTGTAAACAATTTTACGTCAAATGGACGTCACAGGTGTGCTGCTAACTGTTGTGATACATACCGTATGCATTCGATTAATTTTAACGAAATTTTTCTATATCGATATTTTTCCGATATTTCGATATTTTTGATCCGATATTATCGGAATATCGATATTGAGGGTCCGATATTATCGTCGATATAAATATCGATATTTTCTTTCGATATCAAACACCGCGTCGGATAGTCAACAATGCTGCTGCGTATGAGCATGACCAAGCCAAAGCCGACCACGCTTGACCTTGGGTCCTCGTGTCCTCTGCTGCTCGTGGGAGGGTGACGTCACAACTGCACCGTCACGTCATAAAACCAGCTGAGGGGGCGAGCTTGGCTAACAGAAGGTCAGGAGATGAGTTTGTTATCTTTACTCATTCGATTTTCATTTGAAAGTTTGGGTCTATCCAGTTTTTATCACTCGTCCATTCTGATTATGTCTAATGTGCAGGTGCATCTGATCCATTTTGGAACTTGGGTCTGTTCCATGAGTTATCTTTTAAATGTCTGCTTTCTATTATCTCTCCTGGTTCATATATAGACTGGGATGGTGGCGAAGGTCACGAATTGTGGATAGTTATAAGCGGTGTCTTGTGGATGCGGTGTTCCCTGGTGTGGATTAACGTCCGCACTTGTGATTACTACATTCATACATAAGACCATCCTCATAATTGGACAGGTTCGTAGTTAAGTTGGCGAAATTGTGGTTCGGATCCCACGTTAAACTGTAGGTCCCCTAATTAGTTTTCATCAATGAACAGTCCTGTCTAAGGAAAACATCGACCTTAGTCAGTAACAAGACTACAAGATCGCGCCGCAATCATCATCCACTCATCTGTCATTCATACTTGGCTTAAAATACCTACCTGGGTAGGTCGCCATTTCAAGCAATGTATTTAATGTATAATTATTAATAAGCTCGTCTTATCAATTTTGTCATATATATTACGGTCGTGTTCAAAAGCCAAAGAATATAAGCAGAATTAATTTAAATGTCTTTCAAATTTAGGTGCGAAATGAGCACTCAACAGCAGAGAAGTCCAAAAGCTAATGGGTATGTTAAACAAAAAAATCTGACTTTAAAAATTAATTTCACATCTTCGGTTTCATTACAAATTCACTTTATTTTTTGTTATTCTCTGTTAGTGACGGTTTCCCTGAAGGCTGCAAAATTTGAAATTAGATTATTTGCTGAATCGTTCCATACTCAGACCGTGGTAGATAATACATATTGCAAAATACAAAATTGTCAACAACTCATTATTCGTTATTATTCATTGTTTGAAATGGTGACCTACCCAGGTAGATATTTTAAGCCAAGTATGAGTAACAGATGAGTAAAGGATGATTTTGGCGCGATCTTGTAGTCTTGTTAAGGCCGACATTTTCCTTAGACAGGACTGTTAATTAATAGCTCAACAGCCAATGGCAACTAAGGGACCTTCATTTGAACCACAATTTTGCCTGGTTTAAAATTAATTTACGAACAGTTCTAATTATGAGGACGGTCGTATGAACGTATATAGTATTCAATTGAATCCCCACTAGGGAACACCGCGTCCACAAGCCATCGTTCATAACTATCCACACCTCGTGACCTCCAAGTAGCTGGATTTGGATTACAGGACACGCCACCGTCCCAGTCTAACTAAATAAATTAACGTCAGGAGGCAAGAAAACTGTCCATTCTGCTTTTGAGAATGCATGCCGTCGGTACAGTAAAACCTAACTTATTCGAAATTCAGGGCACAGAGGAAGTTTAAACTATAGAGTGATTGAATTATAGAGGTTATAGTGAATGGAATTTGAATTTTGTAGGTCTGTCTGTTTGCAAAGAAAACTCGCCAATGTCAGAGTACATTATAGCATAGTACAGGTTTTGTTTTTTGTCCTTTGATTCGAATTTGTTCTCATTTAGAAGTGTAGAGTTTGACTTTGAAAATTAGAGGCAACGTTTCGAATTACAGCTCAAAATTCGAGTAGATAAATATTCGATTTTCAGAGACCATTATTCATTGAAAACATTCCAAATAATCGATGTATACTGATTCTACTTTAATATTATAAATGTAAAAGTATGGATGTTTGTGTGAATATCTGTCTTTTAACTACGTGAAAAATACTGGACCAACTGAGCTTAAATTTTGCTGGAATAGAGCCACTATATCAGAAAAGGATATAGGCATATTCACTTCCTTAAAATCCCTTCGGGCTACGCCCCGTGAACATCCTTAGCTTCAATGTTTACATTTTTTAAGGATGTAAACATTCAACTAATGAATTTTAAGCAGCTATGAATACTAAAATTTGACAGTTCAAAGAGCAGAAGTAAGATCAGCTGTAATTTTTATCGTGAGTGAAGCCACGGGCAACTGGTAGTTTTTTATAAATCGAATTTTTTTAGGGGCAGACAAAATATAGGCCTACTAATTTTAGAGGTTCGAATTAGTAGGAATGTACTGTATAGTTCCAAAACTACAATAAACTCCAGTGACACAGTGGGGCATCCCGCGCCTGAGGGTTATTGGTTACGAGGACAAGGTCACTATCGGGCCAAGGGCGGCTGGCGGCAGACCAAACATCGCTTCCGCCTCCGACTGACGAACCGCCGCGAAGGATGCAATACGAACTGTTAATCATCTTCTGGGAATGCCACATGCATACTTTCTTTAAGGTCTTAATTTTGTATTCAAGAGCTGTATATCGATAAATACAATATGCTGTGTATCGACTATAAATACAGTTCCGTTGGCATTAAGAGTATCAACTTTTGTGCCAGCCAGGATTTGAAAGAGGGCTTAGTTAAAGTATTCTCCAGCAGAGTAAACTGCTGACAGCTGGTTATTAATCACGCTTTTAGGCGGAGATATTTCTACATATACTTTTGTGTTCTAAGATCAAACACAAAGTAAAGTACTTTTTTTCTAGCATACAATATTTTCAAAATTCAAATTAATAGTTGAAAAAATTACAATAGCTTTATCTGTATGTTATATTGTCAAACTATGTCCATCTCAAATCCTGGCTAACATAAAAAGAGGTACAGCTGAACCTTAAGGATGGGAGGTCTCCTTTTGCAAGCGAATGGTTTAAACCCTACAGGAAAAAGTATGATAGTCAATGACGAAATAGGATATTTTTCCATACCCAACCCCCAAAACCCTCCCTAATTAAGAACAACGCGATTCGATCAATTAAAACTTGGATAAGTTACATTTTCGGGACCCCTAACCCCTAGGCTATAGTTTCACAATCCAGCAGATCTACAAATGAGTTTTTCACCCTCAATCCCGATAATTAGTAGTTCAGCCACAATTGCATCCGACTGTGTACCTGACCTCGCTCCAAACCGGCTCCCCCTTATCCGGCAAGTTGCGGTCAATCTTGAATCCGGCGACGAGACTTCTAAGAATTGTTGGTGACTTATTCAATGAACGTGTTTGCACAGTAGGCCAAGGTGCGTATGTTATACTCACCTGATTCATTTCAGCAAGTGAGCTGGTAACACTATCGTGATTAACAATATATTCAATAGTTTTATCCTTCCTTTCTCTTGTTTCATATTTTGTAAAATTGGGATAACAACTAACTACTAACTACTAACTACTAACTAACTACTAACTACTAACAACTAACTGAGAACGCTAATATTTTGTAACTGTCTTTAAATTAATTTTAAACTGTTACTTGGTAGAATTTTTTCAGAAATATTGCCAAAAGTAATTTGTCAAATTCTTTTTAGATAACGAATTTTAATTTTTCGCCTTCGATTTTTTTCAATACAAAAAACTTGTCCAGTGCATCAAAGTGGTTCCAAACTTTCCAGAATGACCAACCACGTACGTAAATGTTTACAAAAATGTATTCAACAATCTCGCATCTCCATCAACAGAACAAACAGGTCCGAGGATTCTTAAGAGTCGCCTGATGAAGAAATCACTATCTCATTATCAATTACCACACATTAGATACATTAGATACATTAGTTGAAATGGCGACCTACCTAGTTAGGTATTTTAAGCCAAGTATGAATGACAGATGAGTGAAGGATGATTGTGGCGCGATCTTGTAGTCTTGTTACTGACTAAGGCCGACATATTCCTTAGACAGGACTGTTAATTAATAGCCAACAGCCAATGGCAACTAAGGGACCTACTTTTTTATGTGGGATCCGAACCACAATTTCGCCTCGGTTAACAATTTACGAACTGGTCTAACACTACTGCCTACCGGACATAGAGGCGACATTTTAGCTATCTGAATCATCTTTGCTGTGTGGCAAAAACTTCTCCTGCTTGTGACAATATATAAAATATTCTTGCAACATATCAGAAATTATTATTGCTTAATAGATATCAATAGCAAACTCGCTTGGAAATATTGCTCAATTAGAAAATATGTTATACACAAAACAAGATCTTCAAGTACGTTGTGACGATCTGTTTGGAAACGTAAGGAATTTCTTGCACTTTCAGAATATCTAAGTAAAATGTCGGTTAATTGTAAATTAATAAATCAAAGCTATTTCCAACCACTATTTCCACACTTAATCCAATCGCCTGCTGGGAGGAGAAGGCCACGGATGGAAAACCCAAGAATCAAGTAAGTAAGTAAGTATAAGGTATCAATGAAACAATAGATAGCAAAAACAAAATCTATATATTGACTTGGACATAGTTGTTGCTATTACTTGGTATCCTCCAAATAAAATTATGAAATCCGGCACACGAAGTAGAAGACCATGTTAGTTAACTTTTTGTGTTAATAAAATAAAACATCATAATAAAGCTAACCGAATAGGTCCTTCGATATAAAGTCGGAAGAGATAATGTTATTATTGAATATTTCATAGACTCTTAAAAATGTTCATGTTTATCAAAAATGTGGTCTTAGCTTATATGATCAAAAATTGCTAATAAAAAAATACATAATAAATTATTATTTGTATTAAAACTAAAAATTAATAATTAGTGATAGTTACTATTTTTCAAAGTTATTTTTATTTCGTACACTTAGTAGTTGACACTATAAGCAAACTTTCAAAATTAAATGTATCTGATTATTTTTATTGATTGTTGAGTTTATTCAACTCATTGCGATTGCTGATGCTTGTTCTTCATAGTTCTTCAATGTAGTAAGCTGTTGGTGTTACCTGAAGATAATCAAGTGCGTAATGTATAAAAAAAGTAATTGTTTTTTACAATTTTTAGAATAAATACAATATTAGCCTATAGTTGCTAAACCGGTCTACAGTTTACAGAAAATCTTTTAATTTTCAATCATTTATTCAGTTTTAAAATCAAACTATTTCATAGATATTAAATGAAATTGATTAAATATCTTGCTTCTGGGAAGTAAAACCGATACTGTATATCCCATTAATATTTAACTAATAATCCCTATCATGTATGTAAATAAAAAGGCTATTACATTTTTTGCTTTTATTAATTTTCAAAATAATATTTTGAACAAAATAAAAAGTATTATTTTGTATTTTGTATACTCTAAATGTTTTGCTCTTTCTATTTTTGCTCTTTCTAATATTTGTAGAAACCTTTATTTACAACTTAAAAACGAACCCTTTTACGACAATTACGCTTCACGAAGTCAAACACAAGTTTTCCGAGTTTCGTCTCAAGAAGTTAAGTTGACATCGGAGACGGCAGAGCAGTGGCCTCATTCGCCGCACACGTACACGTTCGGCCCCGAGATCAATACAAGCGAGCGAGCGATCGACCCGCCGAACTTGCACGAACCCGCACGAACCCCCACGAACCCACACGATCTCGCCGAACCCCATAACCAGACGTGCGATCGTGTAGCACCTCCGGAATGTCCTCCTTACCCGTCTTCGACAACGAGATGGTCCTCCGGTTCATCCGCAACTACCGCGAGAACCAGTGTCTGTGGGACTTCAGCTCGCCCGCGTACAAGAACAAGTCCGCTCGCGACGAGGCCTACGAGAGACTCGTCGACGCCATGGACATGCCCGGTCTGAGCGTCATGGACGTGAAGAACAAGATAAAGAACATCCGGTCGACCTACTGCCAGGAACTGAAGAAGATACAGACCGCCCGGATGTTGGGGAGGGGCCCCTACACGCCCAGCGTGTTCTGGTTCAAGGAGCTGGACAGTTTCCTGCACGCCAACACCACCCCCAGGACGGAAGTAGGGGACAAGAAGGTGCCCAAGTACCTGGTGAGTCGATCAGCTGATTTGAATTTCCCGCCGTTTTACAATAATCATAACTCCCCCTCCCCCCACCACGCCCGCCCCAATGAATCGGCGACTCGTCATTGATTGTTGGAACAGCTGATCATGTGTTATTTCTCGTCGCGTGCTTTTAGATATCTGTCGAGTTTTTATTTTGAAATAAAATTATTTATTAAGGAAAGGGAATTGAAACTTATTTGTGTTTCTAAATTATGTAGTTTAATTGAAGGAATAGTATACTAAAAGAAAGTTTCATTAGTTTTTATGATCAGTGATTGCAAATATGTCCACCACAATCAAAACACTGAATTTCAAACAACCTATACGATTAATTGTATACGTTCCTAAATTTAGCTCAGTTCCAAAAATAATTGTAATAAAAGGATTTTTGTATTAAAATGATAAATGTAATAAAAGGATAATAGAAGGATTTCTCTGGGCAAGTAGTCTCCATAGGTCACGTTTTTGAGTCATAAATTACTCATTTCAAAACTTTGAAGGAAATCCTCGGAGCCGTTTTTGAGATAATTGTGCAAACAAGCAAGTAAGCACCCACGCACGCACGCACGCACGCACGCATAAAAGATAACATTGCTCATAGAGTGTATGATGTTATCGTCCGGCCGTGCGTGCTCGCTTGTATTTTTGCTTGCTTGTTTGCACAACTATCTCAAAAACGGCTCCGAGGATTTTCTTCAAATTTTAGAATAAGTAATTTATGACTAAAAACATGTTCTATGCAGATTACTTGGCCAGAGCAAATCTAATAACGTAATAAAATGAATTTTAAAGTTGTAAAATTTTAACATTGGCCTCATGAGTTGTCACGGCAGCAACGAAATAAACAAGGAAAGTGTAAACAAATAAAGAAATCGTAACAGCTGTTTGCAAACTGCAGCCATGTAGGAAGAATACAGCGTGTGGGCGGCAAAAACTGTAAATCGTCTGCTAAAACTCAAATGGGACGATTAGATGAAATTTTTTGTTGAATTTTGTTAGTGTGTTTTCCGCGGGCCTTTTATGTGTTAATTTGTGTTTTAGCAGTTCATAAGCAACAAAAAAATAAAAATAAAATGCTAATTTCGCCAGCAGCGCACTATATTACTTAACTATTTGCTGCTCTAGAATATAATTAATTTTTGTCAGGTAACTGGATAATTTATTGTTTGTCACTGTAAATACATTCTTTAAGTTTCAAGTGAAGGTTTCATGACTTTCATGACTTGAAAATGAATTAATGAATCTTAAGGCTAAAATTAAAATTGGATGCGATGGTCTCTGTTGACATCCGTATGCAGCACTGGACAAATTGTAAATAACACGCTCACCGAAATCCTCCGTCTGCAGTCATTATTTAAATTCTGTAGGACGCGCGTTTCGGCTGTCACCATACTTGGATACTTACTTACTTACTTGGATACTTGGTTATCCATCCAGTTGGCTTATGAAGCATTGGATGTCGTCAAAAGAATGCCGGTATAAAAAACCGGACATTTCGGTCGCTCCGATGGGTGAGATCGGGGATAGGTTATGTTAGGTCAGTCTTACAAATTCTTCAAAGGGGTGTTCTCTGGCTGCATAATTCAAAAAATTCTCTCAAACTATAAAAACTATTACTAATCAAGAAATCTTTCAGATCATTTTTGAACTTGTTGATTTTGTTTTGTAATTTAATTTGTGCCGGAAGAATTTGGAAAATCTTTTGGCCAGAATATTTAGGTGTTTTTTCAAATGCCTTTAAATTGTGTTGTACTGCAAAATTGTTCTTGTTCCTTGTATTATATGTATGAATTGTGTTGATATATTCTGGTGTTTGAGTTTTTATGTATACCGACACCTCATAAATGTAAAGGCTAGGAACTGTTAACAGTCCTAGATTAATGAAATGTTCCTTACAATGAGAGCGTGGAGGTAGTCTTAACATACATCTCAAGGCTTTCTTTTGCCAGACAAGAATCTGTTTCAAATTTGATTCAGTTGCTCCCCAAAGAACAATTGAGTAGGAGATGTGGGACTGGAAAAGGCAATAGTAGGCTGATTTGAGAAGCTCGATGTTTTGGAATTTGGCAAGATTCCTCAACACAAACGTCCCCCTCGCCAGTTTCCTCTCAACGACCTCCAACTGCCCTTCCCAGTCCAAACTTCCATCCAGTCGCACCCCCAGAAAGTCAACCTGATCGGATTCATTCAATAGAACTTCCCCAATAAAAATGTTTGGCTTTTGAAAAAATTTTGATCGTTGCTTTTGTGATGTTTGAAAACAGACATAATTAGTTTTGTCTGGATTTAATTTAAGTCTGTTTTCACCAAAAAACTGGGCCACTTGGTTAATTTTGATGACTGAATCAATTTCAAGATCTTTTTGGTTTTTATGTTTGGTTACAATAGTAGTATCGTCCGCAAACATAAAAAGGTTCCTTTCTGGGATTAAATTTGCCAAATCATTAATATAGACAATGAAAAGGATCGGGCCCATTATTGATCCCTGCGGCACGCCGTGGGGCATTAATCTTTTACTTGACAGGACGGACTTACTTTTGAATTTAGCTTCATGGTGGATCTCAGTTACCTGGCTTCTACCACTAAGATAGGAGCAAATCCAATCAAGAGCAGTGTTTTTTAGGCCAAGGCACCTGAGTTTTTCAATCAGCAGACCTGTGTCGACACAGTCAAACGCCTTGGTGAGGTCGGCAAAGCAACCCACAACCGCCTCACCCGCATCCCATGCCTCGACACAGCTGTTGACGAAATCAATTAAAGCCAATTTAGTGGATTTTGATTTTCTAAAACCATACTGCTTGCCACTTAGTAGGTTATTACCCTCCAAGTAAGCAATCAGCTGGTCACAGACCACTTTTTCAATTAATTTAGAAACCACCGGTAATAGTGAGACCGGACGATAGTTACACATCTCCCCATCATCCCCCTTCTTGAACAAAGGCAAGACCTTGGCGACCTTGCATCCGTCCGGGAAGGCGCCCGTGGATGTAGATGTATTTACAAGATGAACGAGGGGTTTCATTATCTCTTCAGCACAAACTTTTAGGACTTTCATACTTAGGCCATCTATTCCCGTTGATGTTTTGGGTTTCAATTTGCCAAATATTTTTCTCAACACATCCTCATCAATTTGTTTAAATGAGTTTAACTCTGTATCAAGGCGTGCCCCTGTAAAAATCTGCGTTGGCTGTCCTGTTTGCCCTAAGCTCTGATGAATATCAAACGCTACATTGGAAAAGTAATCATTAAATGCTTCACTAACAGCTGTCGGGTTCTTAATAACATGCTCATCCTTATTTATTGTCAAGTTCTTAGGGCTATTTTTGTTAATTCCTCTCCATTCATTTATGATTCTCCAGGCTTCTCTTGCTTTGTTGTTGGAATTTGATATTCTATGATTATACCAATCCGCTCTTGCTTTGTTAATACTGCGTCTGTATTCTGCTAAAGCCTGATCATAATGTAGCTTATTATATTCTGATTTATTTATCTTCCAGCTTTCGTAGCATCTCAGCATCTCCTCTTTCTTACGACAGATATCAGCGTTCATCCATTTAATCTCACTTACGTTCTTTATTTTTATTTCCTTTAAAGGGCAGGCAATATTGAAATAGTACATAAATGTTTCCATAAAGATATTGTATTTTTCATTCACTTCCCTTGCTTCATACATGTCTGTCCATTTTTCTTTTTTTAATCGAAACCTAAGTTCTGTAAGATTTTGTTCTGTTATGGATCTAACGATTTTCTTTTTGCGAATATTTTTTGTGGCTTGGTTCATGTTAAAAATTTCTATGTTTATTGCATGATGGTCTGAAATCAATGGTTCAATAACTGAGCTACTTTGTTCCTGAAAATTTGTTATAAAATTGTCTATACAAGTTGCTGATGTGGATGTGACTCTAGTAGGCAAAATTACTGTGGTTTTTAGTCCATAACTTTTAATCAAATTCTGTAAAGTAGTGGCTTTATGGTCAGTTTCTAGTACATTAATATTTAAATCACCTCCTATTATTATTTTACTATTGAGTTTCTCAGGTTTTAAGTCAGTGAAAAATGTATTGAGTTTATCCCAAAAGGCATCAAGATCGCCGTCGGGGCTTCTGTAGAGGACAGCCAAAACAATGCTATATTTCTGAACCTTAATTTTTATTTCACAACATTCAAAAATTAATGTTTTAAAGTTTATAACCATTTTAAACTACAACACTTTCAAGAGTTTAAATACAACACAGAATTTAAATAAGTGCGTGTAGTCGGAGGATTTTGGTGAGAGAGTTATTTCAAATGGTGTGCACTTGTGCACACAAAAAATGAACACACTGTATATTGTTTGCAAACTTAATTAGGTTTGCGAGGTTTTATCGAACTCACAAACTGTTTTTGAGCAAATTAACTTCAAATAAATTAAATTTTACGAGAACTGTATTTATATAGTTTGATGGTTTGGAGAAATTAAGTTTTTAAAGTTGAAGTTTATCAACTTATTACAAAAACATTAATCATGGATTTTCTGTGAATTATTGGTAGCAAAATATATGAATACGCATTTGTTTGATAGCATATGAAACAAAAATTTACTTTTAAGACTGTGTTTATTAACCGCACAGGAACTATGCACAGGACTGTGTTAATTTAGGAATTACCTATACACATTTTCCTTTAGTATAACTTTTGAAGCATGGTGATAAAGGTAATATTGGGCCGAGATCGAGGTAATTTTTCCAATGAGGGTTTGCCACACTGATTGTCAGTCAAGTTCATAAAAAATTGATGTTGTGTCAGTGTCACTGTGTCAGTGTCGTGTCAGTGTCAGTTGTGTTGTTTTGTCCGAGCGTGGTTATTTATTGTTTTATAACTGCGAAATTTTTTACTTTGCATATTTAAATTTTATTTCGAGGTTTATTTGTAAAGTTCGCTCAATTTTTAAGTGACTTTTGTTTCCCATTCATTCCAACTGGAAAGACTGACACTTTCTACGATACTTATCGTAGGGCCGAGTCGGTTTCCCCAGAAAGTTCCAAGGAATGGTTGTGAAATGGCCCATCAAAATATGTAATTTATTTAAAATCAGAAAATGTATCATGAACGAATTAAAAGTGCACCAAAAAGGTATTGCAGCTACAAAGGTTGTTCTTCTGATAGTGTAACCACAAATGACGGTGCCATATCGTTTTTTGGTTTTCCTAAGGATACAGAAAGGTAATCATAAAAAAAAGTGTTTTAATACTATTTCTATTCACATTCGGCTCATAAGTTTTAATCATTTAGAAAACATTATGTACACAAACAGGGTAAAACTTTGATTTCCAACTCCATGTTAGGTATTTAACAATGTTTATTCCTACAATTGATTTGTCAATGGGCGCGTTCAGCCGCAGACACCGGTCAGGAAGATACTAATCTAAAAAACTGTACTAAGTGAACAGTAGTAGTGGATCTACCACCTACCGATCATTGTTGTGCATCCACCGATGTTGTGTTTACGGTGGATTCGGTAAGTAACCGGACATTGTTGATTGTCAAGATGCGGTGGATTTGCCTGTTAAGGTCTGTGGTAACCGGTGAGTCACCAGTGACTGCGGTTGAACGTGCCCAATGTACCGTAACTGAATATATTATTTGTTTATATCACATGATCTAGAACAATAAAACATATCAACATCTTACCTTAATAATGATACCCGTATTCTTACTGGTCACACTATTTGAATAAAACTCATTAGACTATAAAGGCTACCAACATGATCAACATATCATAACTAGGTACCTACCTTTAACTAACATGACGTAGCCTACTTAACACTTATTCCAAATCGTTCGCCTTTTTGCACATGATTCATTATCAGTCGGTGTCAGTGTCATCGTGTGTTGTGTCATCTACCTGATCATTGCAATTGATGATTGCAAAATAATGCCATTTTATAATTGGTTTTGGTTGAGTTTTATTTTTGTAATAAAATAGGTAGGCCTATTATTTGTTTTGAACATGTACAGATCTTAGGTGTTTGGTTAGATAAGGCTGGTTGGTGTAGTGGTTATAGTGCCCGCCTACAAACTTGTAGGTAGCCGGATCGATCCCGAGAAAAGTTAGTAGCTTTTTGAAGGGTTGTTTCTGGAGCCAGCTGTCATTGGTTGTTGGGCTATTAATGAACAATCCTGTCTAAGGAACATGCCAACCTTAGTCAGTAACAAGGCTACAAGATCGCGCCACTACCATCACGATCATCACACTCATCCTTCACTCATATTCAGGGTAACGTCCTCTATGAGGTACCTGTCTTTATAAAGTGATTAAGTGATTAAGGTTATACTCTGATGAGGAAAACCAGTTGATGATGAAGAAATCATTTCCTTTTATTAATGTACAATGTGAGATTGTGTACAATAATCATTCCAATGGTTAGAATCAATTCTTCATGGTTGGTATTCAATGGTGAAGAAGGATTGTGAACATTGATAGAGACAATGGAGTCGGATAAAGTTTTGCCCACAAACAGTTAATTGATCAAATCGTCTGATTAGTCAAAGAGTGGTAGTGAAGGGAGATGTTAAACATAAGCTACCCATTTCCTGAACGGTTATTTCTATTTATCAAAGAATAACCGTTTACAAAAATAGATAGAAATTTAATTTGTCCAACGTGGAATTTTATACATAAAATCGTTATGTAGGCTAATTAAACTGTTCATCTCCTTTAATGTATTTTATTTCACCTGTGAAAAATTTAAGAGGCCTAATAGACATTCTTAATTGTAGGCCACATATCATGCTATATTGGCACAAGTTTCACATCTGATCTTCTGCAGTTTGTTCTTATAGCAGACGATTGAATTTTATTTCAACGTCTGATCTTTCAGAAAATGATAGGCCTACTGAACGACCTGCTGGCAGTTGAACTTCGATTTATAGTTTGCTAGATAGGTCTCAACTCCATCATATTTCTCGATTATTTTGTTGCGGTATTCTATGGAAGGTCATCAGTTACCTATCCATAGTATTTGAGTCGAAGATAGCGGATGACGGAAAATAAGTTGTCTAGTTGATTTTTGTCTGTACAGTAATGAATTAATGAGGCCTACCTAAGTATTTTTGTTTATTTAGTTTTTATCATATTTAGTTAGTGGGCCTATTTTTTATTATTCCTGAGAAAATCAAATAACAAAAATATTACCTTGATTTTAGTTGTTATTGTTATGGTTTAATTCTTCATTACGGACAGTTTTCGGACAATAATAACAAATGACATAAAACCAAACATGATTTGTTAGTTGATATCAGCATCGAATAACTGAAACTTATATGCGTACTCAAAAGTGAAAATGAACTTCTCTCATATCAAATTACATTGAGAAGTTCAGTTACTAATCCTGAACAATTCTAAACAGTAAATATAACTGGTAAACATAACATGTAAAGTTAGAAGATTAGGTATGAAACTCGTACCTTTTTTGAAATATATTTTTAGAAAGTTAATTTCATTTCTTAACTAACTTTTTGAAGACAGTAGGCTAGGGCCTACAATAGGCCTAATCTATCACGTTCACTACCAGACTTCAACTACAGTGTGCTGGCGCTTTCATTGACCGATGTACTCCAAAGCCAAGCTGATTGAATCGACTTGTTTAAAAACAAAGCAACTGTAATCTTGTAAACACAAGTAAAAAAATATCCTTCCATGGGACTAACCTCTCTTATTGCTTATTTAGTTAACTTCCCTTTAGACAAACAGCCAACAAAGAATTTCAACTTTAGCCCAATATGTTCTAGAAATGAAAGAGTGTTGACATAGGACCATGAGAGCACTACAATCAAAGGCAAGCTATTGCAAAGTTTCTTACGATAACTGTAGTTGACATCGGTCAGTGAAAGCGACATTGGTCAGTAACAAATGTAGCTCAACTACCTAAGAGATTTGATTTGTTTGGCTCTAGATGTTCAAAATGGATCACAAACTGCGGACGAGAAGAGTTTCGATATCTAACACCACAAGAGCTGGGTAGCAAAAAAATTTGTGAGCTGCATTTTCACCCTTGTATGTTTTCAAACGAATTGAGAACCCATTTGAAGAGGCAAGCATTCCCAATGAATTGGAAGAATGCCATACCAGAACTGATTGAGATTGATGACGATGATGATGATGATGAAGCTGAAAATGAACATGTTTTTGGAGATGACATTGAAACTGTAATAGTGAATGGTACTGGAACTGTTCAGGAATTAAGTGACGATGAGGATAATAATGGTCAAAATACATTGAATGCAGTTAACACAATTTTAGAGTCTGTGCCTGATAATGGTCCAGCAATTGGAGATTCAGGTAACGAGGACATTAGAAATACTGATCAAGATCTGCTTCCTGTGGAAGGAACATCAAATGCTAGCATTGCCGAAACATCGGTTGAAAGGCAGTGCACATCTACAGTTACAAGCAGTACCTCAGTTGAGGAAAACTCAAGAGCTGCCAGTGACAAAACTCCCCTAAAATCAAATCCATCTCCTACGGATAAAGTAAGCAACTATCCCAGATTTTTAGATACATAATTTCTCATGTTATCAGTTAGGGTGAGGTGGGCAAAGCAAACAAATTACAATAAATTGTAGTTTTAAGTTACCTTAAAATCATCCAGTTCTGTGTTGGTCGTATTTTATTGCGACCTAGGTTTCAATGTGATTGCATTATCTTCAGGCACACAAAGTTGTTCAGTCCATTGTACGTCGTTGAAAAAGTTAAAAACTTGCATAAGTAGTTTTGACACATGTAACATAAAGCACGAACACAGACATTGAGAATAAAAACCGATAGGTAACATTTAGATAGGCGTACACGCAACTTGTGACCGACCGCGGCGAGTGAGATCCTGCCATCAACTGACTTGCTCCCAGGGAGGTCGACCTGACCTTTGTCCTCTGTTGTACTGCACAGCTATTTCCCGGTGCCTAGATAGTGTCGGTGGCGGCTTCATTTGACTTTCTATTAATTTATTAAAAATCAGGTTGGAGCCTAAACATAGACTAATCATCACACCTAGACTGAGCATAAACCTAATCATAGTCTTATCCAGCAAAAATCTACTTTCGCCCAATACCTGGTTGATAGCAAACATAGAATAAGTAAGGCAGAGGAAAATGTCACAATACTTAATTGCTGCAAAAAAGGATTTTTATTGGATACAATTGAACAGTTCCACATTTATAAAGCTAAAACAGACGCCACAAATTTACTGAATGATCAGATCCACCACAGCTCCAACCTGATTTCTAATAAATTAAATCTAAGTTTACACTAGCATCTAAAAGTGTTTACACTTGGCCACTCTAATTAACATTGTTGTTATGCCGATACAGGTTTACCAAAAAACAGCTGTGTTAACACTTCAATTGTTAACACTTCATTGCTTACACTGGTTAGGTGCGATCCTGAGTGGCGATACAAATATTTGTGTCGTCACTCAAGACTGCATCCCTCCAATGATGAATAAGGTGTTGTAACAACTGAAGTGTTAATATAGCTGTTTTCGGTAAACCTGTATCAGCGTAACAACAATGTTAATTAGAGTGGCCAAATGACAACACTTTTAGATGCTAGTGTAAACTAGGCTTAAAAGAAAGTAAAATGACGCTGCCACCAACACTATCTAGGCACCGGGAAACAGCTGTGCAGTACAATAGAGGACAAAAGTCAGGTCGACCTCCCTGGGGGCAAGTCAGTTGATGGCAGGATCTCACTCGCCGCGGCCGGTGACAAGTTGCGTGTGTGCCTATCTAAATGTTACCGATCGGTTTTTATTCTCAATGTCCGTGTTTGTGTTTTATGTCAAAGAATGTGTCAAAACTAATTGTGCAAGTTTTTAACTTTTTCAACGTTCAACGTATTTAACATTCAACGACATCAAATGGACTGAACAACTTCGTATGCCTGAAGATGATGCAATCGCAGCATTAAAACCTACCCTAGGTCGCAATAAAATACAACCTACACAGAACTGGATGACGCTAAGGTAACTTAAACCTACAATTTATTGTCTAAACCAGTTCAGGGACAAAAATCCTCATCTTTACGACGTCTAAGAAACACATTACGCTGGTTGTATTGGATTTGTAGTAAAAAAAGTCTTCTCTTATCTTACTTCATGTATGCTATTGTCATTATATGCACCGTTGTCTGATTTCACATTGTGGCATTTTTTTTAGATCATGTTAAAAGCTTCAAGGTAAAGATTTATGAAAATGTAAAAATAGGCTATACAAAAAAAATTATACAAATTTTCCCTATTTTGAATTTTTTATTGTTGTCTTTTTTTAAATTTTCTGGTGTTTTGCTTTTCGGTCATGATATATATTCATTTTTGTTTCCATCCATTATTGTGTGAAAATTGTGCTCTTGGCACCTGTTCTTGTTGATGTGGGACAAGTGTATATTTGGTGTGAGTGCTAAATATATGTTATTAGCCTACCAAGTTTGTCTAATAGAGGCAGAAAATGCAGTAACCCATCTAGTGTATACACACTAGACAGAGAAAACAAAATACCCCGTTGCAGCAGGTCTGCATACTTAGCGAATTTCAAATGCAATACCTTTATTATTACATATTTAATGTAATAATAAAACATATTTCAATCCAATCCATCAATGATTTCAATCAATCAATCTGATGATATTTAATTTATCTATCAATGATTTCAGAAAATGCATTCGAAAGTGCTTTTGGTTTGCAACTGATATTTAACATTGTGATCACACTTTACAGCAAAAACATTAAGCATAAAGCTACTGTTATTACCAGCCAAATTTTTGCTGAATTATCGCTGATTTTTTTTCTTGTAATAATTGAGATATGTTTATTAGACCAATCGATCCTTGTTATTGTTTATTCCAATTTATCATCTACTGATATGACTGGGACTGTGGCGTGTCTTGTAATCCAAACACTAACTTGGAGGTCACAAATTGTGGGTAGTTATGAGCGATAGCTTGTGGACGCAGTGTTCCTTAGTGGGTATTAACGTCCGCACTATCGAATAATACGTTCATAGGACCATCCTCATAATTAGCCCAGTTCGTAAAATTGTTAACCGGGGAAATTTTGGTTCAGATCCCACGTTAAAATGTAGGTCCCTTAGTTGCCATTGGCTGTTGGGCTGAAAAGTCCTGTCTAAGAAACGTGTTGGCCTTAGTCAGTAACAAGACTAAAAGATACGTTATACTTTATACTTTTTCTTGAAATGGCGACCTACCCAGGTAGGTATTTTAAGCCAAGTATGAATGACAGATGAGTGAAGAATGATTGTGGCGCAATCTTGTAGTCTTGTTACTGACTAAGGCCGACATGTTCCTTATACAGGACTGTTAATTAATAGCCCAACAGCCAATGGCAACTGAGGGACCTACATTTTAACGTGGAATCCGAACCACAATTTCCTCGGTTAACAGTTTTACGAACTGGTCTAATTATGAGGACGGTCCTATGAACGTAGTATTCAATAGTGCGGACGTTAATCCCCACTAAGGAACACCGCGTCCACAAGCTATCGCTCATAACTATCCACAATTCAAGACCTCCAAGTACCACAATCATCTTTCACTCATCTTTCAATCATACTTGGCTTAAAATACCTACCTGGGTAGGTCATTTCAATCAATGTAATGCAATATAATATGTTTCAGACAAAGTTCCATAACCTGCCGTCGCAGACGACCCAAGGCGAGTTCTACTACCAGCAGTGTCAATCGGCGGAGGACACGAGTCACTCGTATCCTGAGCCGCCGGAAGGGGAGATGCCACTCTTCGTGCAGCAAAGCTCGGTCCTGTCCGTGGCGGAGGAAACGGCAAACAGTGAAGTGTCCGAACCTCCGACGAGAAAACGGAAACGGGATAGTGAGGTCGATCTACAAGCTCAGATGGGGGACGCGATGAAATATCTGAAAGATATAACCGAACTACTGACCACCTCTGAAGACGAGTTTGAACTGTTCGGAAAGAGCGTTGCGTTACAGCTGAAGAAGATGTCTTTGTGTACGGCTTTGGCGGTTCAAGCGAAAATCCAACAGGTGTTGTCACAGTGTAGGATAAAAGACATAAGAAAGAAGGCACGAGGACAAGACAATAATGTGAAAGTGAATGGTGTCGAGGTAGATAGAAGTGAAGAGGAGCAAGAAGAAGATAATGTTGAAAAGTCAACTTCGCCACAGCTCTCGCTAGACTGTATGAGTGAATCATCAGATAAAGAAGTAGATGATGAGGAAAAATAACTGCAGTGAATAACGTTATCAAGGAGGTGTATATTATGGATATAGTTATTTAGGTAACTCATTTGTCAGTGTGCCTTTAAATAATTTGAACCCAAACGATTTTAGCCTACTTTAGAAAGAAACAAGGTATAGGGTTTTTAGTATGATACACAGAATTCAGTTTCTAATAATTTGATTGGGACACCTCTGTGTCCTGTAATCCAGCTAATTGGAGGTCACGAATTACTGGTAGTTAAGACTGAAATGATGGCTTAATTTGGGTGTGGTACTCTCCAGCGGTACTCCCCAATAGGAAATAATGCCCCATGAAATACCTCGTTCACCCATTAGCCCATCTTCATAACTAGACTAGTTCATAATTAACTGTCAAAATTGTGGTTTGAATCGGTTGGTAAACGGTATGTCCTTTAGTTGCCATTTGCTGCTGAATTATTAATTAACTAATACAGCCCTATAATATTGTATTAACGATAAGGAACAAGTCAGCCTTAGTCAGTGTCATGACTACAAGATCTCTCCAAAATCATCCTTCACTTTCATATATATACTCGCCTAAATTAAAATATCCCTAACAAATAGTCGGCGTCTTATAAGGTACAATGGAAAGTACAATGTGATATTCATATAGTAGGGCTGAGAGAAAAAACTAGCAACTACCTAAGCTTCTCTCACTTAATTAATAACACATTTAAACTTTAACTATATGTTGTACAAATTACCAAACTGACCTTTTTTTAACTATATATCTGCTCTGTAAATTTTCTATTGTTTAGTCACACCCTACGGCAATTAGCTAGTAGCTAATTCAATGAAAAGTTGTAGTAAAAATATCTACCTTATGACTTCTTTTAAACAGTTTTTGTCATATTCTAGGCTAGGCTATTTAAAATAATGAAATAAAGAACAAACTTTTATAAACATAGTGAACTTAGGAAAGGGAATATAGACCTGCATGTCAGTGAGTGGTATTTGGCAAATATATATTGGAATTATTGTTTAACTAGTGTATTAATGGTAGTTGAATAAAGGTGCGTTAAGTATATTACTTTACTGTGCGTTAAGTATATTACTTTACTGTAAGGTTGTGTACAACTGTTACATTATATCTGTGATTATGAATCCAATATATTATTAGTAATAGAATTACTCATTATAGTTTTGTAGAATATGGCTAAAGGATTTTTAAAGACTAATCTTTAAATATCCTTTAGGAGACTAATCTTTAAAAAGACTTTAAACTTAAGACTTTAAAAGACTTTAAAGACTTTTAAAGACTTAAGACTTTAAAAGACTTTAAAGATCTTTAAAGACTAATCTTTAAAAATCCTTTAAAAATCCTTAAAGGACCTAATGTCCTTTTGCTGTAAGCCTTGGCCTTTCACCAATAAAAATAGGCCTGAATGAAAAAGATATGTTCATGTTCCTAGTAGTCGTAGAAGTACTTTATGTAACAAATTAATCTTTATAATCTTGTGTGTTAGAGCAAATCGATATTTATTTACAACAAATCTCATAAGCAGGAGTTCTAGTCTTTCACGACTACCTGCTTCTCCCATAAAAAATGATAAGAAAAGAAACTATGACTAAAAGAACGACTAAATGTAACCTTTAAATGTTTAAAACTACTTATGTATACTCAGTTCCACGTTCACCTTTCAGTATGGAATTACCATAAGCTGTGAATTTCATATGGTATTTTAAGTTGTGTTAGCCAAATAATGTTATAATCAGCTGATGATTTTTGTAACATTTTGATATGGATATTTATAAACAAATATACCCAACAAAGGTAATAGAATAGCTACGATATCCCCCATATGAACTGTACTGAAAGGTGAACAAGGAGGCAAGGTGAGAAGTTGTAGGGCTCAATCGGTCCGAGTCTAATCGGGCTAAGCTTGTTAAGGCGGGTTGACACGTTCCGAGTAGTGTCCGATTATTTACGGACCAAGCTAGATTTTTACTCAGTCCGAGTTATAGGGCTCAATCGGTCCGAGTCTACTCGGGCCGAGCTTGTTAGCCAGCTAGTGCACTCGGATTGAAATGTCAAACGTATCGAATGTTAAATCCTTTCAAATAAAAATTTCTATCAAAGAGAATATCTCAATCCGACTAACTCGGACTGAGTTGTTTACATACGAGCTACTCGGATACATTGTTGTCGCAATCCAAGTAGCGTCTGAGTGATGTGCGCGCATCGTACGAGTTAACTCGGTCCGAGAATAATCGAACACTACTTGGATCATGTAAGCCCGCCTTAAATGATTAGCCAAACAACATTACTCACCTGCCTATTGTTGTGGCCAGAACTGTAGCCACTTCATCTAAGCTGGCTCTTTAAGGGTTTTTCTACGCAAAGAACCCATGAAACCTGTGTTGCTTTATCACTACAGACGGCCATGACCAAACACTCACAATTTCAATATTGGTTACAGAATTGTATAATATATGGATGTACAAAATCAGTTTTTACATAATTGTATAATGTATGGATGAACAAAATCAGTTTTAAATAATAGAAACAAATCGTAAAATGGGCTGTGCAAGACCAAAAAGTACACAGTACTAATAAAGAAACAACTCTGTTGAGAAGAAAACTTTAAACGCCATGTAAATAATCACCTTGTAATGTGTAGTAGCCATGTCATTTTCTGCTTTTTGTTATAAGCAATTTTTTAATAAGTCTCTTATAAAATAAAAAATTATACAAACCATTGTAAAGTTAGAATCAAGACTCAGGGTAACATAATTTTAAAAGTCATAAGGTTTATTTGGAGTAAGAAGCTATGATAAGCAAAAACCATGTTTGAATGAAACTCGTGACCTTGGAGTTTCTGTTGATTTCAACTTTGATATAGCTCATCATCATTGTATTTTTGTAGTTAGTTTATAATTCAATCATAATGAGGCTTTGATGATTTTGTACATAGTTTTTTTAGGGCTTTATTCTGTAACATTCAATTTAAAGGGCATGAGTTACAAACTAGGCTAAATGATATTATGTTCCCAACTCTTATTAACTACAGCAAATCATATTATATCAAAAGAAAAGTTTATTAGTTGTTAAATTTTATTAGGCTACAATCAAAATATATGATCCTGAAACTAAGTAGGATAGAAAGAATATTTAGGATTATAATTTCGTAAGGCGATTCTTTGCGTCAAAATTGCGGGCGTCTGGCAAGTCGTAGGAAGATGGGAGACGGCTCAAATTAAAGGTCTCTATTCCGTGATGGCGGGAAAAATACTGAAATTGCTTGAAATTAACCAGAAATCGAGAAATAACGTAAAAAATCTGCCATTTAAAAAGCATTGGGATCTAAAAAAGTCTGCTTTGTTTACATTCAAACATTGTGGTACTGATGCTTTATTCAAAGACATATGCTAGATGTTGACATCTGGTTTTTTTCAAGATGCAGCTAACTATGTTCAATGTACTATAACAAATAAATATTTTAACTTTAAGATTTTCAGACTTATAACTACGGCTTTGAGTATACATTTACAATTTAAAATTATAAAGAGTTAAGTGTGTTTGTTTCGTTTTCGTTATAACCGATTTCAAACCGATACAATGCCAAGTGATCGATATAAATATATATGTAGGCAAAATTGTAGAAGTTTGGAAAGTCGCATGATAATAGGAGGGGGCTCAAATAGAAGGTCTTGATGCCAGGGACCCATGAAGTACGGAAATTTCTTAAAGTTTATCAGAAAATAAGATCATTGTAATCTAAAAACGTCTATGCTTTGTTTACATTAAAACATGTGTTGCTTATACTTGATTTAAAACCACGTGCTAGAGCTAGATGTTGATATATGGTTTGTTTAAAATCCAGCAAAATAGGTTGAACGTACTATAACACATGACTGTTTTTTTTTTACTTTTAAATTTTCCGTTCTTATAATTTAGGGATCTCAACCTTAAAAAGCCAGACAAATTAAATTCGACCTTTACACTGTATCATGTAGTAGTAGCTGATGCTGATTTAAAGCCAAGTGATTAGTAACATTTACACAATCGAATAAGCGCAGCCTATAGGTACAGAGAAGACCTCATTCATCACTTTTAGGGCCCAGCTCTACCGGTTTTATGCGCGGTCGGAAATGGTCATAGTTTTGACTGAGAAACAACAGTGTGCTGCACTAAAAGCTATTGAATGTAACATAAACTTTAAATTTGATCCTACCAAAAAGGTTCACATTTAAATTTGGATAATCAAAAGTATATTTAATCTTGGATCTACAAAGACAAAGCGGTATTTACTCCCGGGCAACCATAAAAATCTTTAATATTAACTATTTACCAAACTCATGGTCTCCAAACCTAACTTCCTCATGAAGTAGAGCCAAAGTCTCCAACGTGGAGCGTGGAGTCGTCAACGGGAGACCATTTTCTGATTTCATCCTTATTTATTTTATTTTCTTTTGGGAAATAATTTAAGTGCTACAGTCTGTGGTTAACCTTAAGAATTTCTGCAAACCATGTCCATATGTTTAATTGTAAACAAAGTGGACTGAGTTTGTTTTGAGAACGACGGATAGCGCCACTGTTCCAAAACATTCAGCCCTTTACTATACTGAAGTAACGCCCTTTCTTAAAATTCTGATACTTACTAGCAAATGTCAAAACATCTTTAAACATTACTCTTTAAACGTTTAATTCCGTCAAACTGTTACCGAGCCATGAGTGTGAAGGAAACATTAAATATCCAGCATTTGTACTTTATTTTTAGGGGCTTTTGCCCCTACAAGCCACTAGTTTAGGATTATTTTACTAATAATAGAATGCATTACAGTGTACTGTATGTAATTAGATATCAGAAATGTTACGTAAGAGTTAGGGGGCAGATTTACTCATGTAGAGTTGGCAGCAAGTTAGCCAAGCAAGTTGCTATTAATTAATTGTAATCGTTCAAGTTGAAACTGTTGGTCAAAAAGTTGGCAATTGATAGAAATCTACTCAACTGCTAACTTGCCTAGATTGATTCGCCTGCCAACTCGACACGTTTTGATCCACCATTAATGACGAATTTTCAAGGATGTAAAGTACTATAACACAATTATTAGGGATGCTGAACAATAATAGTTTTTTGTATCAGCAAAAATGAATCTGGTCATATATTTTAGGATATGTGTATGGATTGCTACAGTTAAATGTAGTTTAATTGCAAGTGTTGATTTCTGTCCTTTTGTACATTTTGTTTTAGTTTAAATTTTTATTATTTTTATTTGAAATGGAACACTCCTTTTCGTTACTATTTATTTATTTATTTAATATTGTAAAATCTTTAATAAATCAACGATTTTTACTCTAGTTTCATCAGTGTCTTTTATTTATTGGCTGTGCATTTAGTATCGATACAAACAAAAATACAAAATATATTAATCCAATAAACTTTTAGTCGACAGAAAGGTACCATAACACAGCTTTGGGAGGTGTAGGAATTTAGGGAAAGGCAAGAAATAACTATTTAGCACTGAAGTAAACAAAATGTAATAATACTGATATTTAATAATACTGATATTTAATAAGAGAGTGATTTGCTAGTAAAACTACTTTTGAATGCAATGTAAAGTTGCCTATCTTAAGGTACTTAATACTAAATTTTTTTTTATATTCGGCTACATTTTTAACAACAGTCTAGGTTTTAATTTCTCACTGGCGATCATTCTGGTCTTTTTCTTCTATTCCTAGACAAATTTTATTAAAATTGTCATATTTTGAGTCTGCTATTGCTGCCAACAGGCCTCCATACATGAAAAATACATAATTATCACTTTTGAACTTTAACTGAGCAAAAGTGATAATATACCCTGGTATCGCTACATGTGCTATTTTAGTAAGAGGATCTTTTTCTTATCATAAAAAAAATCACAATCAGGCCTACAACCCTTAATTTTAATATTGATGATCTAATAATTTCTGATTTCAAAACAGATCAAGGCCTCTACATAGTACCGTACCGTACTCATGTTGTCTGATGTTTCTGTTGTTTTTTTTAGGGTTGGCTTTTTATGCTTGCATTTGCCCCGTCCACATAGACTATTGATCTGATTCGTAAAAAAATTGATAAATAACTAGAATCGTTTTGTGATTTTATTACAGAAATTACATTCTTTTAAGCTGTGTAATCATACCATATTTTTTAAATTAATGTATTTTATTCTTATGTTTATAGCAAAATAATCAAATTCATTTTGCCTTTGTCTTGTCTACACAAGTGTGTAAGTTTACTAATAAAGCTCATACGCACATATCGTCAGGTTTCACTAAAGTTTTAGATGTCGTGTAACTTCCAGTATAGAATATTTAGTAACAGGATTATGGTTAAATACACAATACTCTGGGGCAGCTGATAAGTTAGATAACATGTAAGCCGATTTTTCCAACCACAATTTTTTTTTCGTGTACTGTGGATCCTATACTCATTGCTTACATAATTTTACTCGCATAGTAAAAGCAAGTCTCATACCATCGTGTACTGTAAAAACAGGAACAACAAGCTCTTGAAAGCTAGTAAAAGTTTCACAAAAAGATCTCCTGTTGATGCGAAATTACAAGCCTAAATCGTCATCCCAAGTATTTTTTGAACTATTTAAAATAGGCTTTACATGGTATAAAATCCAGCGGGCTACTTCGCCAAATGGTCTGTCATACTGGAGGATCGTGGTTTCATTCAGTCTCTCGGGGTCCGCATGATGTCTACTTAGAAGATGTATTGCATGGTAATTTCTCCAATCTTTCCACGGTTTTAGACCGTACAACCGATCGACCAAATTGTGAACACCGAACAACAACGGAACCCTGTGAACCAAGTAAGGTTCCTTCATCAATATTTGCTCAGTTGGCATCTGACCTCCATTGTAATACCACTCTCGTGGTAAATACCTTCGGTAACTCTCAAGATATTTCTTCAAAAATCTCGCTTTAGGATGAGCAATCATGATCTGGAAAAAAGATAATCAGATCAGTGTTATTCAAATCAAGTACCAATAGCATAAAGGTTGGAGTACACATTATTAGTGCGAGGTGGGATATGCCCTTCTTACAGGTAAATCACAATGCTACTGTTTCACTTCAATGTGCACCACTTCATTAGATTAAAAGTAAACTAAAAATAAGTCGGCCTCTTTGAAAAAATCACAACAACACAGTATGGTGCAGTCAGAGAAGTACTTGCATGTACTAGGATAACTTGCAAGCGTTTAGCTCACCTTCTCTTCGCCTCTCCATGTTTAATAAGTGTGCTCCGAACTTAAAGCAGTATTGTACAGTATTTGAAAAACAATAACGATGTGTTACTAATCAAATTACAAATTCTTATTGCAATTGTTATTGCTTCAATGAATAAGAGTGAAAACTTAAGCCATTTTTAGAACTTTAAACCAAAAAAATTCATACCTGTAATCAGAAACCATACAAAAGAAATGTAAAAAAGTATAACCATACCAAGTAGCAAAATGCAAGAATGAAGTGGTGGTATGCCAAGTGGCATAAGTTCCGCTCACAAAAAATGGTTCCATTCACAAAAAAAAGATAAAAAAGTTTACCAAAGCCCTTTTCAGTCCCTGTGCAAGATTTATATTCATCAAGACAAAAAATTATTGAATCCTACCCCTGCCAACTGCTTACACAAATATCATTCATCATCATTTAGGGTACCTTATCACCATATTTACTTAAGGCTAGCTCCTCATTATTGGTGAAAACTAGGAGGCTTATCATCACCAGCGCAAGACACAATGCTGCCATCTCGTCAACATCTCATTTCAATGAGCACTGCTTCATTAGATTAAATGTAACGCAAAAATACCTCTCGATTTCACATCATCGTAATCCTTAACATAACATAGGAGCACTTCAGAACACATCAAGGGCGTTAACAAAACTGGCAAAGGCAGTAAACACACTTTTATCTACGACCATTGCAATAAGCACCAATTATGGTATTACAATAGACATCGTAATGATATACATTAAAACACCAAAAACCAAGCAGTACTCTAATGACGACTTTAGAGTACTGGAGTCACTTTAGAGTACTGGTTCTAGACCAATGAGAGCTCGGCATTTGACGAAAGTAGTGTCATAATAACAATTACGCAATTCGCACATCAGCTGATTGTTGCATTACGATTCATGTTTGAGTTTACTTATCCCATCAGCTGATTGTTCCACAACGATTCATGCCTAACCTCAAATTCAGTCTGCTTATTTGCCTAACCTCAAATTTTAGTTGACCTATTCCATCATTAGTAAAAGTCATGAGTTTTGTTTAACTTCAGGGGAAATTTTGTCGTATATTGTTGGTCGTAGATAAAATAGTGTATGCAACGATTGTATAATGCCTTTAAGCCACTCGTGAGATATTTAGAACATTCGCTTCGCTCGTGTTCTAACTTACATCTCACTCGTGGCTTAAAGGCATTTATTATACAATCGTTGCATAAACTACTATTTTCCGCTCAACACTGACTTTCTCAATGTTAGCCTACAATGTGAGTTAAAAAACCAGAATGGTCCATAGTTTAAATTCTTGAGTAAAATTGTCTACCTCTTGTATTATAACAAACCTGATTTCCGAAGTATTCATCCAGGGGCCATCCAACCACCATTTCATAGTGTAAGTATTGATCAAGAGGCTTCAGCAGAACCATGTCAGTGTCCAGATACACGCCTCCACTTTCCATCAGTATCTGTATCCGAGTGATGTCGGAGGAGTGGTAAACAGAGCTCAGGGGCTGTCCGTACACATGAGTGGGTCTGGGCATAAAACTCACTTTGACTGGGACTTGCAGTAGATTGGATAGAGAAACTATCAACGACCAGTAGTGGCCTGAAAGTTCTGTGCAATCGCAGTGCACCCAGACATTGCTCTGTTGAATCTGAAACAATACAATCAAAGTACAGTAGAGTGCCGATTATCCGAACTAATTGGGGACAAGGGGTGTTCGGATAACTGAATATTCGGATAATCGAACATGAAAAGACAAAATTTTAAAATTATATATGTAATTTAATTCCAACTAGAAAAAGGCTAAAAAATGACTAAACAAAAATTATTCACGTAATTTTATTATGAAATCGATCAGAGTACATGGGTATACATTTTTAATGAACAATTTATCATACACAGATACAGTGTACTTTATACTTTTTAATTTAGAGAAAAAGTCCAAAATTTGTTTTTGCTTAAGCCTCGACACTTTTTTTGGCGCACAAATTTGAATTGCTTGAGAATCATGTTCAAAATATGAATTATTACGGCGTTCAGTTAACCGACGGTTCGGATGACCGACGTTCGGATAATCAGCGATCTACTGTAATATAAAAACGACATAATATAATTATTCTTAACCAACAGTTCTTGTTGATAACTAAAATCAATTTAAATGATTGTTACAAAGAGTGTATTAAGTCAAGTTATGAGATAAAATTAATTCTCATTAGCAGTCTTTAAAGGTAACTATTTTTCAACCCTAGTTTCATGAGTTGGTAGGGATCAGTCCAAAACCAAACATTTAGCTGTTCAGTCACATCTTCGCAAGGCCTATATTTAAAGCCTATATGTAGGCCTATTGTAACTGTTGAGATAATCACAAGTCCGAGACCCATCAAACCCAAAACAGAATAAAAGGTCTCGGCAAGAAAATCCCAGGAAAAAATTACTTTTTATAAGTTTTCCCTAACGGGACAAACTTAAAGAAAAGCTGAACAGCTGTTTCATTTGTTTTTATTTGTTTAGTTTTTCCCAGCAAAGCGGGATACCGTGAGCTAGTGTTTTATGACAGCAAAAAGGATAATTATTTGAGGACAAAATGAAATAATGAGCAAGTATCTTCCAGGTACTGCCTAATAATCACAAAATCAATCTAGGTTGCATTTCTGCAGACAACAATGCAAATTCTGTACTGTTGAATTCGAGGACATCTGTGGAAGCGTGTTATACACCTGCCAAACAGTAAGACTTAAGGGGTCGGTACTGTGACCTAAGAAATGCTGAATAGATCCATGCTTATATTCAGACTGATATTTTCCCAAGAGAAACAAGGTGACCTTCACAATATTTTTTACCTAAACATTATAAACTATAAGTTTTAACTAATAGACGAGTCATTTTAGGCCTACCTTAATGGCGGATGCTAGAGATAAAAATGAAATGAAGTTTAATGATGTTGTACCGAACATAACATAATGAACAGTATTTGGTATTATTTTGTAAGGTACACCAGTAATATTATCAAAGGAATCAAATGAAAAACTGTTAGGTTTTTTGGATGGAATGAACAATGTCACTATCACAAGCACAATAGTAACAAAAATTAACCCCTTAAGTAACCGCTTTAATTTAAGGCTCTTGATCATTTTCAAGGACCTCTATTTACAAGATACTCTTTTTTATCATAACAGGTATCACATTAGACGAAACGAAACAACTGTTGTTCTCAGATAAAACCATAACTATTCGATAGGCTAGGGCTTATATTTTTAACCAGTCAACTTAAGGACCTGCAACAAATTTCTCAAATAGATCAATAATGGAGGGCTTGCTCGTCAAATTTATATGCCGTTAAGTAATAAGCATAAATAGAGCTCATGTTAAAATTCTAATCACAAAATTTATTCAAATTCATAAAAGCATAAACAAAGTATGACATTTCTGAGGCTTCACAAATTTGACAGTTCCAAATCCAAAGTTCCACATTCCATTCCTGTATTCCTATGCAACCCAGTGCTGCCATCAATACAGTTAAAAAGACTACACTTTGCGTCATACAATTATTGCGAGCTATGTATTTAATTAAAAGTTGGTCACTTAGTGCACTTGTAGAATTAGTGAATAACCGTTTTGTAATATTGAAGCTCGCTCCAAAATAAATGAACGAAATGTCATAAATGTATATTTCCCAATTATACTGCTTATACTCTTTGATGTATAAAACTACAAGTTAAAAGTTCTCAACCAACTTTGTGAATACCGAAGTTGTTTATAGACTAACACAAAACTATAATGTGTTTAACTTCATACACATTACAGTATATCTGAAGTTATATTGTGATCACAAATTCTTACTCTATGTCGATGTCAAAGGCATCGATAATTCCTATTGGACAGTAGCATCTCTTTCCGTTTCCGATATAAAGCATTATTAAACCCTTGCCTTGTACTCAGTTTGATCACAGTTCACAATGATTAAGCTTGCTGATTGCCTTTTCCTGAATAAAGTGTCTTTGCATTTATTTGAAGTTGTAATGCATGTAAAACATTTACTTACTGATGGTATGTAAGTTAAATTTTTTTTTTAACTTCTGTAAATTAACCCTCAGGGGTGTATTTCCCTAACAGTATTTACTCCGCATTTTTGGAGTAAAATTTCACATCTTTTCCTTGAGCGTGTTTTGAACTTTAATAGAATAAACTGTAAAAATGCCCATTTCAAACATCTATAAACATTGCAAAAGCCTTTAAAGAGTGTTTACCTTTTTAGCCTCATTGGAAAATCTCTTTTAACTTGGTCCAATAAAAATAAAACCACTATATAAACAAATATGACTGCACAACCTTAGAATACACCATAACAAATCGGCATCTTAAAATAGTGGCTATAATAATGATGGTTCCCAACCTGTGCGTTTCCAGCCAGTGATGTAGTAGGCCTAGCGCTGTAACTTGAACTGCTTTTCCAAATTAAAAAACAACCTATTTATTGAATGAGTTTTTTAATTATGCTAAGCATTCCACTACCACACATCTTATCCTTGCATTGTCAGGCTACTATTTTTCAGTAATTTTACACTTCATCTGGCTTATAAATAACTTATTATAAGTTTTAATTTTTTTGGGTAGGAAAATAGGTTAAATGAGATTAATTTTATAGACTGTGGCATAGGATTTTTCTTCACCGTTTTTAAGGTTATTTTAAGTTTTCTTTAACTTTTTGCCACCCCTAAAATTACCCCCCCTCCCGGTTCTCTCTTACTTAGTTCTATGCCTAAGTTAAGCTCAACCTTTGACTATATAGATTCAGTCAATGGCTCAACCTAGGTTTAATTTCAACTATTTTGTTGTATTTGGGATACATTCACAATTTAAATTTACTACTAATATTCACTTATAGTAGTTTATGCAACGATTGTATAATGAATGCCTTTAAGCCACGAGTGAGATGTAAGTTAGAACTTGAGCGAAGCGAGTGTTCTAAATATCTCACGAGTGGCTTAAAGGCATAATACAATCGTTGCATACACTATTTTATCTACGACCAACAATATACGACAAAATTTCCCCCAAAGTTAAACAAAACTCATGACTTTTACTAATGATGGAATCGGTCAACTAAAATTTGAGGTTAGGCTAATAAGCAGACTGAACCATGAATCGTTGTGGAACAATCAGCTGATGGGATAAGTAAACTCAAACATGAATTGTAATGCAAAAATCAGCTGATGTGCGAATTGCATAATTGTCATTATGACACTACTTCCGTCAAATTCCGAGCTCTCATTGGTCTAGAACCAGTACTCTAAAGTGACTCCAGGACTCTAAAGTCGTCATTAGAGTACTGCTTGGTTTTTGGTGTTTTAATGTATATCATTATAATGTTTATTAGTTTATTGTATACCATAATTGGTGCTTATTGCAATGGTCGTAGATAAAAGTAATTTAGTTAATTACTTTAACCTTATTTGCAGTTTCCAGAGCTGGGAAATCGTCAGTGGAATGGACAGTGAAGAAAATACCCCTTTTTCAAGGCACTGCAAATAGAATAACCATTATTTGGATTCTGGTTTGGACAATAATATTATTTTTTCTATTAGTTTTTTACAGGAAATTTTGTAAAAAAGACGGTTAGTATCTTGTTTTTTCATATTACATCGATAGTCTTTGATTACTTCAAACCCTAAATGGATGATAATACTTGCAATAAGTTACTGCTATCGACAGATATTGACTCCAAGATTCTACATTTTTCATCAATTAAATATATTAGTGTATCCGTAATATGTTAATCAATACATCAATCTTGATCACACTATTTTTTCATCAGTATAACTGTCAATCATCTGTCAGAGAAAATAACTTACCCCTTATTGGTGGTCGGCGTCTAATATGGTAATATTGTAAGTGTCATTGATCATCTAGGGTGTGTTTAAGGCCCAAGGCATCAGTGGTGGATAGTTTGTGAAAGTGCCATAATTGACATAAAGTAGAGAGGAGGTTAATAATAATTCATAACAATTGTTATCAAGTAAAATACTTATTGGTAAAAATAATGACAAATTAATTATAACCTGAGTAGGCTATATTAAGGAGAATAAACATTATTTATGAATAATATTAATTAGACAAAATTAAAGTTAATCCATTCATCATGATTGAACAGTAAATTTCAAAATGGCGGCCGTTTAAAATCTTTAAATTATATTACCAAAAAAACCATATGTTTTACAAAAAATTGTAAAGAACAGCAATGTCTAGTGAATTTGATTTCCAATCTAATTACTCCAAAATTATGAAAATTGAGTTAAAGTCGACTTTAGCTAACAAGGCAGCATAATTGGCCTGTTTCAGCGTGTGGCTCGGCGCAACAATGAACTATTTTTCTCCAAATAACGCTGCCTCATTATCTTAATTCTACCATAACTCAGTTGGTTATTGACCGATTTTTATCATTTTGGTGTCATTAGATTATAAATTTATTTTAATAAAACATGCTATTCGTTATGTTTTTTTGTAAAATGTTCCATTTTTTTGGTATCTTAATTTAAAGATTTTAAACTATGCCATTTTGGAATTTACCATTCGATCATGTTGATTATTTTTTCATAAACTAAACTTGACTAGTTGTAGGTACACAGGACACATTCCAAGTTTCAAATACCCCCGTTGCAGCAGACCTGCATACTCAGCGAATTTCAAATGCAAAAAACATATTTTAATCCAACATATCGAGATTTTACATGTTTTGGTAAGTTCCATAAGAATTACACGGGGAATGAGTATACAGGTTTGCTGCTACAGGTATATTAAAACTGGGTGGTTTTCATTCAATATTTAGTAGATCTGAACTAGAAGAAGCTATTTACCAATTTTATCAAGATATGTTAAGAAATAACCGAGATATAGAATTTTACTTATTTCCCCTAAGGTTAACATTGGGACAACGTACTGCGTTTACCACTTTCAATATCTCGGAAACCAATGGACATAGAGCAGTGATTCAAAGTACTAAATTGTTTGTTTTTTTTAGCTGAATTCAACGGGGCCAACAAAAATTGGATAAATTTTATTTTTCTTTGTAAAAAACTCAAAACCCAATATTTGGGGGGGTTTTCCCCCTTTACCCCCCCCCCTTCCGGTGGTCCGATCGGGCTGGTTTACGAACTCGTCCGAGGGATTACCACTTGTCTGTACCAAATTTCATTAAGATTGGACCATTTTTACGGCCGCTATTGTGCTGACAGACACATGTATATATTTAAATTCGAACTAATAGTGTTTTTTGCTTCTGGGGGCCCCAAAACGAAACGTTATCATGGTCTCGGGCTTAGGTCTTACCATGAGGCCTACAGTAGGCTAATAGCTTCTTCCCTATAGGGGAAATTCGCTAAAACATCAGTTAACCCGCAAGGACCGACTTACCTGTCTAAAAGACCGGGTTAGTAGTTTTTTTTTATAAAAATTATATTTTTTGGGTGTCGGCAGGGCTGGCCGTCACTATACCTCTCGTACGTCTTTCCAGGAACATCATGACTCACTTCCCGTCATTCTCTAATCCTTACAGTCAGTTCAATGAAAGTTTCTTTAGAGGTCTGGTGTTTTCGACCGTGAGTCAGCTAAGGCTTCATGTTACATATAGATATTTTGTGTGCACATATTTCTTATATAAAATATTCAAAACACTAATGTACAATACTTTTGTGGGGTTTTTGTCAGTATAAAAACATCGTTGTACAACATACGGACGTTTTAAACGCAATAACAATAATTGAATAAATGAATAATGAATAAATGAATTTTATTTCTCATAGTAAATAAACATATAAATACAGTCATTGTATTTATTGAGAAATGAAACTGGCCACTTTAACAAGTTGTGTGACCAGTTGCTGAACAGAAAAAGTTACAACTAAAAAACTACAGATTATTGAAGTACCTACTGCAATTCAAAATATACATTTTTTATAGTACATAAATATTTTGTATGCAGATATATCCTACATAAAGTAGTCACAAAACTAATGTAAAAGACTTTAGTGGAGTTTTTGTGCAAATAAACTCATCATTTTTCAATATACTAACTTTTATAAAAAACCTGGTCCAAAAGACCGTGAGTCAGTCATCGCGTTTTCAAATCAAAGTCAGTTCTGCCGGGTTAAAAAACATTGGAGATAAAAAATATTTTGTGAAAAATACAAAATAACAGATATCTGGGGAAATATGAATTTTAGGATATACCTTCACTGAAACTTTTTTCTTAGCTTAGATGTAAGGAATCACCTCCTGAAATCCTGTAATGTTTTTAATTGACGACCTAAGTATATCTGTGTCAGTTAATACGATCGTGGCAGTAAATATGGTCCTAATCTTCATGAAAATTAGTATAAACATGTAAAGTGGTAATCACTAGGACGAGTTTGTAAACCAGCCCGATCGGACCACTGTACGGGGGGTAAAAAGGATAAATCCCCTGAAAAATGGTTTTTTTTTAGTTTTTTATATAGAAAAATAAATATAATACAATTTTTGTTCACGCCATTGAATTCAGCACAAAAAAAATAAAAAATTTAGTGATTTGAATCATTGCTTTATGTCCATTTGTTATTGAGATATTAAAAGTCAAAAACACTGTAAGTTGTCCCAATGCAAACTTCATGGGAAATAAGTAAAATTCTATATCTCGCTTATTTCTCAACATATCTTAATACAACTTGGTCTGTGGCTTCATCTAGATGAGATCTAATGTATATTAGTCTAAAATCCCCAATATTTCCATTTTGTGGGGCAACAGACCTCATTCCCCATGTTATCCTCATAAAATAAAAAAAATATCTTCCTTATTTCTTAAAATATCTTGATAAAAGTTGGTAAATGGCTTCTTCTAGTTCAGATCTACTAAATATTGATTAAAACTACTCAGTTTAAACATACCTGTTGCAACAAACCTGCATACTCATTCCCCATGATATTCTTATTTAGCTACAAAACATGTCATATCTTGCAATATTAGGTTGAAATATGTTCTTTTGCGTTTTAAATTCGCTGAGTATGCAGGTCTGCTGCAATGGGGTTTTTTTTAATTTTTTGTATGACCAATGAATACTATTGATTTAATGGATATGGATGGACTAATCTTGACTCCGAAAATTTACAACTAACAAATGTTTTGTTTCAGATCAAAAGAAAATACTAAAGAATTATGTTTATGAAGTTCATCGTATTGCAAGTGTGAGTAACCACTTTCTCTCTACATTTTGTAAAATGTTATGCACTGTTTGTACTTTAAAGTGTGTTTTCCTAGCGATGTTAAATAAACTTTTGTGGACAACAGAAAATGCACCACAGAGACCATTGCATTCCATTACACATGTAATGTCATAGTAGTGCTTTCCGTTAGGGAAAATCCTCTTTAAAGAAACACTTTTTCTTCATTTTATCAAAATTTTTTGCGACTGACAAATAACTGTGGCAAAGAAAAACCCAACTGAATAATGAATCAATTCCGCTGTGGTGGATACACCCCACTCAAAAGTCAGACGTTCGACATATTCGTTTGCCGTTGTCAGCAATCATTTATAAAATAAATAAATAAATAAATCTTTATTTGTCGTACGGATACATTACATATCATTGACAATGTCAAAATAGCAGTAAAGAAAAAACCTTGTAAAGGCTCCTATTGCTAAACAGAGAACTATTCTAACAAAATTTATACAATTCAATAATAGGTCGTGATGAAAAAAGAATTAAAATCAAAATCAAAAGCAGCAGGGCACAGTAAAAAAAAATAGAAGAGAGAGAGAGAAAATATCATATTAAAACAATATGTTTCCAGTGTTCAGGAAGTCGTCCAGGTTATAAAAAGGGTTTTCCAGAAGCCAATTGTAGAATAGAGATAGAAATTTTTTTTCAGGATAAGCATTGATGGATTCTTTTAGAACATTGTATATTTTTACTGATAAAATAATATGACTATTACTGGTTTTACTAAGACGGTAGGATTCTATCATTGCATTATTTTTAAATCGAGTATTGTGTTCATGATTGTTAAATTTTAAATATTCTGGATTTTTTAGAATATAATTAATGAGATCAAAAATAAATAAATTTACTACTGTTTGTATCTGCCAATCAATGAATAGAGGTTTACAGTGTTCTCTTGGGTTAGACCCATTCATGGCTCTTAAAGCCTTCTTTTGAAGAACTAAAATTTCATTTACTCTTCCACTTCCACCCCAGAAAATCAGACCATATCTCATTATTGACTGGAAATAAGCAAAGTATGCTGTTCTTAGATAATGTTTTGGAATTTGATTAGTTAGACGTTTTAGAAGATAAATAGCACGGGATAGCCTGGAAGATAGATGGTCAAAGTGCGGGTTCCAGGATAATTGATTGTCGACATGTAGACCCAAAAATTTAGCTGATGTTACTTTATTGTTTGTTTGAGCGAAATTATTTTTTAATGTAAAAAGTATATTCTGAGTTTTTTCCTCATTTAACAAAAATCCATTTGAATGAAACCAGTTAGATGCATTTTGCATAGTCAGATCAGCTAATTCCTCTAATTCATCTAGGTTATGGCTTATATGAAAAAATGTTGTATCATCCGCATAGAGAATAGTTTTAGTATTTACTGCCTGAGGTAAGTCATTAATATAAATTAGAAATAGAAAAGGTCCAAGGACTGATCCTTGTGGAACACCCCAGTTAACGTCTCTAACTTGAGATGACTTCCCATTGATGCTAACAATTTGATTACGGTTCTTTAAATATGAAGAAAAAAATTTTAAGGAAGAGCCATGAAATCCGTAAAGGTTTAACTTGTTAATAAGAATGTTAAAATCAACACAATCAAATGCCTTGCTCAGGTCACAGAAGGTTCCCTGAGCAAAGGTCTTATTTTCAAAAGATTGATGAATTTGCCTAATGAGGTTGTCCAGAGCATCAATTGTAGACATACCCATCCTAAAACCGAATTGGGATGTATTAAATAAGTTATTTATTTCAAAATATTCGCTGACTTGTTCATAAACTAAAACTTCAATTAACTTGCCGATAACTGGAATGACTGAGATGGGACGGAAACTATGAGGTTGATCCTTGGGACCCCTTTTATAAACCGGACACACACAAGAAACTTTCATTAAATCTGGAAATACTCCTTCTCTTAACAGAAGATTAATACAACTTGAAAGAGGTACATCCAGACTGTAAACAATATTTTTAAGTAAGCTATTAGAAATGCCATATACATCATTGCTCTGTGAATTTTTCATTTTTTGTGCAAAACATCGCTAGGAAAACACAGCCTCTACAGTTGTTGAACAAGGTGTGCCGTAATTACACTAGTCTATTTATTTCTCTGAATAATAATTTGAATTGTAATTACGTTTTCGCTTTGTTTTTAGAAACTAAATCCTTCCACAGAATCTATCAGAAGATGCATTGGTATCCTGAATAACTGTCCTTCCCTCATCAATCAACCAAAGCCACCTTACAACTATACTCCTTTCCTTGTAAGTTGATCTGCTTTCCTTCTCCTCACATTCCAAGAGATGTAATTTAAGGGTTTGTTGTTTCATAATTTCGCATTTAATTTAAGAGCGGATTTTAGTTTTAGGTCTCTGTAGCTGCTTGTTCCAGAATGCAATGTGTTACCTTCAAAATCGGTCCATATTCCTAACTGATAATCTAAAATGGTTCAAGTATTCATGGCTTATAAGGAGCAAAATTTGACCATGTGAAATCGTTGTACATTTTTTCAAATGAGTTACAGTAGAGTCCCACAAACCCGGACTAATGTGGACCGAACTGTGTCCGAGTTTGTGAAATTTCTGAGTTATTGGGAAATGAGTAAAAATAAGAAAAAATAAGAATAGTTTCTGTTATTTCTATAAGAAATCATTTATTTATCGCATAGTAAAAAATTCAAAAACGACATTATCAGTTACAAAAAACTGAAAGAAAACCCAAAACTGTTTTATATGTGTCACACCATGCTCTGGCCTTGAATCTCAGTGCACTTTATTGCTCTGGCAGGCTTTCCGAGTTATCCAGAATTCCGAGTTATCGAATTCCAGGTTTGCGGGACTCTACTATATTGATTAAAGGTTTTTGATTAATGGCTGGGATTTAAAAGTTAGAAATTTTTTTAGAAGAAACAGGAACAATATGGAGCTTTCAATTTGTGCAGTTGCCATTAAGGACAAATTGTTTCACAAGAGGTAGGGCAGTCTTTTGATTATTTTCTTATTTTCTCAACTTTTTAACAGTGCGTGTGACAGGGATGAGGTAACTTTCCAGCAATATTCTTATGTTGAATGCGGGTTGCCTGATCAAACTCATTACTGTAAAAGTAATTATTAAATCATATTTTTTGCAAAATAAAAGTTTAGTTTTTACATTAATATTTATTTAGGCTTGATGAGATTTACATAAATTAAATGAATCCATCCAATTTTTTTTTATATTCAGCATGCACTCAATCACCAAATAACTCAATTAATAAAGAGTTATTAATTTGTTGTAAGGATATATCATATTTCAATGACGATACCAAAAATCAGAATCTTGTATTTATATAGATGTTTGCTTCTGTTTCAGCGACATTATGAATTAGTTCATAAATACCGATTTGATGTTGTCACAAATTTAAAAAAAAATCTTTATTAGCATTTCTATGTCATTTTCTTTCAAAGAAATCACTAAGTATGAATGAAAACACAAAAAATGTTTTTTATGCATATTTTTTACTTACAAGTTTTGTTTTTACAGCGAGCTTGCTGGAGCGGGAACGTGACTCTGGTCAGATACATGCTCATGAATGGTAATATCCTTAGCTATATTTCTATTGTAAAATTTTTCTTTATGTTTCAAAGTGCTCCAGCTTCCAATATTATACTGAGCGTCATAATACTACTAGCTTCGAAAGTACATTAAAGCTCTTTTCATCTGTAATATAGAAGTAATTTAAGTAACCAGCAGTTTAAATAATTTCCAAGCCTGCAATTGTATGATGCCGAGTACAGTATAGGTAAGAACTTAGTCATTTAATTTAGAATTTGTCCTCTCAGTGGTTTTAAATAGATGAAAACTATAGAGACAGAGACTTGTTTCAAAATGTTCCATGTATATGAAAGTACGATCAACAATATGTCAAGAGATTCTAATTTTAAGATGCATTCTTGATATTAATCTGTCCTAATCATACCCACAAGAATTTTGTATTTAATTTACAAACCTGCTTGTTCTTTTGAAAATAGTATGTAGGATCATACACCAAGATGATCACATATGATGACTTGTTACTTTTTTTGTTATCGTAGTCAAATTTATCTTACAACCTGCAATACTTTGTTTACAGTCCTCTTCTATCTGTTCAGCCACGTGATACTCTTGTATATTACCGGTTGAATAATTTGTTTTGTCTCGCACGTGCGTGTGCATATGAGACACGTATTTCTTGTTTTGTATTTTTTTGATGAATAAAAAGTTTTGAATTGAATTGAATTGAATTGAATTGAACACTGAAGATATAAGTATTTTTTAGACTGCAACTACATATTATCTTATATAGTTGTTACATTTACAGGAGCTGACATTAACAGCAGCACCATTAGCAATGAAACCGCAATCTACCTCGCAGCATACAGGGTGGTTAAGAGCAGAACTTGGAATCCGAGCATCCTAGATTTGCTTCACAAAGCAGGTAAGTACATATCAAATACTCTTTTCACACAACTTGCAAGACTTCTCCTCCCCCCCCCCCAAATTACGATGCATTAAAATTCTTGCGCTGGTTGAGATTTTTGTGCGTGAATTGTACATACTTACGTTTCATTTACAATATTAAAATTACAGCATTAAAGCCAATAGTGTACTTACAGATTTTCTAGCGAGGGAACACTATGCACATTTGTCAAATTTTAAAGAATTAATTCTGCAATAAATAAGAAATTATTTTGTTCGAAAAACCAGTGTAGGAACATCATTTACCATTTCCCTGTGTTTCCCCTCCACTACACCACTGATAAATCCTAATGTTGTCTCTGGTGTATTTTTAAAATTCACAATAGCGAAGGATTTGTAATTACTAGTGGAGCCGAGCGCACGGAATCGTGCGCTACTCTAGCAGAGCGATAATTCAAATGGCGACAAATTTAAAACACAATCATGCTAACACGATCCGTCTTGAGGGTTATGTTTACACAAATTAAAAAATAACAGCAATTAAATTATCCAGCTGAGCAAAATGTAAACAATTATGTTCTTCATAAGGATAACATGGGAACTTTAAAAGCCAATGGGGCAGAGCCCAAGGGACTTTTTCAAAAATGTAAGGCCAGTTTGCAAATCTACGCGACACGCTCTTTCCAATGAGCCGTCAATAATCAAAATCGGTTAAGAAATGACGGAGGAGTTCATAAGACAAATTTCGTGTTGGCGTATTAATTATATAGATTATTTGATTTGTTGGACTTTTCCTTTCGCTTCTAGTGTTTAAACTACACTACATTTCGAGAGGTATTGAAACTCCTCTTGTTTTCAAGTGACCCTACTTAAAGTTACATTAACCTACTTAGGTATAAGTAGGTTAATGACTTAAAGTTAGACTTTAACCTACTTATACCTAAGTAGGTTAATGTAACTTTAAGTAGGGTCACTTGAAAACGAGAGGAGTTTCATACCTCTCGAAATGTAGTGTAGTTTAAACACTAGAAGCGAAAGGAAAAGTCCAACATATTAAATAATGATTAAGTTGTCTCTAGGTTGTCCGCTGAGTGTACCCAACATGAAGGGAATCACGGCTCTGCACTACGCAGCCCATGCCGGCCACCTCTCCCTGACGCGCTGGCTGTTGATGCGCGGGGCACATCTCAGTCTGCGGCCCTCCAAACTAACACCTTACGAGTTGGCTGTTCGTTACCGTAAGTTTGATGTATAAGTTATGCTTGTTGGCTGAAGCTGTCGTATCCATTTATTAAATCGCTTTCCGTTTTTTTACCGATTAAAGTGTGAATAAATCAGAGGAAAGTCATAATATAATGACAATAGTTATAACTTTAACATACTTGGGTACATGGTATAAGGAAAAAAGTGTGGCCTTGGCTGTGTGCTCTGTCAGTTGGTGTGACGTAGTTGGGCTCACGCAACTAGCTCTTATGACGACCACAATGCAAACCAGTTTATACAACTCAATAAAAATAGTCATGTTTACGGTCTTAGTTCAGCTTTCGTACCGCAAAGTCCGCTAGTTGCATGAGCCCGACTACGTCATACCAGCTGACTGTACACACACCTTTCTTTTTTTCTTTACACCGTGACTTGGGTACATTGAAGAGTTTTTATTGTAAAAGATCTTGAATTCCTATTTGCATTGAGACAAGAAGTGAGTTTATTTCTAGTATTAAAATTACCACTGTATGAAATTAAAAAGTAAACTTTCTTAAGAAATGTTACAAACTGACCGCATTTATCAACTGCACCCCAGCTCAGTAGGTAGAACATTGGACTCACAGCCAGATATCCTCTGGATCCTCAGCCAGATATCTCTATATCCTCTATATCTGTCCTGTTTTGAGCCAAAAGATCAAACGGCACTCCTGTGGTTTTGGAACATATTCAGCTGATGTTACATCTGTGCAATAAAATTAATGCAGATTTCCTGAACAAGGAGAGTCACCTCTTGACTTCTGCCCCCCCACCCCCCTCACCGCTTCAATAAAAGTTACATTACAGTGGCGTCGCACCAAAATATTCTAGGGGGAGGTCACCTGATTTTCCCAACTTTTGACTTTCAATTTCCCAACTGAAATCATTTAGTTTAAATGCCCAAATTAATCGGGAAAACTATTTTTGATCTCACCTACTAAAAAGACCTTAACCAGTTGGGAAATTTGGTATTACAAAATTCCTTGCGTAATAACTGAATGCAAAAAGTGGATACGTCTGTGCGTGATGCTTATACTTTGGACTTTAAGCTTGACAACCATATAAATTAAATAGCAGACAATTTTAAGTAATTTGATGTTACTAAACGCTAAAATGATATTTACTTTGGCCAGTTCTACCCTCCTTCCTTGGGGGATTTACCAAAAATATAGTTGGAGATTCAAGACCTAAGTGTAGAGAAATTTAATTATTTTTGAAGTAGGGTTTTAGTGTTAATATGTTGATTATGATTTGGTTGTAAAATTACTACAAAATATACAAAGAATATTTCTATTTCAACTGATCAAATACTTCCAATTTGTGCTCAGTTTCGGTTCAAATATTCCAATTAGCAGGCTTGGAATTCCTAACTTTTGATTTTCAAATTCTGGGGGAGGCTCCCCCACCTCAACCCTCTCAGAGCAGAGCGACCCCTGAATATACAAAATTACATTTCTTTTGTTATAGCTTTCTTAACGCCCTGTGTCTGTGTTACAGGAGACCAAAACCACAGAGATATTGCCATTTTGCTCAGTATTTTCTGTCCCGAAATGGTGGAACGGTATAATAAGAAGCTACACAGCAACAGTAAAACTCTTTAAAGCAGTAATTTTAGTTTCGGTTGACAAGAAGAAGTGACCCTCGAAACTTACTTATGAACTCAGGTGGTTACAGTGTTGACAAATTTTAAAGTGTTAAGTAAGAGGAGGTTATTGTATTGTTAATGGACAGCATTCATTAATATTGTGAGCCAGGCTGGAATGCTGGAATGATCCTTGATTCCCTAATTAATTGCGGTGTAGTTTTTTCGTATTTCAATGCCATATAGTTTCCTAATTTTGTACTCAGATAGAATAATTAAGCAGAAATTGGTGTACAGGGTAAAATTGTGTCTATTGTGTAAAAATTAGGTCTAAGTATTTTGTAGACATAGAGTGATTTACAATAATCAAGTTGTCAGTATCTTTTAGTTCAATATAGTTAGTTAAAATAACAGCTTTGCGTTTGGGTGGCTAATATAAGAGCTGGCGCAGCCATTTAAGTCCATAATATTTATCAGTTAATCTGACTTATATAGATCTATTTGCTTACAACTTTATGATTCCTTGGTCATCCCCATAAAGCTTTTGAACTATTTAAGGTTGAAATAATCTAGATATCCAAAATTATATGTACGCTAAGGTACTAGTGATTAGTGAAATTAATATTAGATTTAGTTATTTTCAAGTAGGTCTAGTTCACAAAAAAATTTAGATATAAATAAAAAAATCATTATCTCTTTTGAAATATATTTTTCTTTTGTTTGCATATTTGTTTTTATTTTTATATCCTATCTCTTCATTCACGACTCTTTAAGTATTTGCAGTGCGAAGAAAAAAAATCGAAATGCAGCAGACCTCGTATACAAAATCTTCATATGTAGTCTGTGTAGAAGGGCTGAAACTAGCAAAGTGTATTCACAATATAGTGTATTCAATTCCCAACATATCCACACAAAGGAAAAGTTTTGGATTGCTTTATCTACAAGCATTTTAAATCCTCACCAGTCAAATGCAGAGTTGACACACACAATAAAAATAGTTGTCATAATGGCTCGTTATTTTTTAAATACCTTCTGTTCAAATGCCTTCTTGTAAATTACAGAGGTGCTGAGGTGTGTACCCAAAAACTTGAGGGAATGGGGAAGTGGGGTACGCACCTCTGTAATTTACAAGGGGGCATTTGAACAGAAGGTATTTAAAAAATAATGAGTCAATATGCCAGCTTTTTTTATTGTGAGTGTTAACACTGCATTTGACTGGTGAGACTTTAAAATTTATTTACTACCCTTTTAGACCGGGAGCTGAGAGGTCAAAAATTACGTCATAAGGTGCACATGTAAAAGCTGTGCCATTTTGAAGGGGCATCCTGGGGGGCTTCAAAAATGGGTTTGTGAGCCCTCAATCTGGGGGCTTTCTCTAAGGTGGACAAACTTGAATGTGACTTTTTTGTATTCTCCATAAGAATAACATGGAGATTAAGTTTACAGGTTTGTTGCAACAGCAATGTGCAAATTGGGTGGTTTTAAGTCAATATCCAATAAACCTCGACTAGAAGAAACCTCATGACAAGTTTTATCATTATATGTTAAAAAATAAGCATGATGTAGACTTTTATTTTCTCCCCATAAGAATAACATGGGAAAAATGTGTGCAAGTTTACTGCCCCGGAAATGCAAAAATGGAGGATTTAAGGCTTTTATACAATAGGTCTTAACTAAATGAAGCCACAGATCAAGTTTCATTAAAATATGTTGAGACATAAGCGAGTTATACGATTTTATTTTTTCCCCATAAGGTTAACATAGGACGACGTTTTGAGTTCATCACCAGCAGTATCTCAGTAACCAATGAACATAAAGCGATGATTCAACATACCAAATTGTTTGTTTTTTTAAGCTGAATTCAATGGTGTGAACTAAAAAGTGATCTTTCAAATCGTTCTACATTAAAATTGCAAAAAACCCTTTTTTATGGGTCATTTTCATGTTTGTCCACCTTGGAGAAAGCCCCCAGATTGAGGGCTCAAAAACCCGTTTTTGACACCCCCCAGGATGCCTCTTCAAAATGGTATAGCTTTTACATGTGCACCTTATGACGTAATTTTTGACCTCCCAGCTCCCGGTCTATTTTGCTTCCTTTTTAAAGTCCTTGATGTAGTTTGCATCAAGGACTCATGTTTGTAGTCCAAACATTGTACAATATACTAGCTGTGTTGTAATATTGGCGTTTTCATGATAGAAAACAACTCTTGGCATTTACTGTAAGCAAATAAATAAATAGAAAGTTGAACCTGAAATCGAAAGCAGATTTCCATGGGAAGAGCACATTCTGAACCCATTATTAAATAATGGACTTATTACAAATTTTGTGTTAAATGCGGCACTGGTTTGTAGAGCTATGAAAAAAATGGAAATGCAATAGACCTCACACCAAATCTTCATGTAATATTCATTATTACTTTATTAGACACAATCTTATAATTGGGAAACCCACAGTAATTCTTCTCTTCAGAAAAAAATTGAAAGGGTAAGCTCTAAACTCATGAAATAAATTGTAAAATAGACCTTGATTGATGAATACATAGGTTTTTTACATAACAAATTTTTTTTTTATAAATCATTTAAAGTTTAAAACACGATTTTACCTAAAAAATATTGAGCGTGGCAATAATATCATACTATTTTTTCTCAGCAAAATATACACAGCTATCCACACTCAGCTCACTATGAAAATTGAAGTTTCATAGCAGATAAGTGGTAAAATTGCAAGGTAATTGAAGCGATTCTTAAAGGGAATTGGCAGTTGAAAGGGATTTTTGTTGAATTTGGCTATTGGATATTTTATTTCGTTTTCTATGGCTTGGCGGATTATTGAATGATTTTTGTTTCGGCTGGGGATAAAATGGGGATTTTCCGTTGGACAGTTGGGGAAATTTCCTGGGACAGGGGAATCATCAACACTGATGATAGGTTGATTTTCTATTTCGGAATTCGGATGGATGATCGTCGTTCTATGTTATGGTGTCGTGGTTGTGGTTATGTTTTATTTTGAATTACCGTGACCGTGATTCATTTCTCTCTCCCTTGCGTATTACCGGGCGTTAAAGCTGACAATTTAAACTGCTCATCATTTCATTTCGTGAAAAAGATTTTAAATAATACTCATAGATCCTTAGCTTCATATCCATCCTGAAATCATAAGAAACAAAGAAAAGGGTTCAGTGAAATGGCCGTAGTTCGCGTCAAACGTCACTGCGATGAAGAACCCATTGACACTCTTTTAATAACATGCAAAAGGAGGAAAACCGTGAATGATGATGATTTAACTTCTGTCTTCAAGTTTGCTGCTACAGTTAACGATCAGGTAAGATCAAATTTTTTTATTGCCTAACTTTAACTTTGCCTTAAGTGTAGGATACCACCAAGTTATAACACTAGGCAATAGGGACCCTAATCACTCAGAGGAACAAATGATGAGATAATTGAGTTCAAAAGAATTGTTTATTTTTCTGGATAATAATTCACTGATTTTAGGTTTGAAATTCTACAGGAGCCATGCCTGAATGGTTGCAGTTTCCTGATCGGCCCTCACCTAACCTCTGACTGTTTCAGTGTTATTATGTTCCATACATTCTTGGCCCTTACCGCTCAGGTAGTCTATTTAACCCTAGAAAGGTATTGTGACGTAATTTTGACGTGTGCCGAAGTGTTTTTTTGTCCTTATAATTTTTAACTACAGAGTAAAATGTACGTATCGATACCTTTAGCATATATTTGAATAATGATTCCTTTCCAGGGTTAATCTTTCTACCTAGTGGATATACAAATATACAAAGTATTGGGAGCATTGGGTGTGGTAAACTCACGTTCTAAGTGTTGTAAAACGTAATTATTCTAGGTAGCCTACACAAAGTAAGTTATACCTAGCGCTCACCTCATAACCTGAGGGTCGCCGGTTCGATACCTGACAGGATAGAAACTGGGTCCAGTTGCCGTTTGGCATTGGGCTATGAATTAATGATGCTGTCTAACAAAAGGTCGCCGTTAGATAGTAACAAGACCCGGGTTTGGACCGTTTCCGATCAAAACATTAAAAAATGCCACTGGCGTTGAAATACACAAAATAAAAAAATATAAAATAAGTTACAATACCTATTTGTGAAATGAATTTTATGACAAAATTGTAGGCTACTGATCCGGCTGTTGATAATTTTGAAGTAATCGATAGCAGTTGTAGGAGGCTAGTCTTACCCTTGAGAAATTGATGTATCGATACTTAATGTGGGAGTCATGTCAACACCTTCTTCTGTGACGGTTCTTTTGATAAGGAACATAGGCCTATTATCTGGCCAAAAGTTAATGAGGCAATTATAAGTCTGGCCTATATTGGTTTATCAAAAGCAAATTTGCTTAAGATAGAAAACAAAGACTTCATTAAACCAGAAAGTAATCTAAGCCGTGGTTACAATCGATACATCGATCACACCCAATTGAAACATCGATTGCTATCCTCAAATTACAATCAGATAGATAGTTGGTTTCCCTGCCCGACAAACCTTGATTCCTACGAGCCCCGAAGTTTGTTGAGGTTCAATTACGTAGGTGTGGGCCGCAAGGGAAATGCAGCTCCTTGATTTTCATAAGGAGGAGGGTGGGTTCTCGGTAGTGATATGAACCTACCTATCAGGATGATTGGGGGGGGGGGGACCTTATCATAGTGTCAAGTAACTTTCAAACTTCAACAATTAATTTCTGAAATATATCTGTACAGTTTCCCCCTAAAACATATTTATAGTTTTATACATAGGCTATTATATAGGTGTAACATATTATATAGGTGTATTTTTAATATTCTTTAAGTTAGCCTAGCCTCTTTGTACATGAGCAACAGTTCTTTACCTAATCAAAGCCATATAATAGGTAAGAATTCATGAACTTCAAAAAAAAAACTGCATGGAGGCCATTTATGTACACTAGTTTGAGCAGTCGCCACCACGTAGCAGTTCGTTCCTTTGTTCTCTGTGTTTTAAGCGAGGTAGTACCTACGCTTGTAGTGAAAATCAGCTGGTGCCTAAACACATTTATTCTACAAATGACTGCGTGTTGATTACTAAAGAAAAATGTTTGTTATTGTGTATGGATCCAATGAAATATCGTGATTCATTCTGATATTCTTACTTAGCTCCTGGTGGAACCTATTTGAATTGAGTAGGACTGCGCCTGGGATGAGATATCTCTGAGAATATTTCTTAATCAATAGAATCCTGTAACGGATGTGATTGAGACCAAGAAGCACTACGATCTGGAGGCAGCGCTGTAGCTTAGTTGGTAGCGTACTGAGTTCTCACTCAGCCGGCCCGGGTTCAATTCCCGGCCATGGCTCTAAGCAATTTTATCATACGGAAGTGCTGCGAGAACAGGTAACCTTCGTCAAGAAGACCTCAAGGTTCGTTAAGGACCTGGGATTTGACGGAGAGTAAAGTCCTGTGTCTGAGGGTGCACAATAAGCTAATGGTTCTGCTGTGCTGCAACACTATGGTCGAGTGAAGCCATGGCCCTCTTTTTTTATAAAAAAAAGCACTACGATGTCAAATTTAAACGCAAGGTGTTACGCCTTGGTGATTAACAAGTTAATAGGCCTATTCTTTTCAGAGAGTTTACATTGAAAACAGTAATTAAAGGTCAGGGTTTTCAATATAATTGGCTGAAATTAATCAGTATAAATAACTCTGAATAAGTGGGTGGGACATCATTAAATACATTGTGATGTTGAATTGCACTGAAACAGTTTTTATCCTTTGTCTATTTGAGAGACCATTTTTATTACTGTTGAGAAACAGATGATAACAGTCAAAGGGGAGAAGAAGGATAATTAGGTAGGCTATACCTCTCCCTGGCCTATCTCACCCACTATAACTGGCAATGACTAGAATAGCTCCAGTTCCTTGACGAAGAAGATTGCAAAAAGATAAAATCTCAGTGTACCGGTACTGTATCAGTGACACAAACGGGTACCGTACCATGAGAATTGTACACTAGCTATTAAATATACCAATAGGTCTACCCAGTGTTGTGATCATTCATATAGGCTACCCAAAAATGAGAATAAAAGATTTGAAACAATGTTACAGATCATCGTTTTAGCTGACTTGCTCTATAGGGTGATTTGCTGTTTATGTTTTATTTTAACAATTCTCTTGCTTTTAAAAAGTATTTTTTAAATTTTGTTTTGTAAGCAGAAAAGAACAAATTTGTTTCCGTAATTCGAAATTATTAACAGTATTTTCTTTGGTTCCAGTTTTTCCTATAACGACATCTTAAAATGCCGCCTAAAAAGGGACTCGCTGGAAAAGATGCTTTTGCAAGGATGAACTTTTTATACCAGGCGTCTGCTTTGTGTTCATCCTTTTCTTCTAAAGGATCCAAAGATTTAGCCGCTTACTACGGTTCGATATTTCGAAGTGTCGGTAAAAAAGCATTACTGAGAGCAGAACCTGAAATGAAGAGGACTCTTTGCAAGGGATGTAATGCACTGTTGATTCCTGGAGAAAATGTCAAAGTTAGGCTGCATAAGAAACCATCCCCTCGAGTTGTTTGGACATGCACCCGATGTTTCACTATAAAACGTTTTGGTGTTAGGAAAGATTACAAAATATGGCTTGAGTGTGAAGAAGCAGGGATTGAAACAAATACTTATAGCAATAATCGACTGAACAAAGTGGAAGGAAGTGGCAGTGGAAGTGTTCAAGCAAATACCAATAGTAATAGTCAACTGAGTAAAGTGGAAGGAATTGGCAGCGAAAGTGTACCAGTGAAAGGAGAAAAGAGCGGCGAGATAACTGAGTAGAGAGATGTAGAGTAAATTTGATGAATTCTGATTGGTGACCAGTAAGGTTTACAAACCTAATAAACTTTTTATGAAGTGAACATGAATTAGAATAGAAAAAATTTACTATTATTTGCTTAGTTTTTATTAAAAACTTAGCCTAAGTTATTTTGATTACCAACAACACTCTGAAAAGGTTGTGCTTCCTCGTCTAGTAAGTAGTTTTGTATACGATGAAAGATTTGTATACGGTAATTTGACTTTATAGAGTTGGGAAAAGTTCAATCAATTTTTTAATTCTTGTGGAGGTTATAGCCGTCCACTGAAACCCTGTATCAATCTTATTGAAACTATTTTAGCCCATTCTAGGCCTGTACTGATTTATTAAAAACCACAAAGAATTCATTTTTTATTTTACTTGTGAAAATAGAACTAGGAATTATTTATTTATTCATGGGTCTTGTATCCGGGCTAAAATGTAAATGGCTATCGTAGTTTTTAAATGTAATTTATTTCTTTTTCTTTCAATAATATACGCCTTTATCTAACTGTGATTCATTTCCATGAGATACTTGTGATGAGATAACTCTATGATTACTTTTGTTTGAATCTTGAATCTTGAACTTTCATATAAATTATTTATCTTAGGCTTTACGTTTTAACAGTAAAATGAGTTGATAATTTTACAATGAGTACAATAGTTATTTTAAAAATTGCTATCACACAGCAAAGCAAAAATATATGTTTGGTTGATGTAAATATTCACAATTGAAAATGTGATTGGCATTCGAGATGGAAGCAAGGGCACCCACCAGAACTTTTGCCCCAGGCCCCCAACTGCCTCGTGGCGGCCCTGAACACAATCAAATTTCAGTAGCAAACCGTAACCATCCAACACTCACCTCACATTCATACTAGGCTTAAAATACCTATTCCTGGGTAGGTTTCCATTTCAAGAAAAGTGTAAAGTATTCAGTAGGTAATGATATTTTGCTTGTGGTTTACTTGAACACTTGAAGGGTTACCAGACGTCCTGGTTTTCCCCCGGACAGTCTGGGTTTTTTAAGGCTTTGTGCGGTGTCCAGTCCGGGGCTGCTACTTGTCCGAGGTTTTCATAATTTTTTGCAAAAAATAATATTTTTCTCAAGATTTATGTGAAATTATGCAAAATTTCAACGGGAGTCGCGGCAAATTCACAGGTTTTTAGAGTTATTACGAGATAGAGAACAGTTTTGAACAGTGAGAATAATGTTGTGATTTAGGTTATCTGTTACAAATTTAAGACATACATTAAGTAAAAAACTTTTATAATTCTTTAACAATCTTATTTTATTATCTTCGGCTGTCGGGCTGGGTTATTGAGAGACAGGGGTGTGTGTTTGTTCACCGCACCTCAAACTGTCCTCCAAGAAAATATCTGGTAACCCTAATCAAACGGGACCTAGCTGTTAAGATGTAAAAGCTTGTAATGATTCGTGCCAACTATAATGTAGTTTTGCTGTGTGCAAAAGTTGTTTGAAAAATGCTGAAATTTAATTCCCTCCCATATTTTTTGTTTTCACCACTCTGCTAGATTTTAAAAAACAGTCGTGTTAATTTGTTAATTTCATCGGATGGCCTATGAAAAGCTTTTCCGTGATCTATATTGCTATGTGACTAAACAGCCAATATTAACAGATTTGTGTTTTGCAGGAAGAAAATATTTCAAAACATATTTCCAAGGTGGTCAGTTCACAAGATGTTAAGTCTTCTTACAAAGCAGCAAACATTTCAAACATAACTGAAAAGCTCCGTGCAGAAAATAAGCTCTTCTCCCAAAACAGCAGGTTAAAGGTAAGTTGGAGGTTTTTCTCTAATGAATGAGCAACGCTAAAGTCTAATGCTTTCCCTGTAGGTAACTCATTCATATTAATTTTCTTATTTGTCAGTTAACTACTTTTTCTAATAGGACTAAAGGTTTATTTCTTTTGTAAAATGGCCAAAATTCAATGTTTATTTCATTAATGGGATTTTTCTTATGTATATCAGTTATTTATTCTACTTTTTTGTATTTATTTGTGATTTTTTAAATAATTTAATTGTGTTATTATTTTTTCTTTACCTGGATAATAGATTTATTAATTAGGCCTAGCTACGATTATAACTTTTCATCCCAAAATATTTTATGATTTTTTTTCCAAATAAATAAATATTGCATATTAACACATGGAAATAGGTTTTTACATTAAAATAAATCTATCTAGAACAGTCAAGTACAATTAACGAACAAGTTTTCCATGCAAAGCAACGAATTTTATTGTGGCCTACAGATCTGGTTGCCACAGCAACTATAGTTGTTTATGCAGTGAGTGGTTGATGGTTATATCATCTCTCTGCTCTTGTGTTTTGGTACAAACTTAGATTTTTTTAATTCATGCACTGATTTCGCAAGAATTGTTTGCATAGTTGAATGGTATGTACAATTTTTGTGACATATGTTACGACAGTAACTGTACATGGTTTCTGAAAAGACGTCGCTGGAGGGATTGGGTAGGCAATGTTTTTTTTATAAAATGAAATTTTTTCTCCTTTACTTTTGTATGAGCAGTCTTTGTATGCTTGCTTGCCAATTATGTCCAAAAAAGTTCTGATGATTTGCTTCAAGTGCTGGAAATAAGTTATTTATGGCTCAAAAACATGTTCTATGCAGGTTGATCGGCCAGATAAAATGTAATAATGTAGAAAATAATAAGTCAAAAAATATTTAATCAAGCAATCATAATCGAAAACTATACAGCCATTTTTTCATCAGGAGGATAAAGATTGCTTGGATTAATAAAAAAAAAATATTTATAATTAAGACACTGCAATCTTTTATAGTACCAAGCAGATGAAGTGGTAAACATTAAACATTACCAAGCAAGGCTCGGTCTACCAGTTACTAGCCTCTTAGACACAAAGTATAAATGCAAAAATTTATATTTATAAAAATTTATTTTTTTAAGATAAACAAATTATACTATCACTGACTTTTTTGTAGGAAGACCCTTAAAGGGTAGGTATTATAATAGGATTATAGAGGAAACAACTGGCTTACCTGAAGTTGAGTAGGCCATTAGAAACACAAAACACTAAAAACAGGAAAAGTCCCAATATTTTGGTCCATCTAGTAGGACCTTTCTCAAGGGTAGAAAGATTGAGAAAGCTTGAGAAAGGTCCTACTAGATGGACCAAAATATTGGGACTTTTCCTGTTTTTAGTGTTTTGTGTTTCTAATGGCCTACTCAACTTCAGGTAAGCCAGTTGTTTCCTCTATAATCCTATTATAATACTATCACTGACTTCTGACTATTTATAAAACGAGAAAATTGTAATTTAGTGTACTACTGTTGGCCTTGCCAACAACATTGTAATTTAAGATTAGTTACATATTTTAAAATTCAATCCGTTATTAGGTGCTTCTAATACAGTGTAATAATTTATGTAGGCTACAAATAAAAAAAAATCTCAGGTAATGTGTTGTCAGGCTATATTTCAAAAATGTTATTTGTGTCTCTTTACTCTCCCTTGAATACATATTTAACAAACATTTAGCAGAAACTGTGTTTTAAATTATAAGTTAAAGACTTAAGGCTTTGTGTTTTATCTTGGTTTGTATTCGTCAAGTTGTTTGTGTCAGCTGACTCTCCATTTGGTTCGCCAGTTATCCTGCCTGATCTTTACACTGGTAGAGTAGGCCTACTATTAATCTCTCTACTCGCTCACCCACTTGACCAATGTAAACCAACCTTTAAGGATCAAAAACAAAACAATAATCTTATTTGACATGTTTTTGTACATCCTTAATTTCTTCAGGTGGTCAACTGCTATCGAGCACTCAATGATGCCGACAGTCTAGACGACGCCGAGAGCAGTTTGACGATTGTCGACATCGAAAGCCTCCCCTCCACCGAAGCTTCCACTACCTCTACACTGGCAGTGGTAAGTCAGGGTGTGATTGCACTCCGTTCATATTATTGTACTGAAGCCTTTGTCTTTGTTTTTACGAGAAATAATTTTTTTTTTAAATATTATCAAGGAATAAGAATTTCTTTGATTGCCACATTCCATACTCACTAAAGTGTAACCAACACTAACGAATACAGAAGCACAAAAACCGTAGAAAAATATTAGAGGATCAGCTCTTTGCTCTGTAATTTCCAGTTTTAAGTCAATAAGTAACAACATTTGTAGTATTTTTAATTTTTTGAATGTAGATAATGAAAATATTCAATTTCAGAGTGTGCAAGTGAGTTTATTTCAAATACTTTAAATCGATAAAATTTTGTTTGTATGGTTTATTGTCTGAGTCTGAAAGTCAATCATAGATATCTCTCCAGAATTGAATCATCTGTAACCCCCATTATAGTCTTTACCTGGTTATAAAGAATTCTTTATTTTGAGTATGGATTATTTCACTTTATTGTCTTTCCAGGTATAAAGACAATTTTCTACTCATTTAATGAGTTCTCCTTTTTTACCAACATCAGTGAAGATTAACTCTTTGATAATGTTCGAAAATTTTGCTCAGTAGATTATCATTTTTGCTTTCTTTTATTGTTCAAAAACTTAAACCTATACAGCTTTGTTGAGTTTTTCTTTCTTCCAGGACCCTGTTACCGATCCTCAGAAATTTGTCTATGATATTTATTATGCACCTGACTGCAAGTTTGACGAAAAGTTGATGGATAACCCAATCAGGTAAGATATATTTTAAATATTAATATTTGATAGCTTTAGTTTATATTGGAAATAGATCATGTCACTTCTGTTCACCTTAAACTATGAAGTTGGTTGCAAATACATATGTCTAATTGGGCATTATAATGATTTACAGTTTATATATATTTTAAATTATATTGGAACTAAAAAAAACTTGGCTGAACTCATGGTGTATGGAAAAAAGGAAGGTGTGTGCAGGGTCAGCTGATGTGAGACATAGTTGGGCTCACGCAACTAGCACTTACAATTACTACAGTAGAGTCCCACAAACCCGGACTAATGTGGGCCGAACAGTGTCCGGGTTTGTGAAATTTCCGAGTTATCGGGAAATGAGTAAAAGTAAGAAAAATAACAATAGTTTCTGTTATTTCTATAAGAAATCATTTATTTATTGCATATTAAAAAATACAAAAACTACATTATCAGTTACAAAAAACTGAAATAAAAATCAAAACTGTTTTATATGTGTCACACCAAGCTCTGGCCTTGAATCTCAGTGCACTTTATTGCTCTGGCAGGCTTTCCGAATTATCCAGAATTCCAGGTTTGCGGGACTCTACTGTACAATGCAAAGCAGTTAATACAACTCAATCAAAATATTATTGTACAGTCTCAGTTCTGGAGTCATACCGCGAGGTCTGCTAGTTTCGTGAGCCAAACTATGTCATACCAGCTGACTGTGCACACACCTTTATATTTTTCTGTACGTTATGGGCTGAGCTAACTAAATTAAAGGAAAATCGTAACTATAATACTAGAAACAGAATTGCTTTTGGTTCCAATCATTACATAAGTTGTATTAAAAAAGCTATTCGTGGTTGAAGATTCCTAATGCCCTAGCTCTAGAATTTAAAAAGGAAATTAATTAATTTAATCAAGTTAGATAATTAAATACTGTAAATTAAAAACCAAGCTTGAAGCATCCAAGTCAATTATTAACCATTATATTCCAGTATGAGTTCTCATTTTAAAACATCACTGAATTCAGTTTTTTACAAGATGTATTGAAATAATCTATTTTGTAAAGCATTGGCCTCTCACAATAATCTCATAGTATTAGTTAGGCCTACGGGTATGTATTAGTTAACCCCTTAACCGCCGCGCACGAGTTAACTCATGGTAGTATTCTGTATGCGCTCCACCACGCACGACATATCTCGTGCGTCACCCTCACTTTGTTGACCGCCACGCCCGAGTTTACTCGGATTTGATGTTCTCAGCTGATTTATGTTGGTACAACAGTTCTACCGTGTTTTTTTCTGCTAAGACTGTACAGTTGACCTTGACGAGTGTCTGACCGTTTGGTGCTGTACTCTGGTGGATTTTTCTTAAACTATGTCCACACCATGAGTTCTGCAGTTTCGCGCTCGTCGCATTGAGACGAAAATCCTGCGTTTTCGTGTCGATCGTGTAATTAAAACTGCACGCTACTAAAAACCGCGGGGGCTAATTACTCGGCGCTTAAGGGGTTAGGTCTGTCATTACTCTACTCTGTACACCTGCCATTTGAAAAAAAAAAACAGGACTGCAAATTTGTCTCAGTTGCCTGGAGGTGAAGTTTAAATTGCTTTCTAACTGTGGAAGTATTTTTCTAACCTGTTTGTTTATCTGACTTGTATTCTCCTTCAGCTGTCTTGCTCTTGACGATTTGGTGTTTGAAGATTACGCCAACGACGCCATTGATGTTGAAGAGGATTCGGACGACTCTAATGACGAAAACAATTGGCGCAATGACTACCCTGATGAAGACCCTGACAGGTTTGTGTCTGTTGTTCACATTTATAAAATTCGGAAATGTAATCATGATAAAAAACATGCACAAGCATTTTTAGTAAGACAAGAGGACTCGAGGACTTACTGGACAAGCTAAATGAAAGTAGGTTTTTTTGTTTTTCTGAATTAATTCAGAAGAAGTATTCAGGCAATTTTTTTATTCAATCCATAAAAATAAATCAGAAAACCTGTCAGTTAACTCAAGATCTATCCAAGGAAAAGGTGTTTTTTAGTATTAATTCATTATTGAAGACTGAAAAACTATATAAATTGGCATTTAAAGGGATTATAAAATGCTAAATCAAGAGACATTTAAAATAGGTTATAATTGTAGTCAGTCTTCCTGAAAATTGATGCAACCTGGACCATCATCGAGAAACAAATATACATATTTAAATTTGTTAACCAGTTTTAGTCTACTAGAGGATTTGGAAAATGTTTTTCCAAAGTCCTAAGGTATTTTTTTGAAGTATGAAATTAATTGTATTCAGCCTCCATGTGCCATTTGGCTATTGATTGATGATTTTTAAAATAAATCAATGAAATCAGCTTCCGATAATGAGACTACAAAAATTATCAAATTCATTACCTATTTACAGTTTGCGCATTATATCTCCCGCCATGACAGAGTCAGCTGGTTGCAAGGCGCGGGAGGGAGAGGGGGTACTTTTCTGAAAACATTGTTCTAAAGCCCCGCTGTGTGACAAACGCCGTGTTTACCAAAATCATATGTTTAAAATATCATACGATACGGTTAGTCGCGTAGTGGTCATAGCCGGAGATATAATGCGCGAACTGTACTAATTGCAACTAATAAGGGGTGTGCGAATAGTGATTTTTGAGCTTGAGCCGAGCCGAGCCGAGCTTTTTCAAAAGTTTTCGAGCTCGAGCTTTTTAACAATCGCCAAATTATTAAAAGAAATTATGAAGCTTGATTTTAATTTTAAAAGATACAATAGACCAATGTTTGCATACCTTAAGTAACCGCCAGCTCAAAAATAGAAAGCTTATCTCCAAAACAAGTGAATTATTTGATAGGTTCATCAGTATTTTGTATTAGTTACATAAAATTAATCAAACTGGCTCAAAAAATAATTTATGAAGAAAAATACCAAATTTAAAATCTACATTTATCTACATTATATTAAAGTAATAACCAATCCCACAATACTTTAAAATAAATAGTTAAAATTACATAATTAAACTAGTTACATATAGGTACTACAAAATTTAATTTCAAGAGTAGAAAGGAGTAGTTGAAAGGTTTTAAAATAGTTAAATCTAGTAAAAAAATCTAGTAAATTTACACTTAGTCAAACACAAGATTGATTTTTTTATGTTCACTAAGTAAAGATGATAAAAAATTAAATAGCAGTCCCAATTGTGGCACAATATTCATGGCTAAACTTATTATTTCAGAATATAATATATGAATGAAATAATATTTAATAACAACAATAATTTATTGTAAGCCTAAAATTACTTGCATTTCTAAAAGTTTGTGAAGAAAATAATGTACAATTAAGAAGAAGAAAGATCATAAATAAATAATGACGGAATAGAGAGAAAGAAAGAAACAGCTAACTCTCTCACTCTCCTTATCAGTGGCTAGGGTGGGGGGGGGGGTGGAGGTTGTTTACTCCAAGCCCCTTCCCTGTTTTTTGCTATTGTCTGACTCAGTGCGTGTGTGCGTGTGCCAGAGAGCTGTTCCTTATCTTCATTAGGAGATAGGAATCCTTACTACAAAATGCAAAAATACAAACTACTTGTCATACAACTATAAATGACGGCTCATATTTTTTGTCTTATTTTTATAAATCAAATTAGAGCAAAATGAAACTTGTACGATATACCGTTTAAGAGATAAGCCTTGATAAAACAATAGACTTAAATGCTGTATTTCACGTTCCCCAAGGTCAATTAAATATAGCTCCAATTTCCGTCTAAATGGAGATCATATTTCTTGTTACCTGTCAATGTCCTTTCCTTATCACTAGGGAATGTTTTTTGCTTGTTTTTCGTGGGAGGGCAAAGCTCTTCCACTTTAACGTGTCCAAAATAGACCGCAATAATTATCTTTCCGATAAGAACTCTCTTATCAAAAGCTCGGCTCGATTGTCGAGCTTTTTCGAAAAAAGTCGAGCCGAGCCGAATACTGAAAAGCTCGACCTAAAAGCTCGATCAGTCGAATACTCGCACACCCCTACAACTAATTCATATTAGGATGAAATGTCATTTTATCATCTCTGTTATGTTTGTTTTTGCACATTGTCAATACACATATGTAAGTTTTCGATGACAATATATGAGCATTTGATTTTTTTATATTGAGTAAAGGGACTTGGTAATTGGATCTGCTGTAGAATGTTTCAAGTAATTTGCTGTGGTTTACGTAAATTGAATAAACTGGATATAGCAATATTCTGAAATCGTATAAACAAATTAATTGTAACTGATTCATTGATTTTTTCAGCATTGGTGAAGATGACATGAAATTAGCATGCCAAATGGGAGGCTTAAATATCAGTAAGTATTTAAGAATTTAGCAAATTGTACGATTATTGAAATGAGTTTGAATTGTTTTCAAGTATTGCTTAAATTTTTTTCCCATTTCAATTCCAAGTGAGTACTAAATTTTAAGCAAATGTTTAATCTAGTTTAAATTCAGAAAGGCATAATCCATTATCAATGTTTCGGTGGCAGAAACAAAATCGGAATGAATAATTATTCCTAAAATATGTTAAAAGAGCATGGCAGAATTTTTCTGTTACAGTACACTCTCAATTATCCGAGCCCCGGTTATCCGAGACTCCGGGTTATCCGAGGCAGCTCTAAGCTTAAAATACATTTTTATTTTCTTACTACGCGTTATGATAATGTGTGAAACAAGTGTCTTCACTTAAAATTCTATTATTTGCAACTCAAAAGGACTTTCATTGTCGTATTTATTGGGAAATACTATATTAATAAAACATTTTGAAGTGGTCTTATTACAGCCCAACCTCAAAACACATGTAAACTCCGTATTATCCGAGCTTCGTGTTATCCGAGGTAGTCTCAGTCCCGAAGACATCGGATAGTCAGGAGTGTACTGTATTGTGACTAGAAATCTGTGAAGGGCTGCTAATCTACCAATTGAAGCAATGTGTTTGAAGTTAGCATCTCGTTTTTCAGGCGAAACAAATTCTTTGTCATCGGACGCGGGGGAAGAAGATTTGGTTTATGGAGCCGACGATCCGGATTATGTGGATCACGATGGAGAATACTTCAGCTACGACTACGCAGCCTACAAGAAGCGAGTGGCTAGGGATCTAGACTCCGACACAAGTGAAAATAGTGACTTCTACTATTGTGATAGTGATCTAGAAAGTAACAGGTCTTAAATAGATTATATCGCTGTGTTAGTCACTGCTTTGTAAATAATTGTACATAGAGATATATTTACTTAATAAAGAGGCCAGAAAAAGCATGTGGTGCTATTTTAGTAAAGACAGCACGAAATAGGACTGATAGTTTTTCTGTCGCAACCATATAGTACCTGAGCATGAATTAGGTTGTTTTTTGTTGTTTTTTTTTAGTAGAAACCTTGATTACACAATTTGGTATTGTAGGCAAGTAGCTGTAAAGTCACATTGTCACAATGTAGTTTATATTTATACATGATTGTATACACATAAGTTTTATGAAATTGATTGTTTTTAGAAATGTATACTAAGAATGTATGAAATCATTTTAATTAGTCCTAAATAAATAGGTCTCACCAAATTGTTAAAGATCAAAAGTAATAAAATGTGCTGTATTTTGTAGTGCAACTAATAAACTTTTATAGATTAAAAAAATGCTGTGTTCATCATTACCTTATTAATGGTTATCTTCACTTCTCATTGTGTAAAAAATATATAGTACACTACGGAGGTCCTATTCAGTAGTATATTTTCTAGGAATTGCTGATTATAAACATTTTTTTATCAGCAGACCAAACAAATTTAGCACCACATTTACTAGTTATTAGTCCACTAAATATGTCGGAAATACGAAGTTGCCTTGCAAAAGGTTGGGTTGATGTGATGTTTTGATATGTTTGTTAGTCTTGGGCACAAAACATAAAATCCAAATTTTTGACCTCCGGTGCCAATAACATTCTTGTACTTTTTCCAATTTCCGAGTAAAAATGGCATCCTGCGGGAATTCATTTGAAATAAAAATTCAAAGAAGAAGCCATATGCCAAGTTTTATCATTATATGTAAAAAATAAGGATTATATAGACTTTAATTTTCACCCCATAAGAATAACATGGGGAAAATGTATGCAGGCATTGCTGCCACAGAATTGCAAAAATGGGGGATTTCAGGCTAATATACAATAGTTCTTCACTAAATGAAGCCCCACACCAAGTTTCATTAAGATATGTTCAGAAATAAATATATAGTTATAATTTTTTTATCTCCCATAAGGTTTTGGGACAACTACTGTGTTTACCACTTCAAATATCTCCTAACCAATGGACACAGAGGAATGATTCAAGTACCATATTATTTGTTAAGCTAAATCCAATGGCAAACTAAAATTTGATTATTTTAATGTTTCCATGTAAAAATTGAAAAAAAATTGGGATTATTTTCAAGTTTATCCACCTTGGAGAAATCCCCAAGATTGGGGCTCACAAACCCATTTTTGAAACACACCAGGATGCCTCTTCAAAACGGCATAGCTTATGACATGTGCACCTTATGACGTAATTTTTGACCTCCCAATTCCCGGTCTAATTATTATATACCTGGTGAGTAACATGTTGACGCTTGAGTTTGAGGTTTCGGCAGAGGAAGGGAGGAAATCATCAATGACGTGGGAGTAAAGAGCCACACTAACTATGAACTCACGTTGAGCTAATTGGAACATGTAATACTAATTGCACTCAGCTGTATACGTTGAGCTTATTCTCCATGATCCTCACCACTTATAATTGGAGAAATTTGAACCGGTGCAAGATGGTCAAGCTTTTGATCAGGTCAATAATAGGCCAATTGATATAACGCTTTAAAATCAGCTAGCCTGTTCAAAAGCGTGACGTTGACCAAGGCTCCACTGAAAAGTGCGGCCTTGTATTGACCCAGCTTTTTATTGACTCTGATTATATTACTAAACGAGATGCATCTAGAAAGTAAAGAACATTAGGTACAGTCAAAAAGCTCCCGGAATGAATATTTGTAGACATATAGAGCGATCGCCAGCCAGGTAAATGAGTCCTGCAGTAGTTGGTACGACTCCTTGGGAGAGCATATCGGTAGTGGTGGCATAGCTGACTTGCCGTAGTGCAGCATTGGAAAGCGCATTTCGTGTACCTGCAAGTCTACGTTGTCGGATTTTTGAAAAATGGCATTTCATGAACAGCACACGAACATTGTTCTTGTTTAACTTTAAAAAATCACCCAGTGAGACTCAACCCAGTGAGTTGTTAATTCAAGCTTAAGGAGAACAGGTGATGAAGAAATCCACCAATATTTTCTTCATCAGCATCACCCAGTGCGCTGTCCATGAAATGCCATTATTCAAAAATTCGACAACGTCGACTTGCAGGTACACGAAAAGCGCTTCCAATACTGTACTACGGAAAGTCAGCTATGCCCCCACTGCCACCGGTCTGACACTTAAATGGAGCCAAGTGGTAAGCTTGATTGGAGCGGGTTAGTTCGATGCAATTTATTCAGATGGCGTTGTAAAAACATGACTTTCTTCTTCTTCACTGATTCAGCCAATCAGAACGACGATAACGATCTGCTTCCCGTTCCGTTTCCCCTGATTTTCTGTCACGACGCGACGTGTACACAACCATAACAAGTTGAAATTAATTTGAGTGTGGGAAAATACCTAAAGTACGTTTGCAGAAAGTTGTTCTAGTGTAAGTCGTTTCGTGAAATACTGTACTGCGTGATTCATGTTGTGCTTGAAGCTATTGATGGAAAATAAATACGTAGATATCTATATATATAATTCCGTAAGTCAAATTTTTGTAAAGAAATTGTGAGTGACTGGATGGCCGTAGAAGGATGGGAGGGGTCTTATTTTAAAGGTCTTGACGTGAATTTTGAGGGAAAACTATTCATTTTTCTTATTTTTTTACCATAAATTCGCAACAGAATAAAACTTTTCCCATTAAAACAACATGGGGTTTAATTTGTTTACATTAAACATGTGGTGCTAATGCTTGATTTAAAGCCATATGGTAGATGTTGACACGTGGGATTTTTTCAAAATGCAGCTAACTATGCACGTTCAATGTACTATAACAAAATATATTTTAATAAATTTAAGATTTTCTGATTTCATAATAATTAAGGATTTGAGTTTTTTTCATAATTTAAAATTAAAAAAGTTAAGAACGTTTGTTTAGTTTATGTTACAACGATGCAGATTTAATACCAAATGATCTATATATATTTACCTTAGGCAAATTTTTGCGCCGAAATTGTGGGCGTTTGGAAGGTCGCAGGATGATGGGAGGGGGCTGAAATTGAAGGTCTCCATCCCAGAGGCTCGGGGAAAATAGAAATTGCTTTAAGCTTACTATAAAATTAGAAATAACGTAAAATGGCTATCATTTAAAAACCATTGGGATGTAAAAAGGTCTGCTTTGCTTATTGAAAACCAAAAATGCTAGATATAATCATAATTTTGTGAATCCAAAAGCCTATTTTCTAAGAAGGTATTTTGTACTATAGTAAAGAAGGATTATGCTTAGGGGCTATTAGCCCCTTCAAGCCTCTAGTCTATATATATAATTCCGTAAGTCAAATTTTTGTAAAGAAATTGTGAGTGACTGGATGGCCGTAGAAGGATGGGAGGGGTCTTATTTTAAAGGTCTTGACGTGAATTTTGAGGGAAAACTATTCATTTTTCTTATTTTTTTACCATAAATTCGCAACAGAATAAAACTTTTCCCATTAAAACAACATGGGGTTTAATTTGTTTACATCTTTTGAAATTAAAACAGCTGTGCCACAGAGTTGTATCATCTTCTATATATATAATTCCGTAAGTCAAATTTTTGTAAAGAAATTGTGAGTGACTGGATGGCCGTAGAAGGATGGGAGGGGTCTTATTTTAAAGGTCTTGACGTGAATTTTGAGGGAAAACTATTCATTTTTCTTATTTTTTACCATAAATTCGCAACAGAATAAAACTTTTCCCATTAAAACAACATGGGGTTTAATTTGTTTACATCTTTTGAAATTAAAACAGCTGTGCCACAGAGTTGTATCATCATATATTTAATTTCGTAAGGCGATTCTTTGCGTCAAAATTGTGAACGTCTGGTAAGTCGTAGAAAGATGGGAGAGGGCTCAAATTAAAGGTCTCTATTCCGAGATGGCGGGAAAAATACTGAAATTGCTTGAAATTCACCAGAAAACGAGAAATAACGTAAAATATCTGCCATTTAAAAAGCATTGGGATCTAAAAACGTCTGTTTTGTTGACATTCAAACATGTGGTGCTGATGCTTGATTCAAAGCCATATGATAGATGTTGACTATGGGGTTTTTTTTCAAAAGGCAGCTAACTATGTTCAATGTAGGCCTACTATAACAAATAAATATTTTAATTTTAAGATTTCAGACTTTATAATTACGCGTTTGAGTATATATTTACAATATAAAATTATAAAGAGTTAAGTGTTTCTTTTACGTTATAACGATGCCGATTTAATGTCAAATGATCGATATAAATATATTATGTAAGCGAAATTTTTGCGCCGAAATTATGGGCATTTGGCAAGTCACAGGCCTTGCACTTGCAAGATAATGGGAAAGGGCTCAAATAGAAGGTCTTGGTGCCAGGGACTGAGGAAAAATACAAAAATGTCTTTAATTTTATCAAGAAATAAGATATTACGTTAAATATCTGCCATTTAAAATCATTGTAATCTAAAAACGTCTAACAGTGTAGATCAGCTGAGTGTAACATCAGCTTTAAATTTGATTCCACCAAAAAGGTTCACCTTTAAATTTGGCCAATCAAAAGTATATTCAATCTTGAATCTACCAAGACAAAGCAGTATTTATTCACGGGCAACCATAAAAAAAGTGTTGAACGCAGGGTACCAGAGGTGGAGTGTGGAGTCGTTAACGGGAGGCCATTTTCGGATTTAATCCTTATTTATTTATTTATTTGCTTAGTGTGTACAATGTAGCCTCAAACGGAGAATTCCATAACAAGTACCCTTTAACTGTCCAATATAATATTCTTTTGAACTAGGTGGAGGCTATAGACATTTGTTTACATTTTTGAGTTAACTTAAATGTCACGACTTTCTTTGGCAAATAAATTAAGTTTCACAGTCTGTGGTTAACCTTAAGAATTGTTTTAAACCATGTCCATATTTTTAATAATTGTAAACGATGTGAACTGAGTTGTTTTGAGAACGACATCCATAGCGCCATTGTTTCAAAAATTTAGCCGTTTACTACTGAAGTAGGCTAACGCCCTTTCTTAAAATTCTGATACGCACTAGCAAATGTCAAAGTATAATTAACATTTCACTTTACACATTTAATTCCGCCAAACAGTTACCGAGTTGTGAGTGTGAAGGAAACATTAAATATATATTTTATTATGCATTTGTATTTTATTTATAGGGGCTTTTGCCCCTACAAGCCACTAGTCATATATTTAATTCCGTAAGGCGATTCTTTGCGTCAAAACTGTGGGCGTCTGGCAAGTCGTAGAAAGATGGGAGAGGGCTTAAATTAAAGGTCTCTATTCCGTGATGACGGGAAAAATAATGAAATTGTTTGAAATTTACAATAAAACGAGAAGTGACGTAAAATATCTGCCACTTAAAAAGCATTGGGATCTTAAATGTCTGCTTTGTTTACGTGAAACATGTGATGCTGATACTTGATTGAAAACCGTGTGGTAAGCTAGATATAAGGTAGATTTAGTTTGCTATCAAGGTATTTTGTACTGTAATAAATAAGGATTGTTTGAATTTTCCCTCATTAGGAGCTTTTAGCCCCTTCAAGCCTTCAATTAGGTCTATATTACTAATTCTGTAAGCGATTTTTTTAAATCAAACATTTGAGAGTTTGACAGCTCGCAGGATGATGGGAGAGGGCTCAAATTAAAGGTGTTGGTCCCAGGGGGTCGGGAAAAATATCAGATTATGTCCAATCTACCAGAAATTGAGAAATAACGAAAAATATCTTCCATTTAAAATGCATTGGGATTGCAAAACGTCTGCTTTGTTTATATTAAACATGTGGTGCTAATGCTTGATTCAAAGCCATAAGGTATATGTTGACATGTGGGATTTATCTCAAAATGCAGCTAACTATGCACGTTCAATGTAGTACAACAAAAATATTTTAAATTTAAGATTTTCTGATTTTATAATAATTAAGGGTTTGAGTTTTTTTCATAGTTTAAAATTACAAAAAGTTAAGTACGTTTGTTTAGTTTATGTTATAATGATGCAGATTTAATACCAAATGATCTATATATAATTACGTAAGGGAAATTTTTGCGCCGAAATTGTGGGCGTTTGGAAGGTCGCAGGATGATGGGAGGGGGCTGAAATCGAAGGTCTCCTTCACAAGGACTCGGGGAAAATACTGAAATTGATTTAAGTTTACTATAAAATGAGAAATAACGTAAAATCGCTGTAATTTAAAAACCATTGTGATGTAAAAAGGTCTGCTTTGTTTACTTAAAACCAATTCTAGATATATTCATAATTTTGTGGATCCAAAAGTCTATTAACTAAGAAGGTATTTTGTACTAATAGTAAAGGATTATGCTTAGGGGCTATTAGCCCCTTTAAGCCTCTAGTTGACATAAAAGCACTTAATAAAAATCAACTAAGTTAATTTTTATTTAGTGCTTTTATGTAAATATCTACGTATTTATTTTCTATCAATCGCTTTAAACACAATAAGAATCACTCAGTACAGTATTTTGCGAAACAACTTGCACTAGCGGCAAACGCACTTAATCTAAACAAACCGGTAAAGTCATTAAAATTGAAAGTCTAGCAAACAAAACAAGAAAACGAAAATATAAGCAAAGCAGACGACGACGATCGATATGTCGCATCGACGACGATCGATATGTCACATCGATGACCATCGATATATCGCATCGATCTTTTTAGTTCGTTGCACATTATTCAGATAGCGCTGCTGTCTGCTTACCACCGAGTTAACATGGGAGTGCCATCTCTTTACGAAGTTTATTATTACTCTATGCCACTGCCGATATGCCCTCCCAAGGAGTCGTACCAACTACTGCAAGACAAATTTTCCGCTGGCGATCACACTATTTGTCTACAAAAATTCATTCCGGGAACTTTTCGTCTGTTCCTCGTATGCCACTACACCAAGCCCAACGACAACTAGAAGTCACGGCATCTTCCGCGACTGAGTATGAAGTCTAAAGCAGGGACAGTCCTGGCATAGAGTAATAATGAACTTCGTAAAGAGATGGCACCATAGAGTAATAATGAACTTCGTAAAGAGATGGCACTCCCATGTTAACTCGGTGGTAAGGAGACAGCAGCGCTATCTGAATAATGTGCAACGAACTAAAAAGATCGATGCGATATATCAATGGTCATCGATGCGACATATCGATCGTCGTCGATGCGACATATCGATCGTCGTCGTCTGCTTTGCTTATATTTTCGTTTTCTTGTTTTGTTTGCTAGACTTTCAATTTTAATGACTTTACCGGTTTGTTTAGATTAAGTGCGTTTGCCGCTAGTGCAAGTTGTTTCGCAAAATACTGTACTGAGTGATTCTTATTGTGCTTAAAGCGATTGATAGAAAATAAATACGTAGATCTTTACATAAAAGCACTAAATAAAAATTAACTTAGTTGATTTTTATTAAGTGTTTTTATGTAAACATCTACGTATTTATTTTCCATCAATAGCTTCAAGCACAACATGAATCACGCAGTACAGTATTTCAAGAAACGACTTACACTAGAACAACTTTTTGCAAACGTACTTTAGGTATTTTCCCACACTCAAATTAATTCCAACTCGTTATGGTTGTGTACACGTCGCGTCGTGACAGAAAATCAGGGGAAACGAAACGGGAAGCAGATCGTTATCGTCGTTCTGATTGGCTGAATCAGTGAAGAAGAAGAAAGTCATGTTTTTACAACGCCATCTGAATAAATTGCATCGAACTAACCCGCTCCAATCAAGCTTACCACTTGGCTCCATTTAAGTGTCAGACCGGTGATGGCACTCCCATGTTAACTCGGTGGTAAGGGAACAGCAGCGCTATCTGAATAAAGTGCAACGAACTAAAAAGTCGATGCGATATATCGATGGTCGTCGATGCGATATATCGATAGTCGTCGATGCGACATATCGATCGTCGTCGTCTGCTTTGTTTATATTTTCGTTTTCTTGTTTTGTTTGCTAGACTTTCAATTTTAATGACTTTACCGGTTTGTTTACATTAAGTGCGTTTGCCGCTAGTGCAAGTTGTTTCGCGAAATACTGTACTGAGTGATTTTTATTGTGCTTAAAGCGATTGATAGAAAATAAATACATACGTAGATCTTTACATAAAAGCACTTAATAAAAATTAACTTAGTTAATTTTTATTAAGCATCTACGTATTTATTTTATGTAAACATCTACGTATTTATTTTACATCAATAGCTTTAAGCACAACATGAATCACGCAGTACAGTATTTCGCGAAACAACTTACACTAGAACAACTTTCTGCAAACGTACTTTAGGTATTTTCCCACACTCAAATTAATTCCACCTCGTTATGGTTGTGTACGCGTCGCGTCGTGACAGAAAATAAGGGAAACGGAACGGGAAGTTACCAGATCGTTATCGTCGTTCTGATTGGCTGAATCAGTGAAGAAGAAGAAAGTCATGTTTTTACAACGCCATCTGAATAAAGTGCATCGAACTAACCCGCTCCAATAAGCTTACCACTTGGCTCCATTTAAGTTGGGGCTCTTGGCTGAAGATTATTACTCTATGGCTGAAGTCTGTTTGCCCCCCCCCCTTAAGAAAATTCATGACTCAGATTAGCATACGTATCATTCCTCCCTGGGGCCCTTGGCGACCACCGAACAGCCGACCTGGTCAGATCGCCCCTAGTCTAAACGACCACCGGTCTCAATTTGAGCCAAGTCTAGTTGCTTACCGATCATGTATTTCATTCAGACAACGTTCCAAAATGGCAGGGTCCATCAAAAATCCCGCTAAGTGATTTTGGCCTCATAATTTTTCTTATTACCGTTCCGTATCATTTAATAACACTATCCTCTGGAAAATTTCCTTTAATCTTGAAAAAAGGTAGTTACTTAGGGTCAGAAAACGGTTGTACAAGATTAGTCAGAAAACGTCCCACTTACGACACCAAATTTATCTTAAGTTGCTTCTGTTGAAACTGGGGAGAGGGCCCTGCGTTGACAAGGATCAGCAACATCCTCGTCTACTGTGGGATTTTTCCTCGTAGCATCTTTTGTACGGCATGTCAAGCTATCTTAGGGTCTCACAATTGATTCAAAATCACTTTTCACCCCATCATCATTTGTATTCAACATGGTGTTAACTTTTTATTCTGTATAACACTATTGATATCAGTCCATTTGTATTCGGCGATGTGTTTTTATGGACACCGCCATGTCGAAAAACTATAAGAATTAAATGCGTGATCGGTCGGCAACAAAACTTAACTCAAATTGAGACCAATAGTGGAGCTTTAGACCAGTCACTCAGTTGCGACGTTTGGGGCAACAGGGCGTAGACCATGGACACCAATATGAAACTCTCCTCCCCGTGTGAGGGGGTATACAGCGGCCCTCCCTCTATAAGTGTAGTGACAAAACATTCTTTACTTTGTGGACGACCCTCCGCACCACCTCAAAACCAGACTGTAAAGGTGATCTGTCGGGATTGTAATTTCTTGGTATGGCACCAAAACGTATTTCCCACAAACGTTTAGTCGTGTTTAGATTTGAGAACTTGATCTTGAAGTATCCACCAATACATTTTAAATAGATTCTAATCCATCCTTCCACTACATTCTCATACATTTCAGTAGTTTTGTAATCACAACATTAGACGAATAAAATGTTATTAGACCCTACAAAGTGTGGTTTTCATCAGTGACTAACAGCTACAGGAATGATTACAGAAATAATCAATAACAGTCTATAGACCAGAGATTTACATTGTTGAAGTCTTTTATATTGTTTTAGCTTTTCCTTAAGCTCTATGCAAACTTATTGATTCATTATTTGGACCAGCAGGTGAGCTATTTTACATATTATTAAATCGAAAATTTGTGGTTCGATGGTTAAAACATGTTTAATCGCTTGCCACTACATAACCTTGAAAAATGGATATTATTCAGCAATAACATCTATTTTACTTTAAAAGCTATTGGATAATTTTTTATGTCAAACCATAAAAAAATAGTTGCAGCGTACATATAAAATAAAATGAATAATTTGTCCTCACAAGCAGCAGATGAAAGATTTTCCAGTGGATTTTATAAAACATCTTGCGAATCCTTTTGCAAACAATAAAACCAGTGTTTCAACAAATGAAAGGGCAAAAATATTTAGCTTCCATGTTTTTTTAGCAAGTTGAATCTTTTCAGAAGCAAATTTGAATTAATGGATCAAGGTGAGAAGAACTCACCCGACTATTTCAACATTTGTGTATCAGTCATCGAAGCCAAAGATTTGCCAAGTGCTAATATCTCATCCTTCGTTCGTATCCAAGTCGGGGAGGAAAAGAAGTCCACAAAAGTCATAAGGAATACAAACCAACCATACTTCAATGAGTATTTTGTATTCGAGATTTACTCAAACTTTGATAATTTTATGGACACTATTATAACTTTATCAATATTCCAACCACGGAGGTTCGGATTCAAGAAGTTGATTGGGTGTATAACGTTTGACACTGGAATCGTTTGGTCTCAGCCAAATGAACGGTTACAGACCTGGTTGCCTGTAACCTTGCCTAGTGATTGTAGTGGTCAAGTAAAGGGGCTCCTGAAATGCAATATAAGAATCGCAACAGGCTCTACATATCATAAAAAACATTCCGAAATAGAAGACCTGGGAATTAAAGAATACTTTGTTGGAAGGAGAATACGTTTTAGGATAAAAGTATACAAATGTGTCGGTCTGAAGTCAGGTACGAAGGAAATCGCTCCAGACGTCTTAGTTCGGGTGTTATTCGCTGGGAAGGAGGGGAGCACGACTGTGAGAAAGCTGCGTGAAACTGTCGAGTGGAACGAACAAGTGACGTTCATCGCGACGTTTCCCCCGAGGTTCCACAAGCTGACGGTCGAACTCGTCGTCGGCAAATCCACAATTTCAAAGCATTTTTACATTTTGGAATCATTAAAGTTTTTGAGCGGCGGTTACCAGTTTGGACCCAACTACGTTCATTTATACAAAAATGAGTTTTCATATTGTGGTAGTCTTTTCATGGCGATCGAAACTGACACCAGGGGTGAATTCAACCCGGAAGAAAAACTGCATAAAATTACAATTTTGCCAATCGAAAAACCCACTAAGCAGATATTTGGTGATATTGAAAACTTTCTCTGCTTCGGGATATTGTTTGATGCTATGCTTAACGGAAGGAAATGGAAAGGCTCTGATGTCTATTTGACACTGGACTTTGGCTACTTCGAACACGATGCGAAGGATGAGGCCAAGAATCGCCCTTCGACTGACAAACTCAAACCGATCCCAGGTAATGCTGAATTCTGCTACTTACCGCTAAACGAAAGGAAACCGTGCGTTTTCGTGCGTTCAGAATGGCCAGACCGAACTTTCCGCCTTCAGAACTCAAACATGTTGTCAAATCTCGCTCGGATCTTGAGCCAGGCTATCGATCTTGCAGAGGAATTGATCGTAAAGGGAGATACTTTACAGGCAAAATATGTCATCAAATCATCATTGCTCGAGTTTAAAAAAGAGTGTCAATATATGAGTAAGAAGTTGGTGCAAGGTGCTAACGGTCACGATATAGGCAGAGTCAAATTCTTGTCTAAGGTTCTCAATTTCAAACTCCCAAATTCGGCTTCGCTATGTATAGCAGAAAGCAACATAGAAGTCATTTTGAAAAAGTCGACTTCTCTGTTGAATGCTGTTAACAAGCTTAGTGAGGATGTCCAAGAATCTTTACCTTTTATTATTCTTTCTTTAAAAAGCAAGCAAACTGTAATTGGTTCATGCAAAATCAACCCAAGAAATATCCTATTTTCCAAAAAACCTAAAATACGAGGTTGCGACTGTGGCAAAGTAATGAGTGTAATAATCAAATCTGGTAGTAATAATGCGACAGGGCGTATAGATGTTTGGTTGTGGCTCGGGTTCTGGGATGAAGTAGCTTACTGCCTCAAAGAAACCCCCTCTGGTCACGAAGACTTGACGAAAATTGTCTCTCTGCCCACCTTCTTAACTTATGCCAATTTTCAAAGATACATTGTGTACTGCAGAATTTACAGTGGCTACCTTCTGGATTCACCGAGTTTAGAAGGTCCGTGTGACACTTTTGTCCGAGTCCTGTGTTTAAATCAGAGCCAACAAACGAAACCAGTAAAAAAAGCAATTGCACCCATTTGGAATGAAACTACATTGTTAACAGACATAAGATTTTATCGACCGATTAATCAAGAAAATCCTCCTGTATTATCAGTAGAACTTTGGAATCAGACAACCAACCCTCCAAAACTTATGGGAGTAGAGTTGGTAAAACCATCATACGATGATCATAAAACTGACAAGGAGCATGCTCTTCAGTGGTTGACGATAGAAAATAAAGCAAAAATTCTATCCGCCTTTGTAATTCTTCGAGTAGATTCAGATCCAGGGAAATCCTTCGATATCAGTGCTTTGAGTACCACTGATGTGAAATTCGTAGACCCTGTTACACTTTCATTCAGGCTGGAAGTTGTGTTTTGGGGAATCAGAGCAGTTGACACTTCAGGCTTAGATAAGAAAATCGCCCGGGTGCAAGCAATAATACAATGTTCTACATCAGAACTGAAGTCTGATATTATAACTCAAACACTGAAATCACTGAATTTTAAACACGATCTGCATACTCTCCCTGTACAGTTACCGAGTGTCCAATTTTTCTCTCCCCCGCTGGTCTTACAGATAATATCTGATAATATTTATATAGGTTGTAATATCGAGAAAAATGTACATCGTTATTCGTATAAAATGCCAACTAAAACAGAATGGGAGACTCTATACACTCAGCGAAAATCACAAATTGAAATTGCGGAAGCTAGACATGCTTCATTTCACGAGATGCCGGACCTAATACCTCTCATGGATGTGGATGCGAGAAACCGATCTTACTCTGATGATGGATCTATTTCTAAAGGTGGTTTTTTACAGTGGTTAGGAAACATATTAGATCGCTTTAAGCTGTATTTCCTAAGATCAAAATACGAAGAAGACCCGGCTCCGATGGACATTCAAGACGTCATTGAGGAGAAAGACCGTGATTGGTGGTATGGTTACTTTTCAGGAGAGGTCAAGTTATACAAAGAAGAACTCGAAAATCAAATAGAATTCAGTGGATTTAACGATGTTCTGGCGACATTTTTGATTAAAGAGCGGAAGGAAGGAAAACTGAAGGATGTAATGAAAGTGAAAACTCTAATGTGCTTGTATGAATGGCCATCTCAAAAAACTATTGTCACGTATCAAGGTCAAGATCCAGAAACAGGAGTCATACAAGTTACGGAGCTCAGAGACAGAGTGAAACTTTTGGTTCGAGTATATTGCATTAGAGCTCATAACCTCGATCCTAGTGACCCTAATGGCTTGGCAGATCCATATATCGAAATCGCTACTCCTTCAAATTGTATAAATGATAAAGGTAACTACATACCAAAACAACTTAATCCAATATTTGGGAAGTGTTTCGAAATATCAGCGACGTTACCCATAGATTCGTGTCTTATTGTCCGTATATTGGACTGGGACTTGTTTAGCGCAGACGATCTTATTGGAGAAACAGTTATAGACATAGAAAATAGATTCTATAGCAAGCACAGAGCTACATGTGGGCTACCCAAATTGTATTCTAAAACCGGTTACAACACGTGGAGAGATGTAGAAAAGCCGTCTGAAATTTTGGAAAAACTATGTAATTCATACAACCTACCACTTCCTCGGTATTTCGAGAGAAGCGTATTAATCGGTTCAAAAGAATTCGTAAACCCCAACCCTCCAAAAAGTAAAGAAGAGAGAAAGGAAAGGTTAGCGTTGGTAGCACTGAACAAGTGGAGCGAGATGCCGATTGTGGGGCGATGTTTAGTCCCCCATCATGTGGAAACGCGCTCTTTGTACCAGAGAGACAAACCCGGGATAGAACGAGGAAAGCTGGAGTTGTGGGTCGACCTGTTCGATCAAACACTAGGCGAGATCCCCCCTCCCGTCGACATCCAGCCGAGCGAACCCGAAGCGTACGAGTTAAGAGTCGTTATTCTCAACACCGCAAAAGTTCCGTTGGTCGACGACTCCCTCTTCGTCGGAAAGAAAAGCACGGACATATTCGTCAAAGGATGGCTGTGGGACGCGGACGAAGCGCAGACGACCGACATCCACTACACCTCCATCAACGGAAACGGCGCTTTTAACTGGAGGTTTGTTTTTCCGTTTTTCTACCTCAAACAGGAGAAGAGAATGGTCGTCTATCATAAGGATCGTTTCAGTCTTAGTGCGACAGAAAACCGAATCCCGCCCATGCTCCACCTCCAGGTCTGGGACAGCGACCGGATCACTCCGGACGATTTCATCGGCGCCATGGTTCTGGAACTGTGTAACATGCCCCGGGGATCCATCTCGGTTCGAACTTGCAAACCGAGTAAATATACAAATCCCACTCAAACGTTCGACTTGTTTAAGGTGAAACGCATGAAAGGCTGGTGGCCCTTTTTTCAAATGACGACCGACATGGAATCGCAGGACGCAGGGTTTTTAGAAGCCGAGTTTCATTTACTCACCAAGGAAGAAGCGCTGCTCAACCCGGCGGGACTAGGCAGGGCTCCCCCCAACGCTCTTCCTCCTCCCTACAGGCCCAGTATTAGAATCAAGTTTTGGCTGGCTCCCTGTCGGGCCATACTTTACTACGTTTGTATGGCTCATAAGGGAAAGATTTTAGCGTGTGTCTCCTTGATGGGCATCGTGTTGTTTGCGTTAGTCGGCATCTACTCCCTCCCGTTCTTCATCATGAAGCGTCTGACGGGCGCTTGAGGCCTAGTGATTCTTTGTTTACAAGCAGACGTACAGGCAAATTTGAAGGATTCAAAATAGCTCTGATGTATTTATGCAAGGAGAACAAAACTGTTCAGTTAAATATAATTTAGAATGGTGTAGTTAAGTGTGAAAACAATAAAAATATGAATTAACTATTACTGGTCACAATGTTTCTAGTCTCTATGGTTGGGAAATTTTAGTTTAGTTAGAACTTGGACGCAACTGCCATGTTTATTGGGATTTGCCGTCCCGTGAAGGACACATTCTTTGTGTCTCCAAGTATGTGCTCAGTGGACGGCGAAAACCGAATAGTATATATATGAAAAGCACCTGACCGTAAAAAATGAATCAGCTGGTCTTTGAGAATAAGGGGCCTTCCATAAATTACGTCATCTCAAAATAGGAGAAGGGTCTATACGTTTAGGGCCGGTTTCGGAGCTCGGGGTTATCTTTATCCTCAGACTAAATACTAGTTTGAACCGGTTTTTATCCTCAAACTGTAGAAATCGAGTTTCGTAGCTCAAGGATAACCAACTCTAAGAATATCTTTAACCCGAGAGTTAATTCGGGAGGCATAACCCGAACACAGCAAGACCCGAATTCAATCGAGAAGAGAAGAAAGAACAAGTAAAATGTGTCTGCACACAGTACCCACCACTACCCAAATACGAAAATTCTCCAAAATACCTGGTAACTTCTTGCATAAGTCCAAAGATAAAATTCTCAGATTGAGATAACCCGAGAGTTAAGAAACTTATCCCCGAGCTCCGAAATCCGATTTTTCATGCTAAGATTATCTTAGTCCACGGGTTAACTAACTCCAGGATTAAGATATACCCGAGCCCCGAAACCGGCCCTAAGATTGAAAACGACAGTAGGATGATGTGCATGGAGGGGGTAAACATTGAGATTACGTAATTTTTCAAGTTAAGTTTTTTGCTTAGTTTAAATAAGAAATTTTCAGGCATTTATTTGCTGTAAATTAATTAAAATACAATGATAATCAGCTTGGAAAATTCTTCAGAAAGTATGTATTTTTATGTCTGGTTTAAATCGTTCATTGAAAATAAATTACAGTAGCACAATAATGTGTATAAACTTTAATTTTATGGTTTTAACAACACATTAGAGACACCTTAATTAGGGATTTTGTTAAAATTGGCATAGTTTTACTTAATTTAAAATGTTTTCATTAATTAATGATGGAGGGATCAGGTGGATTATGACGGTAGTATGATTTTAGGGAGGGGGGTCCAAATGGCCAAAACACTATGACGTAATTTATTAACGGTCCCTAACCAAGGCCACACTGGGGCCTTGCCCTAACAAGTTGAGCGATCAGCCGATGAGTAATTTACCTAGTGAACGGTAGTAGTGGACCAAGGACATAAAAATGCTGTGCCTTTTAATGTGTGATAGACGTTTTGATAAAATTTCAATTATCTAAATGTATAACGTAAAATCTAAAATTTCCTAAATCTAATCAGTGACAGCATTATACAGTATATTAATATAGAATTTTGGGAGCTGTTCTGTTTTTTTTATTATGCCTCTATATTGCCTAAAAATGGAAATTTCCTGGCTTTCATCTAGGAAATTATTCCGGGGGAGATCCCTGGTCCCCCTACCAATAACGATAATTCCATGTCCCCTGGCCCCTCGGGACTGTTCGTCCGTTTTATCTTGAGCTATGGGAATCGTTTACACATGAAGCAGTTGGAGTAAAGTGAAAGGCAACAGAACATGACAGCTGATCTGAAGTCGTATTAGCCTACTATATGGCATGTTAACATTTTCTTCAATATATATCTTTACTGTAATTTTTTTAACAAACTGCTCGAATGAGTCGGATGAATATATTTTTTCATATAATGTTTTAATCCTCCGCGAACTGCCTTTTGGCTTCGAGAGTAAAAACGTGAATCCTTCTTCTTCTTTTTCTTCTTCCCGATCGGACGTAAACAAAACAAAAAACCTAACCTAATAATAACAATAACCAGTTATTGGAATGTCAGCGGAGAACAGGTCGGCATTATCTGCCAACTTTTTTGTGTAATATTGGTAAATGGTTGGATTAAAGAGTACTTAGAAGGTAAAGATGTTTTTCAAGATTTTAGGTGAATTCATCCTCCTTGAAACTTGACTCTATAATTTTTCTCAAACTGTCAAAGTTTGTGTCATTCAGAGTAAACAGAGAAATGATTTTGTGAATGTGATGCGTGTGTTTTGGAGTGAATACTTGGACTAAAATTAATTTCAGTGTGCTACTCAACTTGCATAAATACAGATAAATATTTTATTTTTCCAACATGGGTGATACTGAAAACATATCTGTGACATTGGACAGTACGAAACTTCGTGAGGAATTCATTCGGAATTTGAATGGGTCAACTATGGCAGATGTAGTATTATACTCTTCCCAGTTCCCCTTATTAGCTTTTGTTGCAATATTCTTCGAGCTTTTGATTTTGAGGAAACTTAACATGAGTGCCTTTAAAATTGCTCCAAACAATCTTGTAAATGCACTTTTTGTGTATTCACTGGAGGCATTGATGATTGTTATGCCTGTAACTTTAATGTTCACTGTACTGTCAGACTACATATACATTTTCTTTCTTTCTCTCATTGGACTTATAACAATTATTGTTACATCAAGTGTATCAAGTGTTGATAATCACATCCTGTATTGGAAGTTTAATGATGTAAGACAAATTTTGTCATCCGAGAGCATCAAGTCAAAGAAACAGATTTTTATAACGCTCTTTAGATCATTTGTGTTATTGGTAACAGCTGTGTCAATTTTAGGTGTGGACTTTCATACATTTCCTCGTCGGTTTGCCAAAACTGAAAATTATGGAGTGTCATTGATGGATTTGGGGGTTGGTTTTTTTGTAATTTCAAATGCTCTTGTGGAAAAGAGAAGTACATCCACTTCCGAATTGAAAAAGACTTTGGTATCGAGCGGCATCCTTTTATTTCTAGGCATTATGAGGTGTCTGCTGGTCCAACGTCTGGATTATCAAATGCACATTACTGAATATGGCAGAGATTGGAATTTCTTTTTCACATTAGCGTTTGTTAAATTGTTTACAAGTCTGTTACTCATTGTATCCAGAGGACACAGTTTGGTGAGCGGGATAGTTTTGATTATAATACACCAGTATTTACTCTCCCACTCTTTGGAGATACTTGTTTTAAGCAATAAAGAAAGAGGAGATTGGTTCAATGCTAATCGAGAAGGAATTATATCCCTTAGTGGATATATAAGTATTAATTTGATAGGTATCACAATTGCAAATTGGGTAAACCCAGTTGATAAACACCATCTTACTAAGAATAAATTGAAGGCAATCTTGGTATTTAGCGTAACGTCTGTATTTTTGTTCTACGCTGTATGGTATTTTGATAGTACAGGCTTCAAAGTTTCTAGACGTTTGGCTAACCTGCCTTACGTCCTGTGGGTAACCGCAATTTGTCTTGAATTGCTTGTGTTATTTTTGATCATTGAATTTATGTCTTGCTGGCTGTTGCCAATAGACCCGAAGATAAGGAACGACCAGTACAATATCCTTACACCTATTTTGCTGGAAAGTATTAATTTTAATGGACTCCTTTTCTTTTTGTTGTCAAACTTCATTACTGGTCTAATAAATATGTACATAGATGCATTCAGTGCTGGTTGGTTCTTGAGTACTTTGATTCTGATTTCTTATATGCTTGTTAATTGTGCCATTGTATTCATTTTATATATATTAAATATACAGCTAAAATTGTAATACGGTAGCCTAAGCACCAAACAGATATTTAATGACATGGTTTTATAAGGCTATTCAAAGCCGTAGCCAGGAAATTTTTTCGGGGGGGGTTTTGACAGGCCCGGCAACTGAATATCCGGCTCGTCAAAAGTGGTGACCTTTTTTTTACTCACGCATGTACTTTTCGGCCCCTTTCTTGCCATTTTGGACCCTTTTTGTCTGTTTTCGGACCCCTATGCATTTACCCGCAGGGTTTTCCACTATTTCGGGGGGGGGAGGTTTCTTCTATTTCGGGGGGGTTTTTCACCCCCTGACCGCCCCCATTTACTACAGTTTCAAGGCTATTTCTACTATTTTGGGGGGGGGGGTTCTGATCCCCCCCCCCCATTGGCTACTGCCTTGAGGCTATTAATGCATCAAGTCTTCATTTTGTAAACATACCCCGTGTTATGTTTATCGCTAAAACTGAGGGGTTTTAGAAACTAAAACATCCTCTTGTGGCTACAATTGCCAAAATCTTAAGAGTAGTGTCCTCTAAGATGGAAAAATTATAGATAAAGTTATGCAGTTTTCATGTTCAATTCACAGGTCTAATTAAAATTTATATAAAATATTGCTGACAAAAATTAATCATCACTTCATATTGAACTGCTGGGTACTTAAATAAGCAAATGCTTCATGGTAAGTAAAAAAATTATTTATTCAATAATTATTGTCTTTTCACTATAAATATTCTCATCATATACCTGGCTACTTTATTCTTAAACAAGTAAATAATAAGACAATTTCTCTGTAATTTTTCTATTCATCAACTTATTATGCCTACACAGTACTAGCAAAGTCGAAATAAATTTAATTTTGTTGTCCATCATATATATGCATTGAATTGAGCAATGCGAATCACAACTCTGATGTCTTATCAACTCAATTGCTATTTTATTAGCCTACCATTAGAAAAATATAATAACGAGTGTACCTATTAATAATGCAGCTATGTAGTTGTATGAGCCTATATTTAATTTATTTTTGCCTCGACATTTTTAAAGTAAAGCCAAAGCTGTTAAACAAGTTGATAATTTAAACTACAATCGTAGGTCTACTTAAGTTTATGAATTATAGTAGACTCTCGCTAACTCAAAATTCTTAGGGACTAGGGCTTCTGATTTTTTTTAAGTTACAGTAGACTCACTTTTTTCCGGACCCCTTGGGACCAAGACCTATCCAGATAACAGGTTTTTGGGTTAAACCAAAGTTTCCTAAAATTATTGAATCCAAATATTAATAGGCCTAATAAGATATTTTACAATGGTTTGTATACTACATATTTCTTACGGGAAACATCGATATCTTTCCTCAATCACTCGAAAACTATTAATCTTTGATTTTACTTAAATATAAGAGAGCATTTAGACACGTCATTATTACTGGTCTCAAATATTTTTCCACAAGAATCGGCATTACAGTACCATTCATTTCCTGCCAATCATGTCTGGTTAAACCAATGTTTTGATAAAAGAAGTCCAGGTAAAAGATTCCACTTTCGCCGAGAATAGTCCAGTTAAACCTATGTTCGGTTAAAAGGTGTCCAGGTAAGAGAGCGTCTACTGTATGTGTAGGCACAGGTTGAGCTATACCCTAGATGTAATTCTTCATTAAATTTGACAGAGGTGATATAGAGGTGTCTCAAATTGAAATTAGAGTTACAGTCCGTACCGTACGTATCTTTGAATTTTAGAGGGTAAAATATGCCCTAACGATAAAATTATTACGAGTCATGAATTAGTTTTATATTGTGATTTTATCTGTTTTTTTAACAAATCAATCAATGAACAAAGGGCTGTTATATTTGAGATGAAAACTAAGGTAAATCACCAAGAGAGTTGTGAAGGTGGAGTGAAAATATTTAAAAAGATTCTTTGCTGTGATAAATTAAAAGACACATTAACAGCTATTTTTACAGCGTTTTTTATTTTGTAAGTAAATTGAATTGTATTTAATTATAGACTGGTGACATAAAACAGTGTTTGGTTTTCAGTTGTAGAATGGAAGAAATTACAAGCTGTGATACAGTAGAGCGCCGATTGTCCAAACTAATTGGGGACAAGGGGTGTTCGGATAACTGAATATTCGGATAATTGAACATGAAAAGACAATATTTTATAATTATATATGTAACGTAATTCTTAGTAGTAAAAAGGCTAAAAAATTATCAAAAAAAATTATTCACATAATTTTATTATGAAATCTATCAGAATAGATGGATATCGTGGCGCGACGGGAGTTTCGGTTGGCGCGCGAATTTGAATTGCTTAAGAATCATGTTCAAAATATGAATTATTACGGCGTTCGGTTAACCGACAGTTCGGATGATCGACGTTCGGATAATCGGGGCTCTACTGTAAATTAAAAGACCTATTAAAACAGCATTTTTTATTTTATAAGTCAGTTAATCTAAATTGTGTTCAATAATAGACTAGTGAGATGAAACAATGTGT